>CM053790.1:831558645-832158645 GCA_028749045.1 Cupressus sempervirens | reverse complement strand
TGTGAAATATATGGAAATCTTAGTGTTAAAGTGTCAAGATACAATGCATGATTAAACTTGCAAGTCAAGTTTACATTCTACATGTTGTAGTTGATGAAAGATCAAACCTATAGCTCCTAAGAATCACCTACATGCAAATACCTATCACATAAAAAAGAGAAGCAAAAGCTATGGAGACTGGAGTTCCTAGATCTATAGAAGATGAAACATTCCCTTGATTTCCATGCCAACATGCACATATTGGCTCAATTTTTGTGTAAATGTGCCTTGATTTATGTGTTGACATGCATAGGTCATCTCAATTTCCATGCCATTAAAATCTCAATTTTTGTGTCAAAATCCTCAATTGTCATGCAAATGCACCTTAATTTCTATGCTAACATGTACAGATAACCTCAATTTTCATACCAAAAATCTCAATTTCTATGCCAAAAATCTCAAATTTCGTACCAGAATGAACAAATTGCCTCGACCTATGTGCTAAGGCCTTGGGGACAAATAATTTAGCTTAATTGCAACTATGTCCGAATTGGGCGTGCCTTATATGGAAATATGGGTTTTTGAGCACTTGAGGTTAATGTCAATGTTTGTTTAGGCCAAAAAAAAAAAATTTTGAAGAACCAAAACCCTCTAAAAAAATACACATATCTGAAAGTCAAGCCAAACCTCTCATAAATGGAATAAGGGCATGAAGATCTGGATATCTGATACCATGTTGAAGTTGATGAAAAATCAACCGCAACATGGTATTAGAGCCCTAGATCTTCATGCTCCTATTATATTTATGAGAGGCTTGGCTTGGCTTTTAGATCTATGTTTTCTTTCCAGATTCTTCTTTGGGCACATTCTTTTTAATGTTTTTTCTTTTTTGCATTTCGGTGGATATCTTGGTTGGTTAAGGTCTGAGGATCATTTTTTTTGCTTCAGATGATTCTTCATGGTTTGTACTATCTATTATATTAGTCCTATGTCTCTTATGGTCTATGTAGACATCATTTGTACACTTTCTTGCAAACACACTGAGATAAAGTGCCATATTCCATTTGTATTTTTGTTTCAAATGTTTTTCCTTTATTTTCCTTCGGATTTGAGAAGTGTCATATTAGGACACTCATACAAATTATTATATTCTTGGGATTCACTATATCTTGTGCCTTATTATACATGCACTACTCTGATTAAAGTGTCATGAGGGGTTGATGTTTTTCCTTTGTCTGACATCTTCCTTTGTCCAATGAGTGTCCCTTCTATGACATTACCCTCATGTTGTGTCTGAGATTGATCACCTTAGTACACATATGTATTCTTTTGTGCATCTTGATCATGGTTCCTTGACATGTAGTTCTTTTGGCCCACTTTTCCAATTTCTTATCACCTCACCCTTTTCTGCATTAGGGGTGGGTGGGGGGCAGGGTTTCTTCTGTTGATTCTTATGCTTCCTTGCTTCGATTGAGTGAGTTATATATTCAGTTTTTGTTCCTATGTACTAGGTAGATGTAGTGGTTGGGTACTTATGCATTTTGGTGAGATGGATCATTTACCATATAGACACTCGTCTTTTCATTCCTACTTTGGTTGCATCCTTCTATGTTTTATTGATCATCTCTTTAGGTTTTGGTATTTTATGCCATTTGTATCTTTGAGTTTAGTTGTTTTCCTTTGTATGCCTCCTAATTTGACTAGTGTCTTTTGAGAGAACCCATGCAGATTATAGTCTTCTCTACCTGGTTAGATTTTGTTTCAGTGGAGATTCTTCAGATCAATGGTTACTTTTGATAGAGCTTTGCAACTTCTACATGCTTCAATGTTGTTCTACATAATCATCTTTTGTTCCTATCTTTTGGACAATTTCCTAGTTTGGAGGCTTCTTTAGTCCTTCACTAGTTCTTTCAACATTTTTTCCATCTCTTTTTGGAGTAGGGTTTTTTCCCATGTAGTTTTCTCCATTTCTCCTCTTTTCAAAGATTTGGTTGTGCTTGGGTACCTCATCAAGCCTTGTTGTCAGGACTCAAATTTACTTTCAGTAGTAGTTTTGGTTTTTAGCTACTTCCTAAGTTTATCTTAAGGAGGGGCGTTAGAGTAATAAAGTATTTTCCTATTACTTGAATCATATTGATTTAATTATTAAGTCACTTATTATCTCAATTTTATTTAAGCTAAACTTTGGGCATATAATAATTAATTCTTTTATTAATTATTATCATGCAACCTAGGTTAGTTACCTATTAGGGTTTTGGTATCCTTTTATAAGGATTGATATCTTTATAATTTATTTATTTACTTGTGATAATAGCAATTTCTCTTTTTTCTCACCAAAAGTGTCTCATCTGTTGATTTGGGAATTACAGCCTCCGTAGCTTTTACTTCTCTCTTTTCATAATAGGTGTTTGCATGTAGGTGATTCTTGGGAGCTGTGGGATTGAGATTTCATCAACTTCAACACTATCCTAATGAAAAAAATAAGAAAGAAAATATAACCCTATGATCCTTCATAACATTTATCTAAGAAATAAGATATAAAAGACTTCATATAATCTTCAGATGAAGTAACCAAATCATGTAATTCCCTTTTGCAAATCAAGACACTTAAATCTTCAAACTATTTGGTAAAAGACAAAACCAAAAGAAAAGGGAAAGATACCAAAACCATATAAACTAATGAGGAAAAAATAACCTAAACTATGGAAAGCCAATATTCCCACATAGGAAAAGGGGGCAACAGAAGAAAAGGACATAGGAATCAAACCAAAATCACCTCTAATTAACTAAAGATGAGAAAAATAAACCCAAAAAGGAAAGCAAAACATGAACAAATGGGAAATCTAGACTAATAATGAACAAATTGGGCTTCTAGAAGGAAGCCTAAGAATATAAAAAATCTCGAGGAATTTTCCATTGATGGGCCATGTGACTTCCATTCCTATCATAGTCTTTAGCTTGAGTGCACCATCTTCCAAAATTTCAAAAACTTGATAACGACCTTTCCATAGATTGTCAAACTTGTCATGATCACCTATCTTCTTGTGGGGATTATCCCTACAGAGAATCTAATCTAAAATTCAAAAATAATAAATCATATAAAAAAATTTAAAAAATCACATGACGTTCTAGAGGAGAGAGTCATCTTCAAGAATGTATAATTTTTCTTTTGGTTAGAAAAGATTTGTTTTGAAAAATGTGGTGGGATATGAAAACTATCAATTTCATATGAGTTAATTTTGAGTTGTTATAAAAGATGAAATATAGGTCTAAAGCTTTTTTTTTTTTTTGATTGTTCTAGCTATATATGTTATCTATAACATAATCTAAGATCGAAGAGAAATAAGTTTATTTCCACACTGTTTTGTGGTGGGAACTAGACCCCTAATTTTCAATATTTTTTAGCAAGTAAAAAATTGTCTTTAAAAATTAGCAAAATATATTAATTCTTATTCCAAATAATTATTAAAAATTATAATCCTAAAACTCATCCATTTCTACACATTTCATTAGTTTACTTAATTATCAAAATCTAAATAATACTACCATTTTTATGTCATTGAAGATGAATTGTTATACTTTTGTTAGCCTTTTCCTTTATAAAAGGGTGAAATAGGTTTGTGCTTTTACCCTTTTTGATTATGCTAGTCCATTCACTTGTGGATAGTATTTTCATGGAAACTTTAGTGTTATACCATAACCATATGCCCAATTTGAAAGCTTCAAATATTTATATGAAGATTAATTATCACATATAAAGGTATTTAAACATTCAAACCTATTAATAATATTTTCTTCAAGTAATTTGATGATGACTTTTGTTGTGTTATTTTTTAATGATTGATCCTCAAACCATCAAGTGCAATAATTTGTAGTAGTCATGATGTACTACTGTTGTCTCAAAGATGGTGGATTGATTGGACCAATAAAATCAAAACCCCACTTAAAAAATGACTACTTAAATAATAGGTTGTAATGGAATGACAATATTGTTAGTTTTAGAGAGACACAAATAACAATTACATGCAAATATATAAACAATTATAGAAAAACAATAAAGAACACAGAAGAGAACACAAGATACACAGATTTAACATGGTTCACCTAATCTTTGGGCTACATCCACCAAACAACGAGTCCAATATTCTTATTATCTAGTACAACTTGATTACAATTTGCAATCCCTTACAACTCAATATTGTTGTAAGAAGCTACTATCTCATTATACATAATAAAATTCATAACCCTAAGCCATTTTATTAAAGCCTTTTGACACTTACATAATTAGGGCTAGAATAAGTTATCCAATGTAAAAAAAAATTAAATATAGATGCCTTTTCCAATAGTAAATTCATTTTTGGCTTCAAGGTTGTTGCCCATCTACCTCACCCTGTATCATGACAAGAAGTGCACCTAGGGCCACAAACCCTAGGACCTAGCAAGGGGTGTTTCCCCTTGATCCAAATTAGGGTGCTACCCCATGACCTTGCAAGGGGTGTTTCCCCTTGACCCCTATAGCATGGGGGTGCTGCCCCCAAACCCTTGTAGAAAATCTGGGGGAATATCGCGCTGATAAAGTGGGGAAAAATTAATCATTGAGTCTAATTATGATCCACATAAAAAAAAATATTCCTTTCACCTTTTGCATCTATCTAGCATTTTTAACAAGTCTTCACATGTTCATATGCATCCTTAAATAATGTAGGTCACTAGTATCCTTCCCTTAAGATTTGATGAGTGATAGCTAATCTATTTCCATGACTAGTCCCATGTTTAATGTGAAAATGTTCAAGGATGTGTTTTGCCTCTTTTATTCCAACACACCTTAGGTAAATTCCATCACAGTTCTTACTGTATAAGACAACTTCTTGAAGCATAAATTATCAACATTTTATTTTGAATAAACTCTTTTGTGCAAAGTTGAAGTGCAAAGGATATTTATGATTCAACACATACTAAAAAATATCATCATATTGTTCATTTGGGGATACCTCCTCTAATGTATAGACTTATTTCACCAATTTGGAACCTATTATCGTGAGTTTTTATGTCTAATTTTATCCTCAAACTAGATTCATGGGGTATAATTTCATGTCAAACTCTTGAATGATTCCATCCACTTACTTCCTATTTCTCCTAGCTCATTTTCCATTAGCAATATCTTTATTGTTGCATTGGGGACTATCGTGCATACCTTGCTTCTTAGAATATAATGTTTGGAATCATTTATCACCTTTTCCAAAGAATAAGCTTATTTCTCAATATTTGGGTATCTTAGTTTCGATCCTTCAGTGGTGATCTCATGAATGTGATAAGATGTTCATCTTTATCAACTAACTTTTGGGTGACATTCATGAATGTGATAGGACGTTCATCTTTATAAATTGGCTTGGTATAGTTGGGTTTCACCAAAATAGGAGTATCCACAATAACTTGATTCATTTATTTGAATGTTATTTTTGTAATAGGTGTTTAATCCATCTTTTTTCCTTTCTTCAACATGTCATTTAGTGGCCTAACTATCTCTGCAAATCTAGTTATAAACTTCCTTGTGAAGTTAATTTTTTTAAAGAATGACTTCAATTCTTTATGATTGAATGGAAATCCTATCTTTGAAATTTCTTCAATGCACTCGAGGTTGAAATTGAGATTCATCATTCTGCTATTACATGTCCTAAAAAATTTCCTTTACTAACAACAAACATACATTTCTTCAAATTCAATGAAATTCCATATCTTCTACATGTTTGAAAGATTTTCCTCAAATCACCTATGTAGCCTTTGTTGCATCATGAAAATAATGTGAGTTTGTCCATGTATATGATGATGCATTTTATCACCAAGTCTATGAAAGCATAATCCATGACTCTCTAAAAAATGGCTACAACATTGATTAAACTGAAATGCATTCTTTTGTAAGAAAAATGCTCCACACTTGGTTGTAAATTTGTAGTTTTTAGTTTATCTTATTCTTCTACCATCACATGGTTACATCATTTGATAATCTTTAACAACTTGTATGAAAAGTCATCTAGTGATGGTACTAGACAATTATCCTTTTTTGAAACCTTGGTAAGATTTAAAAAATACAAACACGGCCTGATCTCTCCATTATTCTTTTTGGCAGGATCTAGGTTGGCAACCCATGTTGAGTGTCAAATAGGAAAGATGATTCTAGTTGAAAATAACTTCTTTACTTCTTGGTATATTAGTGGTTCTAATAGTGAATTTATCAGTCTTTGCCTCATCAAAAGGGATTACTATCTAGCTTCAATGTAATTGTGTGTGTGATTAAGGAAGTGTCACATGTCTTTAAATCCTCATATCCTTAAGCAATAACATTTTTAAAATTCCTTCATAAGCTTCAAGATTTATTGTTGATTAGTTCTTTGAGTCCACTATAGACTTGGAATTGTTAATGGTTGTACTTGTATACTAATTGATTAGGAAAGTTTCATATGTCTTTAAATCCTCATATCCCTAAGCAATAACATCTGAAAATTCCTTCATAAGCTTCAAGATTTCTTGTTAATTATTTCTTTGAGTCCAATACAAATTTGGAATTGCTAATGGTTGTACTTGTAGACTAATTGATAGAAATATGATATAGTTAGTTGGTTTAGAATTGGATTTTTTTTGCATCAACAAGTGCTAATGATTATTTTGTAGAAATTGTGAAAGGACATTGAGCATATTTGGCATGTTTGTAACTATTGTTACAAGTAAGAAACATATTGAACACATTGAGTTTGCAAGCTTTAATACATTATTGGTATTAACTTGAACAATATTGTTGATGAGAACATATTAAGAAGGAGTAAGTTTTGTAATTGAAAAAATAAGATTATAATTTGTACCAAATGAAATGTATGGAAACAGAGTAACCCTTTGATATAATATTCTAAGATAGACAGATAGGTGTTTGTGCATCCTGGAATGGGTGTTCCTAAAAAAATAGGTGTTACTTCTCCTTGGAATGGGTATTCCTAAAAATATAAGGGGTCAGTCCTCCTAGAGTGAGTGCACTGATCATTGCCTATGTGAGGCCTAATATATCCTATGGGATGCATAGAAAATGGATTTGAGAAAGTGGTTTTGACCCTAAGGGGTTTTTCACTATAAATAAGGTGTTCATAATATCCCAACATACTTGTCAAATGAACAATATGAAATAGAAATCAATGCAAAGAGTAAGATCACCTCTCCTTTTCAAAGTTTCACATTTAGAAGGAAGATGTCTCTAAATGGGTCAATGATCATTTGTAAGGAATGTAAAATTGAAATAAGAAATGATGATGAGATTATAAATGTGTATATTAGGAAATATATCTATATACATATAGAATCAAAATAGGAGATGTGCTACTTTAGTTCTAGATATTAGATAAATGTAAACCCCAAAATATTTGTAATTACTAACATAAAATTATGAAGTTGTAACTTTATTTCTAGTCAAATTTAAGTTGAATCTAGGAGGTATAAAGTGTTTGAAATTTTTTCTACCTACATAAAAAAAATTATACAAAAATTGCACTTTGGTTTTCTACCTTGATCTTCAAAGCATTCCCTCATAGCCCTTGAACTATCTAAAAAGGTTCGGGTAACTCCATAACCTATTCCTACACATAGAAAACTAGGAAGATGATTAGAGAAAGGGGGTTTCCTTACTCAATCCATTATATAGAAATAAATCAAATTTAAAGAAAATGAAGTAAATGTACCATGTTGTCATGTAGTAGAGTCTGGATCTATAAGAAAAGAAAAAAAAATTGCATCTTGGCAACATAAATGCTTCTTTGCATGTAATCAAATATATATTCATGCAATGGATTTGAATAAACACAAAAACCAAAAAGGAGAATCATGAAATACAATGCCTCATGTAGAATATATGTTATAATTCACAACAATGTTTGATTGAGGGAGAAAGAATAAGACTTGAAGAGGTAGGTTTATCTCTTTCCTTGACATAAAATTCCTTTTCTTGGCCCAGAATGGAGAAGGTAGCTAGATATATGGAGAAAAAAACCTTGATTTATTTAGAGCATTTCTCCATCTTAAATCCTTGGACTTGGATTCTTGATAGCCCTAGAACTTGATTTTCTTCCTTGCATTTGATAGCTTGATTAATGCAAGCTTGATCAAAATAATAGATGTGTGAGAATGGGCACTAGGATGATGACATTTGGACCAAAAAGTGTAGGTACAAAACATTTGAAATATTTTGTATCTAGGAAAATCAACCCAAACTTAGACTGGCTATCGAGAAGATTGATTCAATGCAAAATAATTAGGTCCAAGTTAATATGAGGTTTAGATAAATTATGTAAACACCATAAATGTGATATAAGGTCTAGGTGATGGAATGAAATATGGAGCCAAGGTGAGTAGGAAATACATTTGGTATCATATTTCTTCAAAATTTAACACATTTTGAATGGTTAAGTATAAAAGAAAGCCTAAACAAAGGTATTCCATTGTTAAATCTCTCTCTCTCTCTCTCTCTCTCTCTCTCTCTCTCTCTCTCTCTCTCTCTCTCTCTCTCTCTCTCTCTCTCTCACACACACACACACACACACACACACACACACACACACACACACACACACACACACACACAGACACACACACACACACGCGCGCGCGCGCATGCACACACACACACACATGCACATACACACATGTGCACACACACACACAAACGTGCACGCGTGCACACATACACACACACACATTATTATTGATAGAGCATTTAATTCCTACCTGAGGCTTGACATAGGAAAGTCCCTATACAAGGAGTAGAAAACCATAGTCTATGTTGGAAATATTCAAGACTATGCTAGGTTACTGAGAGGGGAGGGGTGAATCAGTAACCAATCAGTAACCTTAAAATTTTTATCAAATTCATATCTAAATTGCAATAAACCAATAATCATTTAATTCATTAAATCAAATCTAACTACATGCATGAGAAACTTAAAACATAGACATTCATAGCACATGAACACAATAACTTGGTGACCCATAAACCTTCCAAATAGAAAGTAAAATTGGGGTGGGAATGATACCCAAAAAACTTCAATACTATAGCATAAAGTTGGCTTGTTAAGGCTTACAATGATCACTTCTGATGATTTGCCCTGTTAGGAGCAATTAGGACTACTAGGTCCACCTTGTTAGAGGATTTACAAACATACAATGAAGTATGCACTCAATAAAGAGATTTGACAAAAGACTATTAAGTCTACCTTGTTAGAGGACTTTGGATTGGTTCACTTGTTAAAATGAAATAGTAGATCTTTGACTTACAATTGATTTTCTAATAGAGATTCTTTGAAGTATTGATCACCTTTACATGATAGATATGACTCTGTTGCTCCTTTGCTGATATGGCCTTAAAATATATTTGCTACTGATTCACATTCACATGCTTCTTACATATTCTTCATTCTCACCTTTTTATTCATGCATACATACATCTATATCTGCATCTATGTCTATGTGGATATGATACAATACATTATATATATATATATATATATTCAATTTACAAAATTACAAAGTTGTCCAATATACAAGTTAACACCAATATTACAAAGTCAGCTCAATATGAAGACACTAGAGTTCTAAAGACTGACTTGGTGAAGTTCTGATACATGGCATCCACTGTCATTACTTGGCATCATCATGCATTTGGTAGAAGTGGAAACTCAGTCCATACTAATCATCTCAGAGTAGTCTCGAACTTGGTCTACACTAGCAACTAGGTAGATGCTGTATAACTTGGTAGAAACTAAATTCCACATTTACCATACTTGAACTCAATAAAAACTAATCATCTCATCACTCAATTAACACTAACTTTGCTTCACAAGAATTGATGGCTCAGTAGAAACTGTGAAGCTTGGTAACCACTGAACTGCTCGGTATCCACTGGAATGGTCAGTAGGAACTGTGAAGCTTGGTGGCTACTAAATTACATGGCAAACACTATAGACTATTCAATGAGCTCGATAGCTATATAGAATCTGAATAAGTGTTGTCACTAATAACAAACTTGACTTAATGTCAACAATCTCCCCCTTTGGCATTAGTGACCAAAACACTTATTAGCCAAAACTTATATACATTACAATGTGATACTGGCTTGGTACTGGTATACTATTTTTGAGATTTTTCAAAAATTGTCTTTGTAAGTATATACTTTCCTTTCCTTTGCTTTGCATGATTCTCCCCCATAAAATATACATACTAAGTGTTTCTCCCCGTATATACACATTGACTCTCATATATTCATATATATATATATATATATATATATGTTGTTTCTCCCACTTTTTGACAATAATGCCAAAGATTTATTCAAAACTTATTTACACAGAGACACCAATATAAGAAACAAACTCAAAATGTATCTTAAGTATGAGTGCTAAATTCTTATCCCAATTTTCTTGCAAAAATTTGCATGTATGTAGAGCAATTTGAACTTCTACAGAGATTTCTATCATGTGATCTGTAATTGAGAAGTTGTTGTTACAGATCAATGTTTTTGAGTAAACAATGTGCTTCTACATTGTGTCCATGATGGGAAGGATTATATTCTGAATATCTATCAATGAAGACCAGATCCTTGCTTCTTCTCCCAACAATTCTACCTACATATCTGACAAGAATCTAATTTTCATATGATGTGTAGAGCTTGAACTAGGGTCAAGTGTCAACTATTGTGCACTAGCCTTCAAATCCTCATTAGTCTTTGTTAGTTTGTTGTTTATTTCCTTTGTGAACTTGGTAACATTGCATAATTTTCCAAAAAGTGATGTTACATTTGTGCAAGAATTTTCAAGATTGGTCAAAATTGAGGAAAGCTCCACTTGCTAAATAGCAATTTGCTGAGCAATGTGCTCAAGCACTTTGTTATCAAATTTCTTCTCTGCTTTCTCAATAAATTTTTCTTGACCACTGGAGTCCTCATTAAATTTCTAGACTGCTTCTTCTAATTGAAATAAAATGTGTTGAGAAGTATCAACTTCAACACCTATTACCTCAGTCAAAATATCCTTAGCACTCTCTATGATTTTATATTTTCTGTCTCTTTCTTCTCTTAATTTTTTCTGCTTTGCTTTCTTTTGGAGTAGTTGACTAGCTATTTGCATTTGTTCTGCAGTGGCATTATCAAAATCCCACTTTGGAACCTCAATCTCCTCATCTAGGTCAATGTCTTCCTCTATCTCCTTTCCACTCAAAAATCTTATACATGGTTGAGCCTTGAGTTCAATTGCCTTTGTACATACTACCATAGAATCAGGAATGGAAATAATAGTAGAGATAACAGGACTAGTAGTAAAAATTGATATAGTACTGATAGATGGAATACTGTCTGGTATGCTTACTAAATCCAAAACTGATATACTTATAGAGGAATCCAAATCTATAGAAAACAAAACTATAGAATCCAAAATTGTCGAACTGTAAGAAAAAGTGATTGAAATGATAAAATATAATAAAATGAAATAGCATGAAATAATAGATTTAATCCAAGAGAGCAAGAAGATTTTTACCATACAAATGATACAAGATCAATGGAGCAATACCAAAGAGGAAGTAACACAAGAGACAAGGATTTGATAAGGGGAAAGCAAATAAAACCCCTTGTGAATATTATGAATGAGGCAAAAGCCTAAGAAAGAGAGAGAGAGAAAGAGAGAGAGAGAGAGAGAGAGAGAGAGAGAGAGAGAGAGAGAGAGAGAGAGAGAGAGAGAGAGAGAGAGAGAGAATGCAGCAAAATAGCTCATTTACAATAGCATCAAAAACTTGATGTGAATAATGGAGACTAGATGAAAAAGAGAGAGAGAAGCACCTCTTTTAAAGAGATCAGAAAGGAGTTGTGATGCAGGAGCATCCAGAGGTATAAGGACAATCCTGTGTCACCCAAACAATGTACTTAGACTTAGTTTTTGTTTCATGTCTTTTCATTTTTGGATACCCATTTGGGTCAAATAAAGGTTCCAACTCTCACAATTCCACTATCAGTGCATTTGAAAATCCCAAAAAAAAGGAGCCTGTAATTGGGCCATCATTTTGGTAAACTAGAAGGTGTGAATTGACCAAATGGATGTAATCATGATTTAGAGCATTCCAAAAAAAGAATCAGGTCAATAGGCCCCACGGTTTGAAAGTTATTGCAGTTTTTCGAGTTTTGGAGACCTCCTAAGAATGCTTCAAAGTCAAGTTAGGAGAATTAAATGACCTTGAAAAGGGTCAAAAAATGGGGGATGAGTGAAGCTGGTCTACAGGGCTATAGAGTGCTTCGAGAGCTTTCTGAAAATGTAAACGGTTCGTCAATCGGAGCTATGGTTCAAAAGTTATGCCTCCCGAAAGTTCGGTTACCGTTTCTGTATTCTTCTAGATTTGTGCCAACTTCTAACGTAGCTTTTGGAACCTTCTATTTGGTCGGTGGATGCCTACTAGAACTTTCTAGAATGTACTCCTAGTCCTTAACCCTCCGGGGTCTATTTAAGGAGATTTTTGGCATTGTCAAAGGCAGTTCGGAGTGGAGTTTGAGAGGAGGGACTAAAAGGAGAAATTATCTCTAGATTTATGCTATTGTAAGCCCTTAGGGCATGTTTTGAAGTTTATTTTCTCTGTACTATTGTACTAGCTTATTTTCTCAGTTAATATATTTTCCCCTTTTCTGTTGTGTCCATTCTGTTCTTGGGTTGTGTTCCCATCAAGTGGTATCAGAGCTGGCTTTCCTGAGTGTGTAGACAGAGCGCCGACTATGAGGTAGTTTGCACCAGGACTGTGTGATTGTGGGTTCGAGTTAGAAGATACCTCCACGAAGAGAGCATGGCGGAAGGGCCAGAGCTATTAATCCTGAGGAGGTTAGAGCCCTCCAGAGGCAGGTACAAGCATTGCAAGAGGAGCTCTGTAGAGGAGCAAATGTTGCCACAGGTGACAACAATGAGGATGAAAATGAAGAAGAAGTAATGGGACCAGAAGAGGAATTTGACGGGGAAGTTTTGAATCATGCAGAGGAAAGGCTTTTTAGGGCCATTACTAAGTTTGGGAAAAGACCCACAATTGAAGTGGGTGTATTTTCAGGAAATCTGAAACCAGATGAGTTGATCGATTGGATCAATGAACTGGAGGAATACTTTGAGTATGAGGATATCAGGGACCCAGATAGGGTTAAGTTTGCAAAGGCCAAACTAAAAGGCCATGCCAAAATCTAGTGGCAAGAGGTTCAATTGGAAAGAAACAGAAGAGGAAAGGAGAAGATCACAAGATGGGATCGCATGGTGGACAAATTGAAGAAGTAGCTCATCGGTGTGGAGTACGAGCTTGATTTGTTTAAGAAGATGCATAGGTTAAAGCAAGCAGGAAGATCAGTCCAAGAATATACAGAGGAATTTTATCGACTCTTTATTAGAGCGGGGCATGCAGAAGCAAATAAGGAGAAGGTTGCTCGTTATATCAGTGGGTTGCGACCTAGCATCCAGGAGGAATTAAGTCTGGTAAGAATGACCAGCATTGAAGAGGCATACCAGTTTGCCCTACGAGTTGAAGAGAAGCTAAATAAAAGGTTTGAAGGAAGACAAAGAGGGCGCGGTCAAGGAGGAAGGGGAAGCAGTAGGTCATCTGGAGGCCACAATGAAACCCAAAAGAAAAATGAAGATGAGGGTACTAGCAAGAACCAGAGGAATGAGGGTTTCAACCGCTCCCATGACCAAAACTTTGGAAATCAGAGAGCAAGAGGTAGAGGACGTGGACAAGGAAGAGGAGGCTTCCGTGGTACCTATTTCCATTGCAATGAAGAAGGTCATCATGCCTTTGAATGCCCTCAATGACAAGGAAGGACTGATAGGAGAGCTAAGGGCCAAGCTAGGGTTGCTCATGTGGATGAGGATGCAGAATCATCACATTCAAAGGATGCAGAAAGAGGAGAGACCTTGGTAAATGAAAGAGTCCTACTAAGTGGTGAGATTAAACCAAGACAACAGAGGAGTTTGTTCCGTACTAGATGCAAGTGTGAGGATAAGTGTTGTGACGTGATCATTGATGGTGGTAGCACTGATAACTTGGTATCAGAAGAGATGGTCTCTAAGCTAAAGCTCAAGAGGGAGAAACATCCCCAGCCCTATCAGATTGCTTGGGTAAAAGATGATCATAAGGTCTTGGTAACTAAACAATGTTTAGTGAAATTCAAAATTGGGAGTTACCATGATGAAGTTCTCT
The DNA here is from genome assembly GCA_028749045.1 of Cupressus sempervirens. Lineage (NCBI taxonomy): Eukaryota > Viridiplantae > Streptophyta > Pinopsida > Cupressales > Cupressaceae > Cupressus > Cupressus sempervirens. Next base: position 832,144,428 of record CM053790.1, on the reverse strand, counting down.
GTGATGTTATTTCGATGGATGTTTGCCATCTATTGTTGGGTAGACCATGGTAGTTTGATAGACATGCAGTACATGATGGACATGCAAACACATACTCTCTGACAAAGGATGGAGTTCACCACAAATTGAAGCCCATGAAAAAGGAAGGTGAAGAGGTATGTAGCAGTGCTAGGATTTCTCTTGTTGATGGAAGGAAGTTTTTAGATGGCATGAAACATCAGCATATGTGCTATGCTTTGATTCCTAGGAAAGATAAAGAAGGTAGTAGTGAAATACCACTTGAAGTTTCAGATTTACTAGGGGAGTTTGGAGATATTATCTCTGATAATGTTCCAGATGGATTGCCACTAGTAAGGCAAATTAGTCATCAAATAGATCTAATTCTAGGAGCTAGTTTGCCTAACAAGGCTGCTCACAGGATGACTCCTACTAAAACAGAGGAGCTAAATAGACAGGTTCAGGAGCTGTTGAGGAAGGGCTTGATTCGAGAGAGCCTGAGTCCATGTGCAGTACCTGTAGTACTTGCACCAAAGAAGGATGGAGAGTGGAGGATGTGTACAGATTCTCGAGCTATAAATAGGATAACCATCAAGTACCGGTTTCCTTTGCCAAGGATGGATGATCTTATGGACTGCTTGAGTGGAGCTCAGTACTTCACAAAGATAGATCTGAAGAGTGGTTATCACCAGATACGTATTCGAGAAGGAGATGAGTGGAAAACAGCCTTCAAGACCAAGGAGGGTCTTTATGAGTGGTTAGTCATGCCCTTTGGATTGACGAACGCCCCAAGCACCTTCATGCGGCTCATGAATGAGGTACTTAAGAAGTTCTTGGGAAAATTTGTTATTGTCTATTTGGATGATATTTTAATTTTCAGAAAAATTTTGGAAGAACATTTATTGCATATTCGTAGTGTCCTTGAGAGGCTAAGGGAAGAGAAACTATTAATTAATCTGAAAAAGTGTATCTTTGCAGAAAGGGAGTTAGTCTATTTGGGGTTTGTTATATCACCTAAAGGTCTCAAAATGGATCCAGAGAAGGTAAAAGCCATCTTGGAATGGCCTACTCCAAGGTCTGCTACTGAGGTAAGATCATTTCATGGTCTGGTTAGTTTTTACAGGAAGTTTATTAAGAATTTCAGTGGCATATGTGCACCCCTAACTGATACAATAAGAGGGGATAGAAAAGAGTTCAAATGGACTGCATCAGTTGCGAGAAGTTTTGAATTGCTAAAGAAGAAGGTAACAGAACAACCTATGTTGGCACTTCCAGATTTAAGAAAGGTTTTCCAGGTGGATTGTGATGCCAGTAGCAGCGCTATTGGGGCTGTATTAAGCCAAGAAGGTAAGCCTATTGCATATTTTAGTGAAAAATTGAATGATGCAAAGAAGAAGTATTCTGTTTATGATCAAGAGTTCTATGCAATAGTTCAGGCCTTAAAGAAATGGAGGCATTATTTATTGCCAAAGAAATTTGTTTTGTATACTGATCATCAGGCATTATAGTACCTAAATAGCCAAGGTAAATTGAATCAGAGGCATATGAAGTGGGTAGAGTTCTTGCAGAGTTATACATTTGTGTTGAAGCATAGAAGTGGAAAATCTAACAGGGTTGCAGATGCACTAAGTAGGAGATAGTTGTTGCTTACAGTAATGCAGGTTGAAGTAGTTGGGTTTGATGAACTCAAGAATTTGTACCCTGAGGATCCTGATTTTGCTGAAGCATGGAAAGCTTGTAAAGAACCTGTTGTTGTAGATAGAACCAAGTGGTTAGACTATTTGATTCAGGATGGCATGTTGTTCAAGGGTAGTCAATTGTGCATTCCAAGGAGTTCCATGAGGGAAAACCTAATTAAGGAGAAACACAATGGAGGGATGGCAGGACATTTTGGTCAAGATAAGACCATTGCCATTCTTAGAGAACATTATTTTTGGCCTCAAATTTCACAGGATGTGAAGAAGTTTGTACAGAGTTGCCAGGTTTATCAAGTTGCCAAGGGGTTTAGTCACAATACTGGCCTATATCAACCATTGCCTGTTCCATCAAGGCCATGGGAGGACATAAGTATGGATTTTGTTCTTGGATTGCCAAGGACACAAAGGGGTAATGACTCAATATTCGTGGTGGTTGATAGGTTCTCCAAAATGGCACATTTCATTCTATGCCACAAAACTCATGATGTTGTCCATATTGCAGACTTGTTTTTCAAAGAGGTGGTAAGACTACATGGTCTTCCAAGAAGTATAGTTTCTAACAGAGATACTAAATTTGTGGGGTATTTCTGGAGGACATTGTGGAAAAAGTTAAGAACCGAATTGAAATTCAGTTCCACACATCACCCACAAACTGATGGCCAAACAAAAGTGGTAAACAAAAGTCTGGGCAATTTGCTGAGATGTTTAGTTGGGGATAAGCCCAAGGGATGGGATTTGATTCTACCACAGGTAGAGTTTGCTTATCTCTATAAATAGGAGCACTGGAAAATCACCATTTCAAGTTGTATATGGGAGTAGCCCAAGGACTGCACCAGAGCTGAGGAAGATAGAACAAGAGGAGAGGACAAGTGCTGAAGTAGAAGAATTTGCTAAACATATCAAGCGTCTACATGAGGAGGTTCAGGCACACATTACCAAGATGAATCAAGAGTATAAAGCTAGGGCTGGTCAAAGGAGAAGACATAAGGAATTCCAAGTAGGGGATCTAGTCATGGTGCACTTACGAAAAGAAAGATTTCCAGTCGATACTTACAACAAGCTAAAAATGAAGAAATTTGGCCCCTGCAAAATTTTGAAGAAACATGAATCAGGAAATGCATATGAGGTGGAGCTACTAGATGGTATTCACATTTCTCCCATTTTCAACATTGCAGATTTAATAGAGTATCATGATGATGGTGCAGATGAGGAGCTAGTGTTAGAGCCATGTCCGATTCCTACTTCTAAGAAGGAGGAGATAGAAGACATTCTAGATCATCGTGTGGGTAGGAGTACCAAAAATAGGCAGTATGAAGAGTATTTGGTCAAGTGGAAAGGACGACCGATCGAGGACTCAACTTGGATTTCAGCAGCTGAGGTTTCCCATTTGGGATTTCCTCTACCATCCATAAAGTGACAGGGTCACTTTTCAATCTACCTTGGGTGTCTGATGCAGGAGCATCCAAAGGTATAAGGGCAATACTGTGTCACTCAAAAAATGTACTTAGACTTAGTTTCTGTTTCATGTCTTTTCATTTTTGGATACCCATTTGGGTCAAATAAAGGTTCCAACTCTCACAGTTCCACTATCAGTGCATTTGAAAATCTCAAAAAAATAGGAGCCTATATTTGGGCCATCATTTTGGTAAACTAGAAGGTGTGAATTGGCCAGATGGATGTAATCATGGCTTAGAGCATTCCAAAAAAAGAATCAGGTCAATAGGCCCCACGGTTTGAAAGTTATTGCAGTTTTTCGGGTTTTGGAGACCTCCTAATAATGCTTCAAAGTCAGGTTAGGGGCATTAAATGACCTCGAAAAGGGTCAAAAATGGGGGACGAACGAAGCTGGTCCATAAGGCTATAGAGCACTTCGAGAGCTTTCCGAAAATGTAAACGGTTCGTCAATCGGAGCTATGGTTCAAAAGTTATGCCTCCCGAAAGTTTGGTTACCGTTTATGGATTCTTCTAGATTTGTGCCGACTTCTAACGCAGCTTTTGGAACCTTCTATTTGGTCGGTGGATGCCTACTAGCACTTTCTAGAATGTACTCCTAATCCTTAACCCTCCGAGGTCTATTTAAGGAGATTTTTGGCATTGTAAAAGGCAGTTTGGAGTGGAGTTTGAGAGGAGGGACTAAAAGGAGAAATTATCTCTAGATTTATGCTATTGTAAGCCCTTAGGGCATGTTTTGAAGTTTATTTTCTCTGTACTTTTGTACTAGCTTATTTTCTCAGTTAATATATTTTCCCCTTTTCTGTTGTGTCCATTCTGTTCTTGGGTTGTGTCCCCATCAAGTTGCATGTCTTTGCATGTGTAACTCCCATTTCTATGAATGCCACATTCATAAAAAGTGTGTGCAAAGTGTCAAGTTCCTCTTAAGGAGGAATATCTATTTTCCTTATTAAAGGAAATACAAAAATGAGTTGTCCTCACAAGTGGACAATAGGACAAGAATGACATGTCCTTTACATGTGGACTAGAGGACAAATAAATAATACATAAGGGATACCTTGGTTTATCCCAATAAATAAATAAATACAACCAAGGAGAGATTATCAATTCTAACATCCCCCTTTAATCTTTACTTGGGGAGATTACATCAAAGGATATCAAACCCAAGTTCTTACGATGAAATTCAAATTTCTCTCTAGAAAGAGGTTTTGTCAAAATATCAACAACTTGATCTTCACCCTTGCAATAGATGAGGGACATTTTCTTTTCTTCAATGTGTTCTCTAATGAAGTGGTGGTGGAGAGAAATATGCTTTGACTTTGCATGGTAGATAGGATTCTTTGCCAAGGCTATTGCACTTTGATTGTCACAATACAAAGGTGTAGGTTCTTGTTGAGGTAGACCCAAATCTTCAAGAATTCTTCTAAGCCATAGAGCTTCTTTAGATGCATAAGTACAACTTTTATATTCAGCTTCGGTAGAACATAGAGAAACAGAGGTGTCTTTCTTACTTTTCCAAGATATAGCACCTGAACCAACAAAGAAACAATAACCACAAGTAGATTTCCCATCGTTGGGATCTCCACCTAAATCAGAATCAGTAAATCCTTGTAAAGTAAAAGTAGAACTGGCATCATAAAATAAAGCTAGATTAAGAGTTCCTTTGATATATCTTAATATTCTTTTAACTACTTTAAAGTGTGTTTGTTGAGGTTTGGACATAAATCTTGAAACTAAACCAACACTATATGCAATATCGGGTCTAGTAAGGGTGAGATAATTTAAACTTCCTACAAGTTGTCTATAAGAGGTAGCATCAACAAAAGGAGTGTTTGTATCAACCATTAACTTAGTTCCTAATTCACATGGAATAGAAACATGGTTAGAATCATTCATTTGAAACCTATCCAAAAGATCTTGAGCATACTTTCTTTGAGAAAGAAAAATGCCCTTAGGTGTTTGCCATATTTGCATTCCTAAAAAGTAATGTAAAATTCTTAAATCAGTCATTTGAAATTTTTGATTGAGTTGAAACTTAATATCAGAAATCAAGGTGTTAGAACTTGAAGTAAGAATCAAATCATCAACATATAGAATAATAATGATAATATCATCTTGAATATGTTTAATGTATAAGTTAGGATCATTTTTACTTCTATCAAAACCTTGAGAAATAGAAAAAGCATTAATTTTGGAATACCACTCTCTTGGAGATTGCTTTAAACCATAAATAGATTTCTTTAGTTTACATACTAAATGCTCATTACCTTCTTTGATAAAACCTGGTGGTTGAGCCATATAAATTTTTTCATGTAAATCACCATTTAAAAAGGCACTTTTAACATCCATTTGATGAATAGGCCAATTCATTTTTGAAGCTAAAGAAAGCACAATTTTTATAGTAGGCATTTTAGCAACTGGTGCAAAAGTTTCATTGTAATCTAAACCTTCAATTTGGGAAAATCCCCTAGCTACTAGTCTAGCTTTAAACTTACTAATGTCATTATTTGCATTGAGTTTGGTTTTATATAACCACTTGCATGAAACTAAATTCTTACCATGAGGCAAAGAGACTAAATCCCAAGTTTCATTAGAGATTAAAGTATCATATTCCTCTTGCATAGCTTTTTGCCAATGAAGTTGAATCTTAGCTTGTTCAAAGGTTTGAGGATCATTAGATTTCATGAGAGAAGTCATCAAACTATAATTACAATAATTAATTCTCCTAAGTTTAAGTCCACCAAATCTAGTAAGATAATCATCTCTTTCATTAAGTAAACCTTGAACCCATTTAGGTCTTCTCTTATTAGTAATAGATTCATCACTAGAAGAAGAGTCATGATCTATAAATGCATCATTAGTATCAACATCATTACTAGAATTAGAAGAAATAAGAGAAATAAAAGAAGATACTTGAGGAGTAGGGTTTAGAGAAGGTGTAGGGTTTAGAGAAGGAGGTTGGTCCTCCACTAATACAATATTACTTCCACTAAATTCATCATCTTGAACCTTGGAACAATCATGTACTTTATTTTTTGCAATACAAATATCTATTGCAATTTGAACTTTGTTAGTAAGAGGATTATAGACTCTATAACCTTTAGTATTTTCATCATACCCAACAAATATAAATGGAGAAGATTTAGCATCTAATTTTAGCCTTTTTTGTTTGGGTGTATGAACATAAGCAATAGATCCAAATATCTTTAAGTGTTGTAAATTGGGCTTTCTATTTGACCAAGCTTCTTCAGGAGTTATATCCCTCAAAGCTCTAGTAGGAGTTCTATTAAGAATATAAGTGGCACAAGACATAGCTTCAGCCCAAAACTTATAATTCATATTTTTTGCATGTAACATGCATCTAGCCATTTCCACAATAGTTCTATTCTTCCTTTCTGCTACACCATTTTTTTGTGGTATATAAGGAATGGTAAGCTGATGTTTAATACCAAATGATCTTAAGTAAGAATGAAAGGCATTATTAACATATTCAGTACCATTATCAGTTCGAAGAATCTTTATCTTAGAATCAGATTGCCTTTCTACTAACATATGAAATTCAGAAAATGTATCAAGTACTTGATCTTTATTATGTAAGAAATATATCCAAATTCTTCTAGTAAAATCATCAATGAGAGTAAGAGAATACCTTGATCCTTGAATGGAGATATTTTCCATAGGTCCTAAAAGATCACTATGAATCAATTGTAACTTATGAGATGCCCTCCATGATGAACCATAGGGAAAGGGGTCCCAATGCATTTTGCCACTCATGCACCCAGTGCATGTAATCTTAGATGGAACAATATGAGGTAATCCTTCAACCATATGAGATTTTAGCATCAATGATATATAATCAGAATTCAAATGACCAAGCCTTTTATGCCACACATTAAAATCAATATTTGCTTGCAAAGAGTACCTTGAAGAGGTAAACTCATAAAACTTGAATAAGTTATCATGACCCAACTTAGCATTAGCAACAACAGCATTAGTGCTAGGATCAATAATATAACACATGTCCTTATGAAATTCAACTTTATAATCTTGACATAATTTAGCAACTGAAAGGAGATTGGTTTTCAAGTCAGGAACATAAAGAACATCATGTAACTTTCCATTTGAAACATTAACATAACCAAATCTTTCAACTTTGCAACTATGATTATCAACTAATTGAATTGAAGTATTCGAAGGATCAAGTTGCAAAGAATCAAAAACTTTTTTATGAGATGTAACATGTTGAGAAGCACCACTATCAACTATTCATTCTAATTGTTTAGAGGCATTGTAACTAATAGTAAAAGCATGACGAGATTGATTACCATGAGATTTTTTATTATTGTTATTGATAGGTTGCTTATCATTTTGCTTTTTAAAACAATTGTTAGTCAAATGACCATCTTTCCCACAGTAAGTACAATGAGGTTTCTTATTAGGACTATTATATTGATTAGGATGGTTATTATTACGATTTGTATTTTGATTATTATTGTTGTTAAAAGAAGGTCTAGAATTAAATAGGTTGTTATTATTGTGATGATTATTAAAGTTATGATTGTTATGATTATTATTGAAATTGTGAGTATTAAAATTTGGATTTTGATTATTATTTGGAGCATGATAAGATGCTCTAAGATTTTGATTTTGATTTTTAGACCCAAATGCATGTTCATTAGATCTAAGAGTACCAAATTGTAATAACTTAGCTTCCTCTTAACGCAACAAATTTTGAAAAATACTATAAGTTAATTGAGTAGACAAAGTAGGAATAGCAAGTTGAGAATGAACATTAGTAATAAATTGTTGAAATTGTCTAGGAAGACATTTCTTTAAAATAATGGTAATTACTCTAATATCAGTGAGAGTAATGCCTAATCCAATTAGTTGACTTTTAATATAATCAAATTTAAGTAAAAATTCATCCATGGATTTGAAATCAATATACCTTAAGTCTTCCAAATTGTCTTGCAATTGAATCTTGCGTGATTCAGATGGCCTGTCATACATTTGCTTTAAAATATCCCAAGCTTCATGGGCATTAGTGCAATGAGAAATTAGAACATATAAATATGGGTTAAGAGATATACCAATGAGGCCAAGGGCTTCTTCATTTTTAGTATTCCATGCATTTTTTTCATCTTGTGTAGCCGAGGTACCAAGAACTACAGAAGGGTCAGTAGCAACATCTAAAATATGCTTAAAACATAATATAAACAAAAGATGAGTTTTCCAGGCATGATAGTTTGAGTTATTTAACTTGATTTTTGGAATTAAAGTCGACATGATTTAAAAAATTACGTTTAAAATTTAAATAATAGATTTGAAAAGTGAGACTTATTATCCAAAAGAATGTTAAATAATTATTAAGAGATTTAGAGAGTCAAAATTAAAAACTAAAATGTTCCCTGCAAAACCATTGGTCAGATTGAAGAAATAGGAAAAATAAAAATTTGAAAAACTGAAAAAATGTGATACACACAGAGAGCAATAAATTTTTTAATTTAACTCTATTTTCAATAAAATTTAAAAGGTTTTTTTCATTTTTATGTCTTCTAAATGCTGTTCAAATTTTAGCCAAACCCAGATCACGGATTGAGAGATATCATAAAAATGTGAACTACTATCTTAAAACTTGAAAAACAAATAATACTGCACATATAGTACAATAACTTTTGCAATACTATTCCGATACAAATGAAATTTAAAGGGTTTTTTCATTTTTATGTTTTCTAAATGTTAAAATTTCAACCAAACCTAGATCATAGATTATGAGATATAAGAAAAATACGAACTGTTGTACTTTCTTTTCTAAAACAAAAACAGAAAAAAAACTTGAATTTCAAAAACTTAAAAAGCCGGCAATAGAAATAGGGTTAAATATAATAAAAAAATTAAAAATAAAGAATCCTTTGGCGACAAGCCTTCCAAAGGAGGTTAGAAAAAATAAAAAATGAAGAACTCTTTGGCGGTAAACCGTCCAAAGAGGGTTAGAAAAAAAATTTGAAAATTGAATAAAAAACCTGCAAAAAAAATAGGAATGAATTTTTTTCTTCACTTCTCCTCTCAACAAAGTTCTCCAATATGGTAACCTTCACAAAAGCTCAAAACAAGGATTAGAAAGCTCTGATACCATGTAAGAAAAAGTGATTGAAATGATAAAATATAATAAAATGAAATAGCATGAAATAATAGATTTAATCCAAGAGAGCAAGAAGAGTTTTACCATACAAATGCTACAAGATCAATGGAGCAATACCAAAGAGGAAGCAACACAAGAGACAAGGATTTGATAAGGGGGAAGCAAAGAAAACCCCTTGTGAGTATTATGAATGAGGCAAAAGCCTAAGAATGAGAGAGAGAGAGAAGAAATGCAGCAAAATAGCTCATTTACAATAGCATCAAAAACTTGATGTGAATAATGGAGACTAGATGAAAAAGAGAGAGAGAAGCACCTCTTTTAAAGAGATGAGAAAGGAGTTGCATGTCTTTGCATGTGTAATTCCCATTTCTATGAATGCCACATTCATAAAAGGTGTGTGCAAAGTGTCAAGTTCTTCTTAAGGAGGAATATCTATTTTCCTTATTAAAGGAAATACAAAAATGAGTTGTCCTCACAAGTGGACAATAGGACAAGAATGACATGTCCTTTACATGTGGACTAGAGGAAAAATAAATAATACATAAGGGATACCTTGGTTTATCCCAATAAATAAATAAATACAACTAAGGAAAGATTATTAATTCTAACAAGAACTCAAAACTGTACTTACTATTGAAGAACACAAAATCGTAGAACATGTTGTATTCACTGCTAATGAACCTAACTCAGGAACTGAAGAATAGGGAGGTTGTCGCTTGGTAGATGAAGTTGTAGACACTTCCATTAGTGATGCACTGAGTTGTGAGGGAGCGAAGAGTGATTGGAAATTTGATGTATCTGTTGTGGTCATAATCAAACTTGCTAAAGCTGACTTTGAATTTGATGTAGTTGTTGATTTGCTTAGAGAATGAGGAAATGAGGCAATGACTATTGTAGCTATCTTTATAGGATCAATCTCCTCATCATCTTCTTTGACTTCTTCAGTGGCTTCTTCCTCTTTATCTTCTTCAACTCCTTCATTGTCAAACTATATTGTTTCAAAATTTGTTCCTTCTTCCTCATCATCCTTGACTTCTATTGGAGAGTCACTTGGTTTATGCAAGTGATAAATATTCTTCCACATGCTTGTAGCATTCTTGACTACATGCTCTATATCTTTTAACAAACTTAAACAAGTATTGAATCTAAAAGTCATTTTGTCTTCATATTTCTTCATACACTCTTTTACCTCAGCATTTGTAATGCTCGGTAACAACTGCCTCGGGTTTTTTTCATAGATATCTCTTGTTGTCTACATGGCTAAGTCTCATCTTGGCTTCAATCTCTATAATAGATCATTAGAAATATGGGAGGCTCTCTGATTAGGGGAATACTTCCATTTACCCATCTTGGTTAGCACCAATTCCCCAATCTATTTCTTCTCAGCCTCTGGCCTGGTCTCATACTTAAATGATTTGAAGTTGGTTATGCCTGCACCTTCTTCCATTTGTTTTAGTCTTTCTTGGAAGGTGAGTGGAGGCTTGCTAAACACAACTTCACTACCTTCCTTTCTGAATCTTCTAGTGAACACTACAGTGGATAGCTTGGGTGACTTGGTGATGATCACCTTGCCTTTCTTCTTCACTAGCTCTTCTTCCTTTTTAGACTCATCTTCATCCTTTGCTTCATCATTATCATCTTCTCCTTTACCTTTGGTCAACAAAAGAGGTGTGTTGATTTTGAGTTTTGCTATTCTCCTCTTGCCTTTGTTAACTGTCTGTGGAAGCTTGATTTCAAGCTCTATTCTTGCCTTGGCCTCATCATATGTTCCAAAGTGTGGTGCCTTTGGATCAATAGATTCATTTAATAAGGCTTCAATTATGTCCTTTGCTTCATCAATGTTCACCTCATAGGGAAGAGGTTTTACTCATACAACTCTTGGAATCACTACTTGGATGTAGACTTTGTCACTGTCTACCATGAAACAAACATCATCTTTGTAATCTTCAACCAATTTCTTGGGAATCCTAAATCTATTATTCATTTTCTCCTTGAAGACATCAAATTAGTTATCCATTACGCTGAAATTTTTTTCACCCATTTCTATAATGTACTTGTTAATCTAATACAAAACTGGCACATCCTTTCTCCATACAACTGTACCTTTAGAAGGGAAAAACTTTTGATCATAGAAGAATAGACATGTCAACAATGAACTGAATTTACAAGGATTGTTCTTGGATGTCCTTATACTTTCCATGTTTTTGTTGAACTATTTCAACAATAAGTCTGCAAGATCATATGACAGATTGTTTTTCATGACTTTGAATGCCAAGTCTACTACTTCACACGACACACTATTGAGATGACTTGAACTATAAATCTTGTGTGCTATCACATGTATGCCAAATTTAAATTTTGCATCAGTTACACTACTAATCTTCATGCCTTTTCCATCCCACTTGGCTAGGGTTTTCTTCTCTAACTCCACCCGACCTAGGGTTTTAGTAGCTTTGGCTTTTGAGAGCATGGGAAGGCCAGTGATATGATGAATCATATTCTTAGTAATCAAAACTAGTTGCTCAAGCCATAACTGACTGCTATGAACCCATCTTAGGATGTACTTGATCCATTTGATTTGGAAATTTTGGGGCAGGTGGGGAATGTGGGTTAAACCCTTATCTTCCAAGTGCTTATGCTAGAGTTTAAGAACACCATTTACACATAATTCACACAAGGCATCATCCATCTCTAGGGTTCCAATTTATTGAATTGCACACTTAAAATGAGTTCAAATATCATTAATGAGAAGTACCTTAGGAGGGATTTGTGATTGCGCTCCATTTGGATCAAGGGTTTCCGCAATTACTGGTACAAGTTTGAAATCTGGTGGTTTCCATTTGACTCCTCAGACTAACATTTTTGACCCTTTCTTTGCCTTGCTGCTGCTGCTTGATGCTACCATGGATACTTGGTAGGTTACAAAAAATTTCAAAAAATTTAATGCAAATTCCACTCGAAATCGTTTGGTCGCTCTACAATTTGCTTGATCACAAAAACACTTCAAGATTTTGGTAAAAAATGAATTCAATTTCCTACCGTTTGATAACATTTTTCCATTAATGCTCGGTATGAAAGTAGCTATGATGACATCATTATGCACGATAGGCTGTCATCCACTATGTATTCGGATCACTAAGTGAATACTTCATAACTTGGTAACCAAACATGTGTGACTAGTTACTCCCAACCTTGCTCGGTAGAGTCCATGACCCAACCTTACTTGGTGATAACTGATACTGATCTTCTATGATCCTCTTGTATCTCGAATATTGATTTGGATCTTTGCTTCCTTTCAATTTTGGAACTATTTAGATGTGACCATGATAACGTTGTTCCAATTCTTACTTAAGAACTTAGTTGGAAATGGTGGAGTCACCCACTTCTTGAGTGACATAACCATCATTTCTTGGACTAGCTTCCTCAGTGAATTTAAGAATCCATTGTTGCCTCATTTGCTTTATGATGTTATCTACTTTTGCTTTCTTTTCACCTTCAATTCTACCTGTATTCATGCAATTTTTGGCTAGATGACCAAGTTTTGTACAAGTGAAACAACTTATGGTGGTATCTCTCTTCCTTGTGTGATGTTTAACACAGTTCATGCCAATGTGTCCATACTCTCCATAGTAATGACATCTGCACTAGGTGTTATAGTCCCAACCAAATAATGCTTTCACAATTTGCTCTGCTAGATTGAATGACTTGGTTCTATAGTTTGATGCCTTATGACATTGTTTCTTGCATTTGTGACATTTTCCTTCAAATTTTGGTTTCTCTTTGCATTCATTAGCCTTGTGACCATGCTGATCGCAATTGTAACATTTACCATTTAATTTTACTTTTCCATTACTCCAACATTTGTTTGATGTATGACCTATCTTACCCTAGTGATTGCAAGTAGGTCTTTGATTCCTTTGAGCACCTTGTTTGGAGGATTCACCTTCTTCTATGTATCCAATTCCTGCTTTACCCTTTTGTCTATAGAGATTATGCTCATTTAGTTGATTCAATTGATTCATGTCTTCTTGGGATTTCATCATTCTCTCATTGACTTTATTTTCAGTGTTTAGGTCATTTTTCAATCTTTCATTGATTTGCTTCTATGAATTTAGACCATTCCTTAATCTTTCATTGATCTATCTTTGACTCACGATTTCTTCATTTGCATTGGAGATTTGATCTATAAGCTCTTCATGCTGAAGGGATTGGTTTTGGATCTCATTGTTTCATTCATCCATTTATTCTTTCATGTTGTTCCTTTGCTCCAAGATTTCACATAGCCTTACTGACTGAATTTCTTGTTCTCTTTTGAGCTTTCTTATTTCTTCTTGTAGGGAACCATTCTTCTCCAAGAGTTCTTTGATTGCATTATTTGTTTCATCTGAACTACTTGAAGGGAAAATATCTTCAATCTTTTCTTCAATGTAATGGTGATCATTCATTTGATTTGCAAGTTCCTTCCTTCCCTTTCAGGGATTGGGAAAGTTGCTCCTTAACTTTCTTAAGTTGTGCAATGGCCATTTCTAGATCTAGCTTTTCATTGTCTATTGCTTTATCAAGTTTGAAGATCTCCATTGTCCTTGATCTTTGCTTAAGCTATCTAGCTTTATCCTAAGAACCACAAAGCTCTAATACCAATTGTTGGAAATATTCAAGACTATGCTAGGTTACAGAGAGGGGAGGGGTGAATCAGTAACCTTAAAAACTTTATCAAATTCAGATCTTAATTGCAATAACCCAATAATCATTTAATTCATTAAATCAGATCTAACTGCATGCATGAGAAACTAAAAACATAAACATTCATAGCACATGAACACAATAATTTGGTGACCCAAAAACCTTCCAAATAGAAAGTAAAATCAGGGTGGGGATGATACCCACAAAACTTCAATACTACAACATAAAGTTGGCCTGTCAAGGCTTACAATGATCAGTTCTGATGATCTGCCCTATTAGGAGCAATTAAGACAGCTAGGTTCAACTTGTTAGAGGATTTACAAACATACAATGAAGTATGCACTCAATAAAGAGATTTGATAAAAGACTGTTAAGTCTACCTAAGTACTGTTCACCTTTATGTGATAGATATGACTCTACTCCTCCTTTTCTGATATGGCCTTACAATATATTTGTTGTTGATTCACATTCGCATGCTTCTTACATATTATTCATTCTCGCCTTTTTATTCATGCATACATACATCTATATCTGCATCTATGTCTATGTGGATATGATACAATACATCACACACACACACACACACACACACACACACACACACACATCAATCCAATTTATAAAATCACAAAGTTGCCAATATACAAGTTAACACCAATATTACAAAATTGGCTCAATATGAAGACACTCAGGTTTTGAAGACTGACTTGGTGAAATTCTAATACATGACGTCCACTGTCATTATTCGACATCGTCATACATTCAGTATAAGTGGAAACTCGGTCTATAATAATCATCTCAGAGTAGTCTCGAACTTGGTCTACAGTGGCAACTCAATAGATACTGTGTAACTTGGTAGAAACTAGATTCCATGTTTACCATACTTGAACTCGGTAAACACTAATCATCTCATCACTAATTTAGTAGAAATGGAAACTCAGTCTATAATAATCATCTCAGAGTAGTCTCGAACTCAATCTACACTGGCAACTCAATAGATACTGTATAACTTGGTAGAAACTAAATTCCACGTTTACCATACCTGAACACGGTAAACACTAATCATATCATCACTCAATTAACACTAACTTCACTTCACAAGAACTAATGACTCGGTAGAAACTGTGAAGCTTGGTAACCACTGAACTGCTCGGTAACCACTAGAATGCTTGGTAGGAACTGTGAAGCTTGGTGGCTACTGAATTACATGGCAAACACTGTAGATTATTCCATGAGCTCAATAGTTATACAGAATCTGAATAAGTCTTGTCATAATAATAAACTTGACTTAATGTCAATAGTCTACTCTTTACCTTAGACACATAGTCTAACACTTTTCTAACAATTTTTTAGGAATATAACCTTTGTGACCTTCTAGTTTAGAATTTATTTATGACATTTGTATTAGATGCACTTTTAGAACTAGCACGTCTAGCTGCACAATCTAAAGTTTGTGGGCTTAAATTGTAGATACAAGTTCCTTTCTGATTCCCTTTTTCGAAAATTGTTCTTAGATTTTTCTTATCCATTTTGTAGCTTGTTGTTCATGGTAGTTGTCATCGAATTTACATATTTGTGCCCAGTTCTTGCTTTTTCTTATTCTATCTTATCCGATCATTAAAAGAGAATAACCTCAATCATTATTTCTAATTTTCACAAGGGTTTGAAGCTAGGACTATTGATTTTTCTCCAATGCATATTAATCTAAATGGGTTTGACTCCATCCAAGATTGCATGTTTGGACTAGTCAATCCCATTTACACCACTTTATACATAGCACACTATTGATGCCCAAGTTATATAATTACACCTAGGATAAAATAATAGAAAGTATTCACTTCTATTAAGAAAAAAAACCCTTGGATCGTGCCTAATTGTTGCACTCAAAGACTTTTAAGTTATTCTTTTGAAGAAATAGACCTATATAGGCTCTTGATCTAGAAAGTGAAACCTTTTGTGAATGAAGACACCTTCATGCCAAGGAACCTTGCTCCACAATTTGAATATTCTATGGTAGATTGTTTCCATAGATTCTAATCTATATTTGAAGTTTGTATCTATAGTTCTATTTTGATTTTCATAGTTGTATCTCATTGTTTATGTTGACAATTATCGATTCCATATCACTTTATCTAGATCTTGCATATTCATATCAATTTATATCTAATCAATTCAAAATAAAACGAAGAAAAAATAACCCATGTGTTCAACTCTCCTTTAGGATGGAAGTTGAACCTTGTTGGTTGTTCCCAAATGAATTGATAAATATTTGAAACATTGAATGAATAAGTTAGTTTACATCCTTAGGCTAAGACCCCAATTCTATCCATTTCAATTCCTAGAAAATGGAATGTTGTTTTTTACTACTTGGCTACACATGTTTCTAATATTGACCATAATTTGAATGCTATGGATTTGGGTTTACTCTTTAATCTATTTTCCAGTGTATTTTTCATGTTTTGGGTTGATAACTTTTATTCTTGTGTTCTTGCTCTCTTAATTTTTTCCCTTTTATTTATGAGACTTGGTAATAATGGATTTGTAAGAAACTTGGTTTTTTATTCTTTGAAATTTATCAAAAACTATTATTATGTAGAGATTTTATTATAAAGTTCATTTATATATTTTTAAAATAAAAAATAATAATCAAATTTCTATACATTCATTCAAATATACTTAATATAATAAAAATTTAATAGATTTAATCTTCTTATATATCCCCCTTATAAAAGTCTAATCAATTTATTCCTCTTACATATTTCTTTATTAAAAAAATAGTATTTACTATCAAACCTAGAAAATTGGATGCTTTAGGCATCAACACCTTTAATGATATTCTTGAGGAAGGTAGACAGAAAAGTTGGGAGTCTCTATGCTCTGATTTTAACTTACCTATAACTCATTAAGAGAACATATGTCATGATTGCTAATGCTTGCAAGTAACTGTCTCTTCCTAGACCTTTGGCTACCATAAGTGATATATGCTAGGATCTTTCTTGGAAAGATAGAACCCTTCTTCCTTCTACCAAAGCCAAACTCATTTATCAAATTCCCTCTACTAGTTCTGAAATCTACGACCATATGAATTTGTCTTGGAATCTGACACTTAGGTGCAAACACTGGGAGACTATACTATTGGACCTTTGGCATAAGCCATTAGAACCTAAAAAGAAAGGCTTCCTTTGCACTTTCTCTTGCACAAGTTACCAATATCTAAGCCAGACAGAGATTTAAATATCCCCCCTGTTGTAAAAAACCCTAAAATCTACAACACATTTTTTTTGATTTCCTATTTGCTAAAGAAGTTTGGGCCCTGTTTGTTTTCATTTTTTATCAGCATTTCAATATCCATAATATCACTACCAGAAAGATCTTGAGCACCAAAATTAAACATGTTCTGTTCTAGTCTTTCAACTGGAATTCTATGGCTATTATGAAAAAAAGAAATGAAAACATTTTCTCTAGTGTTTCTAGAAATCTTACTGAGTCTTTATGGAGACTCATTTGTCATAACATTTCTTTGTAGGTTACATTGATTCTAAAGATAGAGGAAAGAAAGTTCCGAGAATTTCTACATGCAGGAGCAACCAACATGCTCAAAAGGGAGATAAGATATGGCTACATGACAAAGATCAAGGAAGTTGATCCCTCTACCTTTGAGAAGGCATTGGAGGCAACTAGATCATCTATACAAGCCATCAGGAGACCACCAATTGCTGCCACACCTATTTATATCCTACCACCTAGGATGGTCATAGTCTCACACCCAGGTCCCATGTGATGGATCACAGTGATATCTAGAGATGCCATTATGGATTAAAGCTACTAGTTATTTGGTTATTTTGTTTTTTGGATACTCTACACGGCTAGACTTATATTCCATTTTTGTAGCATCTTCAAAAGAGCCATTTATAAACTTATGATCTCGACTAGTTAGCTTTTTGGGAGATGTGACACTTAAACTGATAACGGTTGCAAAATTGTAATGTTGATATCTTATACTCAATATAAAACTAAAATATCTTTCAACCCATTTTTAAAGTTGAAAATCCAAAATAAAATGAGGGAATAGGAGACCTTTTAAGGATAAATCTACCATCCTCTATCATATGTTTGTTCTTAGGTACATAGGTAGTTCTTATAGAGATTTGAGAAGAAATAATGTGTATTATTTGTAGCAAAGGATCTTTGATATGAATGACACTTTATCTTTCATAGAACTTACTAGGTAGGATATATGTCATCAATATGAGAATAAGTACTAATTTATTTGTGAAGTAAAGCTTCATAAACTACTAGTTTTCTCATAAGGATTCACAATTGAAACATTGTCACGAAGAATAACATGAAGATGATTTAGAATATGATTGTTGATTTCTTAGATTATAGGTCTCATAGACATCATTAAGATTCCTTGAACTCTTCGATTCTATATTACATCATAAAAAACAAACCAATTACTTTTATAACATAAACTTTCAAAACAAAACTTGTTATGAACAAACCATAAATTAGGAACACAATTTATAATTTATTTTTTTAAGGCTTTTGTAAATCAAAAGGAGATGAGACAAATTTGTCAAAAATTAAAAACTAAGAAATAAAAATTGGAGGGAACTCATGTGAGCCTTGGGGACCGTCAACTTGGGATCATACCTAATCCCACAACTTCACCGCTATGGTTAAATGACTATGGTTAACTGCCAGCCAATTTTGACTTATAAAATATAATTGAATTTTTGTGGACGAGAGGAATTTGCCTTCACCGACACAGGTTCAGAGATCGAGATAATCTGCCGAGCCCTATCTACTCATTTTAAACATAAAAACATCGATACTCTCCCTAATCAACCTACTCTCATTTGCTTAAAACTGCTCCTGCTCAGTCACTGTCTACATTAACAGCCTGGATCCCTTGACTCCACCTCTACCGTATCAGTCCTTAAAGCAAACCATTACACATTCTTAATAAAAAAATGCAAAGAAACAAAACCCTACATGCCATCACAGAGCCAGGCCCACTTCACACGCTGCCTAATACCACGTAACCCATCATGAAATTTCTTACATATGCCTATAAATACCAGCTCATTCATTCTCATCTAAACATCAGACCTTGTAGTGATCCCTCTAGGTCAGAGATGGGAAAGATGGGCTTCAGCTGCAGTCTCTTGCTCATTTTGGTCCTAGCATCTATTTTCACTGCAATACCATCAGATGCAACATACCACACAAGCCCCCCAAAGCCATACCAGTACAAGTCTCCTCCTCCACCAGTCCATACACCATCTCCTATCCCAAAACCACCAGTCAAACCACCAACTAAGCCACCAGTTGTGAAGCCACCACCTAAACCCCCAGTTGTCATTAAGCCACCACCAAAGCCACCTGTAGTTAAGCCAAAGCCTCCACCAAAGCCAGTTACTCCTCCTCCTTATCCATACAAATCACCACCACCACCACTTCCAAAGGTTTCTCCTCCAAAGATGCCTTCACCAGTTTACACACCACCAAAGCCATCACATCCTCCTCCTTCACCACCCAAAAAGTCCCCTCCAAAGCCACCAGTCTCCCCACCAAAGTACCAATCCCCATCTCCTCCAAAGGTAGTTGTGAAGCCCCCCTCACCACCCAAGACTCCGGTTGTGAAGCCCCCTTCACCACCCAAAACTCCTATTGTAAAGCCCCCTTCACCACCTAAGCCTGTTTACCCACCTCCTCATGCCAAGTCACCAGTATACCCACCTCCTCATGCCAAGTCACCAGTATACCCACCTCCCCATCACTACCACTACAAGTCTCCTCCTCCCCCCTATTAAGCAGCTACGCTGCTTCCATATAAAGTCGGTAGCTCTTGTTCTGAAGTAAGTTTTAGTTTAATTCTCACATTATTTGCATTTGTAAGCTAGACTATATCTCCATATAAGACATCTTTTTATTGTTTCTTGCCCTTTCCTTAGCATTGTTATCGCTCTTTAGCTTTGCTTCTCAATGTTTGTTACCTCCTTTATGTTTTATCTTATCTTGAGTAACCAGAGTCCTTGTTTCTAATCGCTGTTTGAATGACTTACTTCGATCTAGAGTAGTGGGCAATGTTGGCATTCCGTTAGCCTATAGTCTAGTCCTCTATCAAGATCCTCCTCTTCAGTACTACTATATTCTCTTTGATTTGACAGCGATTCTTAGCTCTACATTTCAATAAGTTTTTGCATCTTTTATGTGCTCTTAGTTAGTTGTCCTTCTTGCTCTTAGATCTTGCAGCATGTGGATCTCTACACTGAGTGCTATAGTTTGGTTCATTGCGAGAGAGTTTCCCCTCTCATGACCTAGTCTCGTATCCTTGTTGAAACTGACGTCATTGTTGTGGACTTGATATTAACAGGGTAAATCACAGCTTCTGTGGACGCTCTCCAGAAATGGGGGACTGTTAAGGACTTCCGGCTACTATTAACAATGTTGAAGTCTCTAAGGCATACGTCAAAGTATCTATAAGCCTATTCTAAATAAGCAATGTTGTGTTTTTGTAACGTTCTATTTGCAATGATAAAATCCGATTTCACGCGATAAGAAAGGCTTCAAGATCTTGTGAATGTGTTGCACTGACATTGAATACTTGAAATCGTTGGACTGATGGGGCTCTTATGATCGATGAAAATGATTTAATCGAAACAAATCAGAGGACGTCATAGTCTACATTTTAAGTCCATAAATAATACAAAGTAAATAGCGAAAGACGACATAATTTTTAATGTGGATGGATCAATTGTCATTTTGCCGAGCATTATATTCACGCCATACTCGAATATAAAAGCATGTTGCCAAACATCGCAACTACAATTTGAGTTAAACTAACATAAACTCGTAAATTTTATGTAAGATCGGCTGTACTCAAAATTTTTAATGAAAAGTTATGGGTGCTTGCGCTAATTTTTAATAGAGCTCCACGCTGCAGTGTTTATAGAATGGTACCTACTGTCGACATGTACGAATTGTCCCTTCGCTGCAGGGTGTCCCCTTGAAGTGATAATATGTATTAGTACGAGCATTTTTATTTATTATTTTATTAAATGTTTTTTCTCCAGGTAAAGGGCACAAGTCACTATACTAAATTTATTAATGTGAAAAATTGGTTTGAGAAGTTAAAACCAGTAAAACCTCCTTTCCTTGCCAAATAACACCTGAAATGTGCTCCCAAAAAATTGTTAATGTATCATATTTTGTGGTAGAAAGTACAAATTGCATTGAAAAATAAATAAAATATACAATAATAAATGAATGCATAGTTTTTTAATAATTATGAGATGAGTAATAAATATATACTACAATTTTTAAATGTAGCCATTCATTGTTAGAAATATAGATGTAAAAACAAGCACATGCTTAAATCTTTTAAGAAAAAAAAAGAAAGTGTTATGTTTTAAACTATTTGAATATTAATCTAAAATACTTTCTAAATGAATTTTCTCTTAAAGCAGCTGCTTGCACTCTTGGAAGTTTCCTCATGGTTGATGAGCAATTGTCTACATCATGCACTCATCTTTTCTTACATTTTGATGAACACTGAAGTATCTAAGGAGTTCTTACTGAAATCTAGTAACAGTCATCTGTGGGCAGATGTATCCTCTCTTTGGACATGAGCTAGAAGTGCTTCATGACATTGCATGTTGTAACTAAATATGGGGGAAAGAAAACATAAACAGTCTTTGTGAGTTGGTCTCTAAACTTTGTTGTCTATTAGTCTCCAATACTTGGTCATTTTCTAGGTAGTACTGCTTGGTCATCACTACGACCTAGTCATTTTAAGAAGGTAGAGTGACATGGATTTGTTTATATTTAACAACATGCCAAATAAGTCAAAGGTTGCTGAGCATTCTAATAAAAGATCAAGCTACAATACATGTCGAGTGAACAATGATCAAGTGACGTAAAGCTAACTTATGTTGAGTGAGTCAGTACTTGTTGAGCCTATAGTAGTTGAGGGACAACATGAGTGTTAGTTATGACAAAGCATTAGACCTTTCAATTGCTGAGTAAAACAATTTTAGCATACACATTTTTAATGACACAAACACTTGTAAATCATTTTAGCGAACTCTGTGACATTTATGGATTGAAGAGACATCTAAGGAGCAATTTAAATGTTTGTTTAGAAGACATTAATCCAAAGAAAGACAGATTAACTAATCAAAAAATTAGAATGGTTAAGTGACAAAAGAATGAATTTTGGATCATTGATTATGATTTAGAATCTTTTACAATGATTTATTTAAGAGGAGATGAAACCCTAAATAATTATGGAATGTGAAGGAAGATCGCGAATATGCAAAAAGGCTAAGGACATAGCAAGGAAGGCTAATTTTTTTTAGGTAGCATTGCTTGGTCATTGCTGCGATCGAGTCATATTAAGAAGTCGTATCTATAAGATTTCCACAATCCATTAACATGAGTAAATTTTTTTTTTGGATTTAATTGTGAAGTTTTTTTACCATCAATGTTTTAGATCGTATTGCATGATCCATCATCAGGATGCAAAAGAGCATGAAGCATTGCTTGGTCATTGCTGCGATCGAGTCATATTAAGAAGTCATATCTATA
The DNA here is from genome assembly GCA_028749045.1 of Cupressus sempervirens. NCBI lineage: Eukaryota > Viridiplantae > Streptophyta > Pinopsida > Cupressales > Cupressaceae > Cupressus > Cupressus sempervirens. Next base: position 832,121,862 of record CM053790.1, on the reverse strand, counting down.
AGATTTCCACAATCCATTAACATGAGTAAATTTTTTTTTTGGATTTAATTGTGAAGTTTTTTTACCATCAATGTTTTAGATCGTATTGCATGATCCATCATCAGGATGCAAAAGAGCATGAAGAACAAAATAACGATGGATCATGTAGTATGATCCGAAATGTTGATGGTAAAAAAACTTCACACAATCAAATCTAGAAATTTTTTTTTACTGATTTTAAGAAGGTCAAGTGACATGGATTTGTTTATACTTCACTACATGCTGAATAAGTCAAAGGTTATCGAGCACTCCAATAAAGATCAAACTGCAATACATGTCGAGTGAAACATATGAAAATCGAGTGAATGTAAAGCTAACTTATATCAAGTGAGTCAGTACTTGCTAAGCCTATAGAAGCCGAGGGACAACATGAATGTTCTTTAGAACATTCAATTGCCGAGTAAAATAGTTTTAGCATATATGTTTGTAATGACACAAATATTATGTAAATCATTTTAGCCAACTTCTATGCGACAATTATGGATTGTAGAGGTCCAACTAGGTAACAATTTATATGTTTTGTTAGAAGACATTAATCCTAAGAAAGACAGATTAACCAATAGAAAAATTTGAAGGGTTAAACGACAAAAGAATGAATTTTGGATCATTGATTATAATCTAGAACCTTTTACGATTATCTATTTAAGAAGAAATCAAACCCTAATAAATTATGGAATGAGAAGGAAGATCGTGAATATGCAAAAAGGCCAAGGACAAAGCAAGGAAGACTAAGCTTTTGATAAGAAGATTAGGTAGAGCAACTTAGCTGTGAACGATAGAACAAAGCAAATCAGATAAGGAGATTTGATTTAAGAATTGAAGAGAGAAGATTCGTAATTAGTATTATGAGAGCAAATCGAAGGATTAGGTACTAAGACATTCTAACTAGTGAATTAGGACAAATCTCTTAACAGAGTGGTTTTAACAGACCTAGTTAAATATCCTAACAAAGCTCTTACTTCATTGTAAGTTTAAATCCTTTAATCAAGGTAGACTTCAGTCTTGTAATGCTTTTAACCGAGCAGACCCCTCATAGGGTAGATCATCGGAAGTGATCAAATTATAGCCCTAATAGGAGAACTCTGTTGTTGTAGTAGTAAAGATTTGTGAGTGTCACCTCCACCCTAGATTTACCTTCACCTTGGAGGGTTTTTGGGTTACCAAAATCTCAGTGTTATGTGTTTACATTTTAATGTTGATGGACGCCATGCATAGTTAGATTTTATTTCAGTTTTATAGTTCATGATTATATGGCATGAGATCTAAAACTAAGATGTATTAGGAGATAATACAATTAATCAATTATTTTGTTCAAGTGAAAAGTTTTATAAATCTCGATTCACCCCCCTCTCAGTATCTTGTTTCCCAATAAGGCTTCCAACAATTGGTATCAAAGCAAATTTCTCTTGAAAGAAGTATAACATCTTGAGATTTTAGATCTTGTAGATAGGCTTACAAATAGGAAAATATTATTGAGAATCAAATGATTAACATCTAGATCATACTGCAGCAACTTGAAGTAGCAAAAGAAGAGTTAAGGAAATCCTTAAAGAAAATGAAAGATATGGTCATTTAGTAGAATGATACACTATATAAGGAAGTAGATATCAAAGGATTGTTTAACAGTGGGAATTGTGAAAGTGATGCAACAATAGCAGATCTATTGGAAAAGAACAAAATTCTAAGTGAATAAGTCAGAGAATTGAATCTAGAGGACATGCAATCCAATCAGTAAGACTATGTGAAGTGAGTAAACAAAAAAGAAAGTTGAAGAAGAGAAAATCATGGCTGAAGAAGACAAAGGAAAAATAGCTACCAGACTTGAAGCAAGGTCATCTGATGTGTAGAAGCTTATAAATACAATCTCATTCACTCCCAATTGAACATCAGACCCTATAGTGATCCCTCTAGGTCAGAGATGGGAAAGATGGGATTCATTTGTAATCTCTTGCTCATTTTGGTCCTAGTATCCATTTTCACTGCAATACCATCATATGAAAAAAGTCCCCCAAAGCCATACTAGTACAAATCTTCTCCACCACCAACACACAACTCATCTCCTCTCCCCAAGCCACCAACTAAGCCACCAATAAGTTAGTAGTTGTGAAGCAACCACCTAAACCCCTAGTTATCATTAAGCCACCTGTTGTGAAGCCAAAGCTTCCACCAAAGCTAGTTACTCCTCCTCCTTATCCATACAAATCACCACCACCACCACTTCCAAAGGTTTCTCCTCCCAAGAAGCTTCCACCGGTTTACACGCCACCAAAGCCATCACATCCTCCTCCTTCTCCACCCAAAAAATCTCCACCAAAGCCACCGCAATCATCCCCACTAAAGTACAAATCCCCACCTCCTCCAAAGGTAGTTGTGAAGCCCCCCTCACCTCCTAAGACTCCTATTGTGAAGCCCCGTTCACCACCTAAGACTCCTTCTTACCCACACCAAAGGAAATCCTCACCTCCTCTAAAGGTAGGTGTCAAGCCCCCCTCACCACCTAAGACTACTATTATGAAGCCCCCTTTTCACCATCTAAGACTCCTTCTTACCTACTTTCTCATGCCTATTAGTTTTAGGTAGCTTGGACAACTGTTCGTCCATATGTGATTAATTGGCAAATAATTGTTAGTTACGACAAATATTTGTTAATTAATTCACTCCTTCTAGAAGTAACTAGTAACCTATTGGTTTTGTTGTTTTAATCGAGAAGCAACTAGAAACTTCTTGGTTAGGTTGTTTTTGATTAAGTAAAATAGATTTTGAAGGGTGCCTGAAACCCTGTACAAGACTAAAGATTTTCAATGAACGCTTAAACCAAACAATGCAACAAACAAATGCAGAATTGGTCACCTCGCAAAAAAAGGGTAACCAAGGTGATAAAAAAGCCTATCACTAGCCAAGAGAAAAGATCCAACAAGGAGGTAGGGCCTTTAGAGCCTTCCTTGCATGATCAAAGATTCATTTCAAAAGGGGGAGTAGATGGTCTAGATTTCTTTCCTTTAACCACAGTCCAACCATCCTCCACCATTGTTGCCTCAGCAGTCCAATCCCTTGAGGAAATAAAATGCCTTGAGGAAACCGAAATAAACTTCCCAAAAGAGCTCGAAGCCACCTGGTTACCCACAGAACCAGGAGAAAAGTCCAGTGCAGGGGCAGGGACAAGAGGGGAAATCTGACCCCCAACAGGACCAGGATGAACATCTAGAACTGGGGTGAGAGAGGGACTAGGAGTCTCCTTCCCCACCGAAGAAACTTCAATAGAGGAAACAACTGTAGGCAAGGGAGGAACAAAGGAGGGTTCCAAAGCAACAGGAGAGCCGACTGGGATTCTTGGTTAGGTTGTTATCAAGAAGCAACTAGAAACTTCTTGGTTTGGTTGTCTTGATCAAGAAGCAGCTAGAAACCTCTTGGTTAGGTAGTATAAAAGGGGGTCAAGGGATGCATTTGGAGAATAGAACAAAGGAACACAACGAGTTGTAGAAGCATTTGCAATGTAAGCAAATGAGTTTGTAGTGATAACAAACAATCATGGAGTGTTAGGAAGGGCACAATCATAGCATCAGGATAGTAGTGGGCATATCAGCAAGAGAAATTAGGAGGTTGTCTAAATTCTGCCAGTGAGATGCAAGGAATTTTGTATCTCTTGATTTGCTGAAGTTAATATATTTTCCATCTACAGAATTGGTTTTATAGTAGGGGTTTTTTCCAGGGGCGATTTGTCTAAAAATAATGTATGCTTTGTGTTGTGAATTTCATTCCATATTTTATTGGTGAAGTTTTAGTTGTGTTATTTTTTGATATTAGCTATGAATTTATTTACGACAATTTAATAATTTTTTAAGGTAGGAGATTAATAATTAGTGACTGCAATAGTGTTAATTTTCACATGGTATCCGAGTAGTGTTGAGGTAGTAGATTTTTTCCCTAGGAAAGAAATTAAGGGTTTATATAACCTAGTGTGATCTATTTAGAATTATTATTGCTTTAATCCCTTGAGATAGCTTTGGTTGGTTTGAGAGATTAGGACAGATTGGATGGTGCCTCGAATTTTGGTGTCTAGAAGGCTAGAATTTCTTTATTGTTGGAAGAGAATGGTATCAAACATTATGTTACCACTATTGTACATGTACCAACAAATGCGACACAACATGCAACATATAAGAAGGACGATGCCAAGGTGAGGAGGATTATCCTTGATGGTGTTAAGGATCATATTGTTTCACATATCTCAGAGCTAGATACGACGAATAAGATGTGGGATGTCATTTTGAATCTATACCAGAATGCTACCACCAATAGGAAGATGATTCTTAGAGAGAAGCTAAAGAATACTCGGATGAACCAGGGAGAAGACATTACAAGTTACGTCACAAGGCTTAGACTTGTCAAGGATGAGTTAGCAGCCATTGGAGATAGTCCCAATGATGATGAGCTAGTGAGAATAACCCTGAATGGGTTTTCTAAACAGCGGAGTGTCTTTGTTCAAGTTGTCAGTGGACGAGATACCTTACCGAGTTGGGATCGACTATGGACTGATTTCACTCAAGAGGAGTTTAGACTAAGTCTTGTCAATGGGGTCAACAAGAGTCAGAAAAGTGAGGTGGAACATGAGAATGTTGCCCTAGCGGGGAAAGGGAAAGAAAAGAAGGGAGCTAGCAAAGGATCAAATTCACAAAGTGAGAAGAAGAAGAAGGACATTTATAAGGTCAAGTACTTTGGACGTCATGAGTATGGTCACTATGACAGTGATTTCCCAGAAAGGAAGAAGGCAAAGAAGCATGTGGCAACTTCAGCAAGTGTAGAAGAAGTCTCCAGTAGAATGGAAGATGAGTTTGCACTTATAACTTGTATGATGAGCTCAACCTCATAGACTATATGGTATATAGATAGTGGGGCGTCATTTCATATGATAGGAATTAGAGAGTACTTCTCCAGTTATAAGGAGGAGAACACCAATATCCAAATTTCTATGGGAAACTTGTCCAAACTCAACCTAGTTGGAAAAGAGGTTATTTAGTTTTAGGGAGAATGGAAAGATAATTTGAATTCATGATGTGTTGTATGTGCTAGGATTAGGTATGAACTTGATTTATGTATTTGTTCTTCAAGATAGGGGGCATAGTGTACTTTTTAGAGGGACACGTATTGATTAAGCACAAGGATTGGAAATCACCCATAACTATTGGAGTTAGGAGTGGTCACCTTTATAGGTTACAGTTTGATACTCCTAAGGCACTCATGAGTAGTAGTAATCCTAGAGATCTTGGAGAGCTATGACATAGGAGGATAGGCCATATTCATCATGGAGCATTCAAATTGCTTCATTAGATGGTGACAGGTGTTCCAGAGGTGAGCACAACGCATGATGATGTATGTAAAGGATGCATGTTGGGGAAGTTTGTGAAAACATCTTTTCCAAGGAGTGACACCAGATCTGAAGGTGTTCTTGATCTAGTACATTCAAATGTATGTGGACCAATGTTAACAAAGTCTTTCAGAGGATATAAGTACTATGTTACTTTTATTGATGATTTCTCTAGGAAGACTTGGATATACTTCTTGAAGACCAAGGATGAGGATTTCAATCGATTCCAAGAGTTCAAGGCTCTAGTGGAGAACTCGACAGGAAAGAAGATAAAGGTTCTTTGGTCAGACAATGGAGGCTAGTACAAAGGAAATAACTTTCAGGAGTTTTGTACCAGGGAAGGAATCAAGAGAGAGCAAACTGTTCCTTACAATCCACAATAGAATGGAGTTGCTAAGAGGAAGAACCATTCTATATTGGAGGCGGCAAGAGCTATGCTACATGACCAGGATATGCCCTGCTACTTATGGGTAGAAGCATGTAGTACAACATTCTATATTCATAATAGGGTTCCACACAAGGTACTAGGGAGGATGACACTAGAGGAAGCTTTTATAGGAAAGAAGCCTGAAGTTTGCCATTTCAGAATATTTGGGAGTTTGGCATATTATCATATTCCAAGTTATAAATGTACCAAGTTAGATCATATTGCAGAGAGGGGGTACTTTGTTGGGTACAGTTAAACCTCAAAGGCATATAGGATTTTTATCCTTGGGACCAGAAGAATTATTGGTAGACATGATGTTCATGGAGGACAAGGCATTTAGAAGGTCTAGAGATTTGCCAAAAAATGATCAGAGTGATCAGTCAACAGAAACTCGAAGGCCTCATCAGGGGTAGCAAAGCACAAGTACAGTTACCAATACAAGTGTAGGCTCAGGTGGTGAAGATTCACAGAGCATGGAGCAATAGATGCAATAGGAAATGCATTTAGAAGACTTAGAGGTTGATATCTCATCCTCTATAGTTGGCAGTAGGAACTGTGAGGTTCAAGAGGCACAAAGGGATACTCATGAGTTTGTGGGAGCTCCTAGGAAGAGTACTAGACAACAGAGACAACCAACCAAGATCAATGACTATGTGGCATTAGTTAGTTAGTTGGTAGATAATGAGCCTTCTAGCCATCAGGAGGCTATAGAGCATCAGGTATGGTGAGATGCAATGGTTGAGGAGTATTCCTCAATAATGCAAAATGATGTGTGGGAGGTAGTTCCTAGACAAATAGATAGGGCAATTTTTGGATCACGCTGGATTTACAAGATAAAGCACAGTGTAGATGGTAGCATCAAGAAATACAAGGCAAGGTTCATGGCCAAGGAGTTCTCTCAGAAGGAGGGAATAGACTACGAGGAGACATTTGCTCTAGTGGCTAGGTATACTTCTATACTAGCTGTAATCTCATTTGTCGCATAGATGGGATGACAAATCCATCAAATGGATGTCAAGACAACATTCCTTAATGGTGAATTGAAGGAGGAGGTATACATAAAGAAACCAGAAGGCCTTGTAGCACACAAAAAAGAGACCCACATGTGCAAATTGAAGAGAGCATTGTACAGACTCAAGTAGGCTCTCAGGGCATGGTATGAGCGTATTGATTCATACTTGCAGGAAATAGGCTTTGTGAAGAGTGAAGTGGATGCTAACCTCTACTACTTGGTGGTTGGGGGCGAGATTCTCATTCTTATTCTTTATGTAGATGACTTGTTTCTTATAGGTTCACTAGGGCTTATAGAGGACTGCAAGAGGGACCTTGCAGAAGAGTTTGAGATGAAGGACTTAGGACTTATGCACTACTTTCTAGGCATGGAGATGTTGTAGATAGATGGAGAGATTTTCCTTGGTCAAGGGAAATATCGCATTGAAATCTTGAAGAGATTTAGGATGGAGGATTGCAAAGCCATGTGTACACCCATGATCACGAATTGGAGGAAGCTAGATACATCTAAGGAGAAGGATGTAGATCCCACCTTATACAGATAGTTAGTTGGTTCACTTATGTATTTGGTTAACACTAGGCCAGATATAACATTTGCAATAAACTCTCTTAGTCAGTTCATGGCTGAACCAAAGAGAATGCATTGGATAGTGGCCAAGCATGTGTTGCGTTACTTACATGGTATAGTTGAGTATGGGATCATATATGTTTGAGGTGAAGGTATTAGGTTGATGGGCTATATTGATGCAGATTGGGCAGGAAGTACAACAGACAAAAGGAGCACTTTAGGGTGTTGTTTCAGTTTGGGATCAGGAGTTGTATCTTTATTCAATAGGAAGCAGAAATCCGTGGCTTTGAGTTCAGTAGGAGCAAAATAGATAGCAGCTAGCATGGTGACATGTGAAGCTATATGGATTCAGAAGTTGTCAGTAGCCTTGTTTGGTCAGAAGGTTGAGATTTTTGTGATATATTGCGACAATCAGAGTTGCATCAAGTTGTTTGAGGATTCATGATAGGTCTAAACATATAGACATTAGATATCACTTCATCAGAGATTGTGTACAACGAGAGGTTGTTCAACTACAGTACATACCTACAGAGGAGCATGTAGAAGACATTCTGACTAAGGCATTGGGGAAGGAAAAATTCATCTTCTTCAAAGATAAGTTAGGTGTGGTGCAAAATAGCTTCCTCGCTAAGAGGAAGTGGCATGCCCGATGGGACCTGAACCCACAATTGCCTAGTAGTAGAGGTTAGCATCTGCTTCACTCTTCACAAAGCCCATTTCCTACAAGTATGAATCAATGTGCTCATACCACGCGTTGGGAGCCTGCTTGAGTCCGTACAATGCTCTCTTCAATCTACACACATGGGTCTCTTTGATGTGTGCTACAAATCCTTCTGGTTGCTCTATGTATACCTCCTCCTTCATTTCACCATGAAGGAATGTTGTCTTAACATCTATTTGATGGATTTTCCATCCCATCTATGCTGCAAATGAGATCACAGCTCGTATAGAAGTATACCTAGCCACTGGAGCAAATGTCTCCTTGTAGTCTATTCCCTCCTTCTAAGAGAACCCCTTGGCCACAAACCTTGCCTTGTATTTCTCAATGCTACCATCTACACTATGCTTTATCTTGTAAATCCAACGCGATCCAACAACTGCCATATCTGTTGGTCTATGAACTACCTCCCAAACATCATTCTGCATTATTGAGGAATAATCCTTAGCCATAGCATCTTGCCATACCTGATGCTCTACAACCTCCTGATAGCTGGAAGGCTCACTATCTACAAACTGACTAACTAATACCACATAGTCATTGAACTTGGCTAGTTGTCTCCGCTATCTAGTACTCTTTCGAGGAGCTCCCACAAACTACTGAGTATCCCTTTGTGCCTCTTGAACCTCATGGTTCCTACTGCCAACTGTAGAGGATGAGATATCAACCTCTAAGTCTTTTAGATGCATTTCCTGTTGCACCTGTTGCACCTGTTGCTCCATGCTCTGTGAATCTTCACCACATGAGCCTACACTTGTAGTAGTAATTGTACTTATGCTTTGTTGCCCTTGACTAGGCCTTGGAGATTTTATTGGTTGCTCACTCTGATCATCTACTGGCAAATCTTTGGACCTTTTATATGCCTTGTCCTCCTTGAACTTAACATCTTTTCTGACAATAATTCTTCTGGTCTTAGGGATAAAAATCCTATATGCCTTTGAGGTTTCATTGTACCCAATAAAGTACCACCTCTTTGTAGTCTAATCTAACTTGGTACGTGTATCACCTAGAGTATGACAACATGCCAAACTCCCAAATATTTTGAAATGGCTAACATTAGGCTTCTTTCTTGTGAAAGCTTCCTTTGGTGTCATCCTCCCTAGTACCTTGTGTGGAATGCTATTATGAAGGTAGACTAATGTACTACACACTTCTGCCCATAAGTAGTGGGGCATATCCTAGTCACGTAGCATAGCTCTTGCCACCTCTGATATAGAATGGTTCTTCCTCTTAGCAACTCCATTCTACTATGGATTGTAAGGAAAAATCCACTCTCTCTTGATTCCAACCCTTAATTTCTTTCCTAGGGAAAAACTCTTCTACCCTCAACACTTCTCTGATACCATGTGAAAATTAACACTCTTGCAGTCATTGATTATTAATCCCTTATCGTAAATGATTATTAAACTACTATAAATAAATTCACAATGCCAAGATCCTAGTAGACCCACCTCCCCATCACTACCACTACAAGTCCCCTCCTCCCCCTTATTAAGTAGCTACATACAGTGTTGCCATATAAAGTCGGTAGCTCATGATCTATAATAAGTTTTTAGTTTAATGCTCATATTATTTGCATTTGTAATCTTGACAAACTATCCAATATGTAAGACACCCTTTTATTGTCTCTTTGCCTTTTCCTTAGCATTGTTATTGTTCTTTAGCTTTGGTTCTCAATGTTTGTTGCCTCTTTTATCTTTTAACTTATCTTGAGTAGCTAGAGTCCCTATTTATAATAGCCATTTCAATGCATTAGTTCGATATATATTAGTGGGTAATGTTTTCTTTCCATTAGCCTATAGTCTAGTCCTCTATCTAGATCCTCCTCTTCACTAATACTTTATTCTCTTTGATTTGACATCGATGCTTGTTACATCCCAATTTTTGACCTAATTTCAAATATAGCCATTGAAGTTCACATGAAGTTAGTTGGCAGTTTAATTTTTTATAATTTGGCGAAATGGTAAGATAGATAGTTGTTATGATTTCAAGTGAAGATAACATGCTAGTTGATCGTTAATCACAAATTCATGAAATTGAGATGGAGGTTAATCATTATGATTATTTATGATTAAAAAATTTATAATTTAATTATGGAGAATTTCCTTGCAGGAAACACGTCAAAGGGGTGGAAGTATTATCAGAAAAGAATTAGGTAGGAGCATCACCATCACTAGGAAAATGAGTAGAGGACCTAGCGACTTGGAATAGGATACATCTGTAGGACCTGCATGAGTTATTTAAATATATAAACGTACCTCAAAGGATTTTTGATCTTTCATCATATCATTTTTTAATAAATATTTATATACGAGTATGTGCAGGATCATGGTGTGCCAAAAAGTGGCGATGTGAAAAAAATAGAGTTTGAAAATGTCTAAAAGCATTTCAAAATCTGCTCTGACTTTTTTCCACCCATCTTGATACCAAAGCTAAAAATGTAGGCCCCAAGCCTTGTCGGGTATCTGATATAACTGTGCTATTATTTAAAAAAAAAAAAAACCCGAGGGTTGTTGTTTCGACAATGTGTTCATGTTTTTAGCTCAGATATCCGATTGTAAAACGAATACGTGATAAGGTAAATGACTTTAGGTTTTTTTAATGTTTTCAATCAATTTTATTATAAATTTATTAAATTTTATTATAAACTTGTTAGTTTTAATTGAATTTATTAAAATTTTGGTTTTTTTGATAGAAATTGTTAAAATTTAGTTTTTTTAAAATATAAATTATGTTTTGCAAATTAATAGGTATGGCTGACCAAAATGATGATACTGAGGCATGGAATATTGTTCCTCGTAACCCCCCACCAAATGATCCAGTGCCCCCTCAAAATCATCCACCAAATGATCTTTTACCCCCTCAAAACCCTCCTTGAATCGAGGATTTGATATTTGAAAATCTCACCAAATTGAGGGCTTTGCGAACAACATATAGTACTATACCTACATTGGCTCCTATGTTATCCATGTTAAACATCATAGTGGATAACATTGAAACACCTACCAAGGAACAAAATGCCACTCTTCGTTGGTGTGACAAAATGCATGAGATGTTTGATGATGGGTTGGATATGATGAGGTTGCGGTCCTCAATATAAGTAAAGATGATTTGGTTGCCCTTTTTGTGAATCCAAAAACTAATTTACTAGTCGAGTGCAAAAAGCCCAAACTATCGATTGAATGGTGCACAAATGACGCCATGCGTGCAAACTTTGGGGATCATTGGTGGATGGTTTTTGACATCCCTCCACATAGCAATTTAGAGGTGCCATTTTATTTCCTTAGAAAATTGTATGCAGAATTTGTGTTGGGCCTCAAGGTGAACTATTGGAGCATGAAGCCCAACATGGGTGCAGGATTAGGAGCTCCTTAGGATAGACCCTCTTCCCAATGGAAGAAAGTTGACACTTTTGTCCCCCATACTGATGTCGCCCCCCTTCCTCAAGTGCAACATCCTGATATCATTGCAGAGGCTAGCTCTAAGACTATTAGAGCCATCCATAGATTGAGTAACCTATTGATATCTTAGGCTAGGTTAGTGCTGCCTCCCTGTGTTGATGATGCTAGCATGAGTTCATCATCAGTGAGCTCATCACATGTTTGTGTGCCCCATACTTGCATAACGTACAAGAATATCTGTCTGGGTCCCATAGGTGATCATTCTAAGTATCAGTTTGTATTTGACGAGGATGCACCAAATGCATGTGTAGAGGCTACAGACCCTAATGCGAGAGACGAGGGGCATGCAGAGGCATGGACTCCTTCTGTGTCGATACGTGTATACATTTTATGTTATGACATATGCGATTTAAATTTAATCTTTATAATAGAGTAATTTTAATTTTAAAGCCATACTGACTTATACATGTATGTGATCTTCATTCATGTTTAGTTGATGACTGAGGAGGAGCTGAGACAAGTTGATGATGCCACGCTCTCAACTATTTCATTTGGCCTTGAGACATCTACGGTACATTATGTTGTGTTCTCATTATTTTTTCTATTTGATATTGTAGTATATATGGTTTCTAGTCTTTCTTTTATCTTATAGGTACCACTTGTCCCTGGGGGACAAAGTGCGGGGGATGAGCTAGGACCCATTGCCAAAGGAAAGGTAATTAGGTGCTTTCTATTTGATTAAATATCGATGCATTCTTGTAAAATTTTTTTGGTAATAAAATTTAATTACATTATTTATTGTATAGGGCATGGCTATTGGCAATGAGCCCATGCAGATTCTGCGTCGTGGATGCTCAGGCATTTCCATTCACACTAAGAGCTGCATTGAATTTATAAGTATCATTTGCTTTTTATTTTCCTTATTTTCATAAATAAATTCAAAACTGATTTCTATGATATTAACAACTAGTATTTTGTATCTCATAGGAAACTCCTAGTGCACACAAGGTTGGACGGGAGAGTTTTGTATCTTTGATGATTCAGCCACTATATCCTGAGGAGGAGCCTACACTAGTAAGTTGTAGTTTGAATTCTTGATTATATGTTATAAATTTAGCATGCTATGAATTATAATGTTATAGTTTACGTTTTAGATTCATCTGACAAACATATTTGAATATACACAAGCCACAATCAACAAGGTAGAAGCATTGTCGAGGGCATATGAGAGGACTCCTGACCGGCATAGGAGGTCAATGAGAGAGGTATTTATGATGAAAGTTTAATAGTATAAATATTCATCAAAAAAATATCATTATGCATTTGAATAATTCAATGTTAGATACAAAGAATCATATAAATTTAGTAGTCTAACTTTGGGTTTTCCTTTTTTGTTTATGTATGAGGCATCTAATCCACCTAGTGCAATGAAGAGGCTGCATTTGGATCATCCACTAGTAGCCTAGGATAGTATAGTTTTCATAGGATGCATCATGAGACATTTTGAGATGGCATATGCCACATTGTTTACAGAAACATTGATATTATACACATTCTGATGGCATGATCAGCCACATTTTGTATATGGATCTATGTATTTTGATATATATTTGTGTAATTTGTTTATGGATATATGAACTTTGATATATATTTGTGTAATTTGTCTATGGATACATGTATTTTGATATATATTTTTGTCATTTATGTGCACAATGATATACATATTAATTTAATATCTAGTATTGTTCAATTTATCGTGGATCATGTTTATGGAATATCATTAATTTTGATCATGTTTCTTATATTCGATTCAAATGCAATAATTTGTGAATAATATTTTAACAACCTTTATTATCAAATTTGGATGCAATGTTTAACTTGAAGTGCTATCATGACATAAATACACTTGTTAACCTCCTACACAAGGTTTACATAACCCCAAATCTGATTTTAAACTCCACCTTCAACCTTGAAACTAACTCTTGGCTTCAAATATAATCTCAACAAACTTAAGGACTCCACTCCTCAACCATGGATTCTATTCCCAACCACAAACTCATTCCTAGACTCATAATCTTTGATAACTAGCCCTTCACTTTGTTACTATCCTCATACTACAACTTTTCAATTTCAACATAACCTCAAAATATCCCAACTTAAGAGATTTGATTGGATCAAACCTTTTTAACTTGGTTCCCCAATACCATATCCATATGAATAACATCTATACATTTCTCACATTGATTAGATTACCCATACTGATCCACATAACAAAACTTAGGAACCAAATCATCCAAAACATACCTTCTTATTGTCCTTTGTATAGACCCAAACACAATCATTCATAACTTTTTAACCATACTTCATTTCCTCAATCCAACCATTGATAAATGCATTCTATCATTATGTAAACTGGCTTCATTAATGCATTTTATCATTTCACACCTTATATAGGTGTTTCCAACCTTGTATGGTCGTGCTCAAACCCCTAACTCTAACTCTTTGCACTCTTTTTCACTTTGCAATTTCAAGCAATTTTTGCTATAACTTTAAATTCTTAACTAGAAGAGTTCACCAAAATTGGTAAGGGGTTATCGATAGCCCACATGAGCTCTGAGTTACGACCTTCAGAAGATGGACCTCGATACACACTTAGAGCACCTTGGAGACTCCTTGGTACGGGGTGGCCGCAGACAATGGAGGCTCTCCACGGTTGGAAAAAGGGTGTGACTAGGGTTCACCTACCCATTCGAAGTGAATGGCACTAATGATTTGATGCCAAGATCAATGATTTCAAAGTTACGCTATGGTGCACCTATGAACTGAGGCACACTACAAGTTTTGGCATTGAGCGAGATCGTTGTGTCGAATCCAAATGAAATGTGATCTCTCAAAAATGAGATAGGTTATTTTAGGCCTTGATATGACCATCCTATGGCATTTGAAATTTCATCAATATCCCTCATGAGCTCTTAGTTACGACCCTCAGAAGATTGATCTTGAAACACACTCAGAGCACCTTGGAGACTCCTTAGTACAGGGTGGTCGCGAAAAATGGAGGCTCTTCGCGACTAGAAAAAGGGTGTCACTAGGGTTCACCCACCCATATAAAGCTAATGGTGCTGACGATTTAATTCCAAGATCAATGGTTTCAAAGTTACGTTATGGTGTACCTATGAATTGAGGCACACTGTGAGTTTTGGCATCGAGCGAGATCACTGTGTTGAATCCAAACATAATGTGATCTCTAAAAAATGAGATAGGTTATTTTTTTCCTTGGCATGGCCATCCTATAGAATTTTATGTTTCATCGATAGCACTCACGAGCTCTGAGTTATGAACCTCAGAAGATTGACCTTGAAACATGCTTAGAGCAACTTGGAGACTCCTTGGTGGCTGCGAATGATGGAGGATCTCCACAACCAAAGCATAGGTATCACTAGGATTAACCCACCCATTTGGAGCTAATGGTGTTGATGATTTGATGCCAACATCAACGGTTTCAAAGTTATGCTGTGATGCATCTTTGAACTGAGGCACACTACAAGTTTTGGCATCGAGCGAGATCACTGTGCTGAATCCAAACAGAATGTGATCTCTTAAAAATGAGATAGGTTATTTTAGGCCTTGAAATGAAAATCTTGTAGCATTCAACATTTCATTGATATCCCTCACGAGCTCTGAGTTATGACCCTCAAAAGATCAACCTCGATACGCTCTTAGAGCACCATGGAGACTCCTTGGTACAGGATGGTCACGGATGATGGAGGTTCTTTGTGGCTAGAAAAAGGTTGTCAATAGGGTTCACCTACCCATCTAGAGCTAATGTCACTAACGATTCAATGCCAAGATCAGTAGTTTCAAAGTTACGCTATGGTGCACCTATGAACTAAGGCACACTACAAGTTTTGGCATCGAGCAAGATCGCTGTGCTGAATCCAAATGGAATGTGATCTCTCAAAAATGAGATGGGTTATTTTATGCCTCAACATGACTATCCTATAGCATTTGACATTTCATTGATAGCCCTCATGAGCTTTGAGTTACGACCATTGGAAGATCGACCTCAAAACGCACTTAGAGCATCTTGGAGACTCCTTGGTATGGAGTGGCCGCAGATGATGGAGGCTCTTTGCGGCTAGAAAAAGGGTGTTACTAGGGTTCACCTACCCATTTGAAGCTAATGGCACTAATGATTCAATGTCAAGATCAACGGTTTGCACCTATGAATTGAGGCACACTGCAAGTTTTGGCATCCAGCAAGATCATTATGCCGAATCCAAACGAAATGTGATCTCCTAAAAATAAGATAGGTTATTTTAGGCCTTGGAATGACCATAATTTTATATTCAATGTTTCATCGATATCCCTCACGAGCTCTGAGTTACGACCTCAAAACACACTTAGAACACCTTGGAGACTCCTTAGTATGGGGTGGCCGCAGAAGATGGAGGCTCTCTACAACTAGAACAA
Organism: Cupressus sempervirens; assembly: GCA_028749045.1. Taxonomy (NCBI): domain Eukaryota; kingdom Viridiplantae; phylum Streptophyta; class Pinopsida; order Cupressales; family Cupressaceae; genus Cupressus; species Cupressus sempervirens. The sequence goes on along the minus strand of CM053790.1, from coordinate 832,105,860 downwards.
GGGTGTCGTTAGGGTTCACCCACCCATCCAGAGCTAATGGCACTGATGATTCGATGGCAAGATAAGAGGTTTCAAAGTTATGTTGTGGTGCACCTATGAATTGAGGCACACTGCGAGCTTTGGCATCAAGTGAGATCGCTTTGCCAAATCCAAATGGAATGTGATCTCTCAAAAATGTGATAGGTTATTTTAGGCTTCAGCATGACCATCCTATAAAATTCAACGTTTCATCGATAGCCCTCACAAGTTCTGAGTTACGACCCTCGAAATATCGACTTCAATACACATTTAGAGCACCTTGGAGACTCCTTAGTATGGGGTGGCCGTGAACGATGGAGGCTCTTTGTAGCCATGACAAGGGTGTCACTAGGGTTAGTATTAAAAGAAAAAACATTATTTTTTACCTTTCTCAAGTTTTTGGCATTTGGCACAATGCAAGGTTGGTGTTAGTATGTATTAAAATCAACATTTTTTAGGTCCCACCACATAAATTGCATTAAGTAAAATCATCTTTGTTTCTTACATTAAATCAAAAAGTTTACATTTACAATATATCAAGTGATTTATCATTATTACATCAATAAACAACTACCAAAAATCATAATGTCAAAAATAACAGTGTCAAAAATCAGTGTCAGTTAAAGTATTGTCAAAAATCGTAGTGTAAAAAATAGAATAGATTTTTCTTCATTCTACTCCTTATTTACCTTTTTTATCTTCATGCATGGCTACTCTTCATGATGTACCTACATTCCAATATCATAAAAAAATTAGTAACTTATTATATTAAACAAGATAATCATCGGTTCACTGAATCATTATGAAGAAAATAACATAAGAAGTAAATATACCTAGTTGAGTGTTCCAATAGGGTCCTCTCTCTATTTTAGGGTCTCCAATAGGGCTTCATGATAAACATTAGTAATATTAATTTTTTTTTTTACTTTTGGTCTTCCTTGATGCTTCAACAACTTTACATTTGTTGCTATAATAAAATGCCAATATATGAGAATTATTTTGTGCTTTTGATAGTCTTCTAATGCAGGAATTCCATTCCTTATAAACATGTATGTCTGCAACCATGTTCCAGTGACAACCATTGAACTAGTAGGATATGTGAATCCATCATCATTTATGATCGTTTGTGCAAGATTTTGTTTACCTCTTACACAACATGCTAACCAATAATCTGATTTCTCATCATTCCCCTACGGTGCAACCAATGTAAAGACATGTCCTGGTTGAAGAAGATCTGATAGATGGTTATGCTCAAGTGAACTTTCCATGTCATCATTTTTGATAGAGGGTATGATAGATAATGGAGTAAGATAATGTGTAGCCCATGTGTCAACCCACTCACTCAACTCACAGTGATCGTAATCACACTAAAAATAACTATGACAAAAGCAAGCTAGCTGTCATGTCCAAATGGTCCATGTACTAGAATCAAAGCTCTAGAATGAATGCATTTTTGATGAGTCTCTCACTGTAGCACAATTTGATCTATCACCTATGGAACCTTCCTCAACCAACCAAAAGAACCTATGTACTACTGAATCAAGAGTCCCCCCTGTGATAATGCTAAACTACACCAATCAACAATGCTATGAGCATCAAGAAGCTCTGCTCTTGAAATTGTCAATTGCTCCTTAACTAGAGCTCTCTTCACACATGCCCCTGCTCCATCATGTTCCCCTTTCCAATGGCTAGACTCAAGAAAACTCCAAATATGAGGCACCCCCCTCTCTATGTGCATCCTACACAACCAATGAAACATGTGTGCATTCTTGAATTGACCTAGACAATTATCTGACCAAATGATATGTCTATCCATAGAAATTGCATGCTCCTGTAAGAAATCAAAATAATTCTCGAAACAATGTTGCACAAACTTGTGAGAGTGAGATCTATCATCACTCATATAAAAATTATACTCTCTAATAATCTTTTGATTATCTTCTACATTATCAAGGACTTGTCTATTAGTTATGTAGACAAAAATAACAATCTGAATGGAGTTGTAATACTAAGATTGTGTCTCATTTTGAGGTTGCAATGTGCAGTTCTCAGCAAAGTCAAAAACTAATATAATAGTGTCAATGGGAAAAGTCTCCTTACACATTCTAACTTGTTGATCCAACCACTGAGACTTGTGACTATGTCTTGCATACTTGTAGAAATGTTTTTTCTTGAAATCTAAAATAAAATTAGCCACACTATTTACTTTTGCAACCAATTCACATTTAGAGCCCTCACCCCACTCTTCAATGTGTATTTCATTATTTCATATACCTTTTTTTTTTTTACTATTGTCTTTCCAAGATCTTGTTCACACCCCTCATGGAAACATGTGCCAAACTTGGTTGAGCCACCACATTCTGAAAACTTCTCATTTAAGCAAGTATTTCTATAAAAGAAACAACCATCAAATCTACAACATAAAAATTGATCTAGCAAGTCTCTTGATGATTTTGTAAGTCCACTAGCACCACAATTCTCCAATATTTCTTTACTATGCAAAGTAGAACGGATGGAGTGTAATAGTTCATGGTGCATAGAAAACTCGACATGATATTTGCAACAACATGTATTTTGAATTTTAACTGGCACATGATAAAATGACTTCAAAGATTCAAAAGCCCTTTGGGATATATTAAGACTTGGATTACTCTCTCTAAATTTTTTGGACAACATAATTTGACTTACCTACAAATAATGTTTAGGATGTGGCATGCGGTCTCCAATGCCAATTCTCAACTTTAACACATCTTTAGCATTGGGCAATACTCTTGAGCTAGAGTGCCAGAATTGTGTAATTTCTTCCTTCACATCACCGAATAGCTTCTTATCAAAACATGGAAGTCTCCCACCAAAAGCCCATATTTCATTTTGAAGAGGATCATCAATTCTCTCTCGTCTACTAATTGCTCTTCTCAAAATAGTACAATTTAGGTTCAAGTTAATACAAGTTTGTCTCATATATCTACCCTTTCTCAAATGATGACTTACCAAAGAGGTTGTAATAACCCTTTGAGCAACTCTCTTATCCTTCTCCCTGCTATTTTCTCCAATGCTATTGAGAGCATTGAAAAGATTCTTTGTAATAATGGCATTTCTTTCCAATTTTTTATTGACACAGATTTTCAATTTGGAAAGCATAGGTCTCATCTTTTGCATCTTTGATAAGTGCATAAAAAGTTGACATTGTTCCACCACTGTCTTGTTGCCAAAAAACATATTATATAGTCTTGAAGCCCATAATCGAATGGTTCTTTCTGATTTTTTCCCTTCCAAATTGATAATAATCATTTCATCAATTTCAATTATCCATTTTGGTGTTCTAGAACCTTCATGTCGATTATAATTAGGAGATATGTAAGGTTCTTGTGCATTGTCATGTTCAACATGGTCAATCATGCAATTTACATTATGACCTGGTAGCATTTCATCCTTCAAATTTTTATTCTCTAAATTTTCAATCCTGACATTATCATTATCAATTGGTACATTTCATTCCCCAAATGTATATATTCATTATCTGACTCTATAATTTCACCTTCAACGAATACATCGTCAACTTGACTCACATTTAACATACCTTGTCTTTTCCTTCAGTGATTTACCTTGTCCCTTTCCCTATATGTTGCAATGTCTTTATTGAATACCTTCCTTTTGCATTTAACCTTTTGACGACTACTGCTCCCCATTCAGATGACAATATCAGACACCTAATGATATATTATCAAACTTTTTTCGATCATTTGGGCCCTAAAAAGTCAGTTTTCCCAAAACTCATGAAAATGGTCCATAAAAAATGATGTTGTCAGCTCTGCAGTGACAAGGAATATGTTGGGAAAATCATGCCAGTTTAATTGAGTATCCGATCTCAGACTAGATACTTGATAATAAATCAAATATCCATTTAAGATCGGATATCCGATATTGACGCCCAAATTTAGGAGGCAATTATGGGCAATGTATGATGGCTAATATATATAGGATTATTATTATATATGATTAAATGTATGATGATATATATAGGATTATTATTATATATGATTATTATATTATATTAAATTATGATTATAATATTATATTGTTATTAAATATAATAATATATGATTATTATATATTATTATTATTATTTTTACTATTGTTATTAAATGTAATAACATAATATATGTTATTATTTTTATTATGACCTATAAATATTATATATGTATATATGATTATAATATTATATTAATATGATTTTTACGATAATTATTAAATATATTATAGACAACATATGTTATTATTGTTATTATTATTAAAGATAACATATTTCCACAATCCATGATAATAAGATTTATGCTTTTGGGTAAGATTGTGTGAGAGTTTTTTTGCATCAACGTTTCGGATCATACTCAATGATCCATCATCAAGATGAGAGTTTTTTTGACACATTCTAAGCACTCTCATCCTGATGATGGATCATTGAGTATGATCTGAAATGTTGATGCAAAAAAACTCTCACATAATCTTACCTAGAAGCATAAATCTTGTTATTATTATTATTATTATGACCTATGATCCATTTGGTTGGTTCCAATGTGTTGAGAGGGGTCATAGGTTAACCTATGACCCTATCGACACATTTCATGACAACCCTAGGGGTCCTAGGGCCCCTAGGGATGCATTTGGTTGGTTCTAATGCATGAAGAGGGGTCATAGATTAACCTATGACCCTTATTGATGCATTTCATGACAACATATGTTCCTAGGGGCCATAGGGCCCCTAGGGATGCATTTGGTTGGTTCTAATTCATCACGACGCATTTCATGACAACGTATATCCCTAGGGGCCCTAGGTCCCCTAGGGATGCATTTGGTTGGTTCCAATGCATTGAGAGGGGTCATAGGTTAATCTATGACCCCTCTCAATGTATTTCATGACAACATATGTTCAGACGCATTTGGTTGGTTCTAATGCATCCTTAGGGGTCCTAGGGCCCCTAGGAACACATTTGGTTGGTTCCAATAAATAGAGACAGGTCATAGGCCCCTATCAATGCATTTCATGACAACGTATGTCCCTACGGGTCCCAGGACCCCTAGGAATGCATTTGGTTGCTTCCAATGCATCGAGAGGATCCCTATTGACGCATTTCATGACGACATATGTCCTTAGGGGCCCTAGGACTACTAGGGATGCATTTGGTTGGTTCCAATGCATCAAGAGGGGTCATAGGTTAACTTATGACCCCTCTCGACGCATTTTATGACAATGTATGTCCCTAAGAGCCCAAAGACCCTAGGGATGCATTTGGTTGGTTCTAATGTGTCGAGAGGGGTCATAGGTTAACCTATGATCCCTCTCAATGCATTTCATGACAACGTATATTCATAGGTGCTCTAGGACCCTTAGGGACACATTTGGTTGGTTTTAATGCATCCCTAGGGGTCCTAGGGTCCCTAGGGATGCATTTGGTTGGTTCTAATGTGTCCCTATCAACGCATTTCATGACAACATATGTTCTTAGGGGCCCCAGGGCCCATAGGATGCATTTGGTTGGTTCTAATATGTTGAGAGGGGTCATAGGTTAACCTATGATCCCTATCGATACATTTTATGACAACGTATATCCCTAGGGGCCTTAGGGTTCCTAGGGACTCATTTGATTGGTTCCAATGCATTGAGAGGGGTCATAGGTTAATCTCTGACCCCTCTTGATGCATTTCATGACAACATATGTCCCTAGGGGGCCTAGGACCCCTAGGGACGCACTTGGTTGGTTCCAATGCATCGAGAGGGGTCATAGGCTCTCGATGCATTTTATGACAATATATGTCCCTAGGGGCCCTAAGACCCCTAGGGACACATTTTTTTGGTTCTAATGCATCGAGAGGGGTCATAGGTATCTCAATGCATTTCATGAAAAAATATGTTCCTAGGGGCCCTAGGACCCCTATGGATGCATTTGGTTGGCTCTAATGCATCTCTAGGGGATCTAGGTTTGCTAGGGATGCATTTGGTTAGTTCTAATGCATCGAGAGGGGTTGTAGGTTAACCTATGACCCCTATTGATGCATTTCATAACAATGTATGTTCTTATCGAAACTAGGGCCCCTAGGGACACATTTGGTTGGTTCCAATGCATCGAGAGGGGTCATAGGTTAAACTATGACCCCTATCGACACATTTCATGACAATGTATGTCCCTAGGGGCTCTAAGACCCCTAGGGATGCATTTGGTTGGTTCCAATTCGTCGAGAGGGGTCACATGTTAACCTATGATCCCTATTAATGCATTTCATGACAACGTATGACCCTAGGGGCCCTAGGACCCTTAGGGACACATTTGGTTGGTTCTAATGCATCGAGAGGGGTCATAGGTTAACCTATGACCCCTGTCGACACATTTCATAACAATGTATGTTCCCAGGGGCACTAGGGCCCCTAGGGACGCAATTGGTTGGTTTTAATGCATCAAGAGACACATTTCATGAAAACATATGTTCTTGGGGGCCCTAGGACCCCTAAGGATGCATTTGGTTGGTTCTAATGTGTCCGTCCCTAGGGGTCCTAGGGCCCCTAGGGACATATGTTGTCATGAAATGCATCGACACATTTCATGACAACGTATGTCCCTAGGTGTCCTAGGGCCCCTAGGGACACACTTGGTAGGCTCTAATGCATCGAGAGGGGTCATAGGTTAATCTATGACCTCTATAAACGCATTTCATGACAACGTATGTCCCTAGGGGCCCTAGGACCCTTGGGGACACATTTGGTTCATTCTAATACATCAAGAGGACCTATGACCCCCATCGATGCATTTCATGACAACGTATATTCCTAGTGGCTGTAGGGCCCCTAAGGATGCATTTAGTTTGTTTCAATTTGTCGAGAGGGGTCATAGTTTAACAACACATTTCATGATAACGTATGTCTGTAGGGGTCCTATGGCCCTTAAGGACGCATTTGGTTGGTTCTTGTACACTCGAAAGTGTCCCACTCTAAACCCTTCTATCCAAACGATTCCATGAGTTCGAAATGCTTAGAATGCCGGCTTAGAGCTCCCTATCCATGGAGTGCAAGAGAGTATATTTCAAAAATAAGAAAGCTCTCAGATGAGCCTTAGAGATACTCTTCTTGCTAGTAAACCATGCAATGGGAGGTTCCAAAGACAAGATGCAAGAATGCAAATGTCTCAAGGAGTTCCTCAAGAATGCAATGAAACTAAAGATTAAATTAGAATGAATATGAAAAGTGTAGCTATTCTAAGCATGGATGAGGGTGTTACAATCCAAATATTAAGCTATGTGAGATAGATTATTGCAAAATAGAAACTAAACTAACATGCAACATGCATCTAAGCTAAAATGCTATGGTATGAGAGAATGTAGACAAGAAATAGAAGTTCTCCACAAAGCTCCAAAGAAACCTGTTAGAAAACCTATAGCATAACAGTGTTCAAAAGATGGATTGATTGAGGGGGAAAGCTCTCTCCCTTTTAAAGATGTATGGACGATAGAGATCAAGATGAAGATGGTGGATGATCAACGGTAGAATTCAAAAAGAGGAGTGATCCATGTGCACACACAAGTCAACCAATAGAATATAAGTTGACTTGTCATATAAGACAAAAGTCACAAAGCCTTTTCTTTTAATTGCAAAATAGAAAAAGGACTTTATGTGTGCACTTTAAGTGGGTTAGAAGAATGGGGTCTTTTATTTAATTAAAAGGGGACATGTTCTTTTAATCAAATAATGAACTTAGGATAGCATAGTCAAGCTATAGGTTATAATCAAATAAATTGATTATTAGCAATTTGGCTTAGGTAAGTGATTAAATTAATTTAGCCAAAATGTTGAAAAGGGGGCTAATAGTCTAGATGACCATTTTTAGGTGATTACATTTTCCCCTCTTTGACTAATGCGTGATCGATCTGGGAACACATTATGTCAAAAAAATTTGAAGCCAAGTAGGCGATGATAGATATAGATGTCTAATTTTGAAGAACGAAATGCAGAAATAGATAGCAAGTCCTGAATGCACAGCCTGATAGCAGTTGTACTGAACACTAGGAAGAGATGATGTCAGAATTCAAGAAGAATACTAACACTTAGAAAAGCAGACAGAGTGAGAGCAAGTGAGAAGATCAAACAAATGCTCCTAAGTAGTGATAGAGTATTTCTGCCCCATCGGGATCGAAATTGAAATGAGGTAAGGGGATGCAAAAATTGGCTAGAAATGAGAAAAATAGAATACAACAATGTCCAAGATGACAGATAGATGATTAAAACCCAAGAATGAATATATATAAAAAATTGATAAAATGCCCCAGTTTGACTAGAGTTGACCTTGAAGGATATAGCATAAAAATAAGGTCGAAATGAGTAGAAAGGTGATTTTAGACATGAAATAGTGAATTTAAGTAGATATGAAGTATGGAAATGATGAAGACATGAAGAAATGAATATGCCCCAGTGATGATTCGAAGATTAGACCTCAAAAGGTCAACTAACTGCTTAGAAGAAAGTAGAATTTTAAAAGACAATTTTGACCATCAAGATTAACTCGAATTTGGATTTCGATCCCGAAAATGAATCTAGTATGTTGAATTATTTAAGAGGTCAAAACTTTATATAATGTGATGATAAGATAGAAAAGAGATGAAATGAAAGATTAAAAAGGTGAAAAGACATGAACAAGAAGAAAGTAAAGAAATATATGAAAGGAGTTAGCTAATACGTCCACAAAAAGATGAAGAGAGAGCTCTCCCCATATGCAAGAATGCAAGACTAAGCTAGAAAATGAACCTAAAATGCAAGCTAATATGCAAAGTGGTTTACCAGGAAGAAGCGCATAACATTTAGACTCTTAATTTCATCATTGAGCATTTATTAGGGACATCATGAGATCATACAACCGTCACTAGTATAACTATGAGGATATGAATATGATCGATATCAGATAGGTATGTGGAAATCCAATCTAAGCATCAGAGACATGTAAGTCAAGATAACTACGTGATTAGATTCCCTAAGTTTAATTTAGCAAGATTACACTTGTATCAAGGCATAAGTGCCAGGATAAACCCTGAGTGCGGTCTTGCAAAACAGTCAAGGATGATACATTTGTAAGTCAACGTGTTGAATGGGACCAGCATAAATGCTTACAACACTATAGACAAACAAAGTATACCCACAAGTAGAAATCAAGAAGACATGCCCCATGCCCCCAGTCTTCTAGTCAATGACATCCTCGAAAGACTATTAGGGAGGGAACACATGGCAAAGAAATCATCATAGATAGCACACAAAGTAGATAAATGTCAGCATAGCTTAGTCATTTAAGTGTTAAAGTGCGTGTGTGTAAGTCACTTGGCTATTTCTTCCAGACTTGATTCTGATAGTGAGATATCGCGACATCGGAAACCGTAGGTAAACTATCTGTAAAGTGTTAAAAAACACTTGATGTCAAAGTGGGGGAAGTGTTGAGAAACACTATTTTGTGAGTTGTCAAAGAAACCCTAATCCACAAGAATACCTCAATAGGCTAAGTAGCTATGCCCCCAAGATGAGGACAAGAAACAATTCCAAGCTAGGAAATGTGTAGCAAAGTGGATGATTGAGATTGATAGACATAGGTGCAAGGGTTTCAAGTAGCGCCTGTTTCCAGGTTTTCACCACTTTGACAGATTTTTTTTTTTTTTTTTTTTTTTTGTGATACATCAAAGTGAGGTTTTCACTAAGATGATCATTTTTTCAAGACATTTTCTGATTTTTAAGATTTTTTCAGGCTCATAGATATATACAAGATAGCTAAGCAGCAAGCCTCTAAGTATAGAACTTCTTCAAGTGTAGGATGTTGATAGGTTTTGCAAGTTCTTCACCCTCTGAAGTAGACAACTGGTAAGCACCAGACCCAAATGATGTTGTGATAATGTAAGGACCTAACCAGTTAGGTTCAAATTTCCCTTTCTGTTCTCGATTTTGCTAATTTTTGGGATTCTCTCTAAGCACGAGTTCACCAACTTGGAACTCACAGGGGTGAACCTTTTTGTTATATTGTGTAGACATGCGCTTCTGATAAGCTCTCATGTGATCAAAAGCAGCCTTGCGCCGTTCATCCAGAGTCTCTAATTCCTGTACTCTCATAGCTCTATGGTCTTCATCGGTTATTAACCCATGTAAGGAGATGCGCAAAGAAGGTATTTCGACTTCTAATGAAAGAACAACCTCAGAGCCATAGACTAGAGAAAAGGGTGTAGCCCCTGTAGGAGTACGAATAGAGGTTCTATAGGCCCAAAGTGCCGGATTTATTTGCAAGTGCCAATCTTTCCCAGACTTGTGAACTGTGCGGTGTAGGATTTTCAGCAGCATTTTATTAGAGGCCTCAGCTTGGCCATTCCCTTGGGGATAGTAAATGGAAGACCAGTGTTGCTTAATTCAAAACTTTTTGCATAGCTATTTTAAGTCTTTATTTTTGAACTATCCTCCATTATCTGTAACAATAGAGGATGGGATACCATATCGACAAATGATGTGATTCAGTATAAACAGGGCAACATGTTTGCCTGTAGCAGCAGATAATGGTACAACTTCAACCCATTTAGTGAAATACTCCGTTGCTGTGATGATGAATTTATGACCGCTGGATGAGCTTGGATGGATCTTTCCTACCAAGTCAAAGGCCCATTGCTGAAATGGCCAATATGTCACAGAAGGGATTAACTCTCGCCTAGGAGCATGTATCAAGTTACCATGGAGCTGACATTTCTGACAGGACTTTGCATAGTGCACAGCATCAGCTTGCATGGTGGGCCAGTAATAACCCATCCTAAGCAGTTTTCAGGCAAGTGCAAGGCCATTAGAATGCGCCCCACAAATGCCATCGTGGACTTCGGCAAGTGCCTTCTCGGACTCTTCTAGTTCTAAACACCTAAGCAACGTTCCGTCTAGACCCCTCCTATACAAGTCACCAGAGACCAAAGTGTAGTGTGAGGCATTACGAAGGAGTTGGCATTTTTGGTTGCGCGTGAGGGTTTCGGGAATAACCTGATCACGTAGGTAGGAGAAAATAGCCGCATAGTAGGAGGAATCGTGACCTACAATAGTGTAGATCACCTGGTTATCTGAAGAATCATAGGCTGGATGACGCAATTCTTCCATCAGGAACTCAAATCGCGATTCATGTTCTTGTAATTGGAGGATAGATGCTAAGGTGGCCATAGCATCAACAGCCTTGTTTTCTACTCTAGGAATTTGTTGGAATGTTACAAAGGTAAAATAGTTCCTTAGAGCATCTATCAACTTTTTATAAGGGATCAATTTATCATCCTTTGTTTGATATTCATTATTCACTTGGTTCACAACCAGTTGAGAATCCCCATAGATGTGTAGCTCAGTTATTCGCCATTCAAGGGCCATTTTGATCCCATTTGTTAATGCTTCATACTCTGCAATATTGTTTGTACATGGGAACAATAATTTGTAGGATTTTGGGATCGTATAACCATGAGGGGAAACAAACAACACCCCTGCTCCTGCTCCATTCTGTGTATGGGATCCATCAAAAAACATTTTCCATGTTATGTCAGTAATGTTCATGATTGAGGCATCTGGAAACTCAATTTGTAGAGGTCTTACATCATCAAGTGGGAAGTCAGCCAACTGGTCAGCTATGGCCTGTCCTTTGATTGCCTTATGTTCAACATACTGAATGTCAAATTCGGAAAGAATCATCATCCATTTAGCAAGGCGACCAGTAAGTGCAGCTTTACTTAATAAATATTTCAAAGGGTCTATCTTGGCAATCAAGTGAACTATGTGGGCCAACATATAATGCCGAAGTTTTTGGGAGGCAAAAACTACAGCAAGGTATGCCTTCTCTATACTTGTATAATTTAGTTCATAAGCCACCAAAGTTTGACTAATATAGTATATGGCTCTTTCTTTACTTGTCTCATCACTTTGGGCTAAGAGTGCTCCTAGAGAAGAATCTGTAGCTGAAATGTACAGAATCAAAGGTTTTCCCAGAATGGGTGGCATCAAAACTGGCGGTTTTGCCAAGTAGCCTTTGATTTGGTCTAAGCTTTGTTGACAGTCACTGTTCCAAATATGGGTAGATCCTTTATGTATATTTTTATTGAAAGGTTGAGCCTTATCAGCTAATTGAGAGATAAATCTTCTTATGGATTGTAGCTGTCCTTGCAGACCTCTAAGCTGACTGATAGTCTTTGGTGGAGGCATATCCATGATAGCTTGGACCTTTTCAGGGTCAACCTCAATGCCTTTTGTTGAGATGATATAACCTAGCAATTTTCCAGAAGTGACACCAAAGGCACATTTTTTTGGATTCAACCTAAGTTGGAATTGTTCCATATGGTCCAATATCAAGCTAAGGTCTTTGAGATGTGTGTCTCGTTTCTTTGATTTCACCAGTGTGTCATCAACATAGTCTTCCATGTTTTTATGCATCATGTCATGAAAGATGGTTGTCATTGCTCTTTGATATGTAGCGCCAGCATTTTTGAGCCCAAAAGGCATGACATTCCAGCAAAAGGTACCCCATGCACATGTAAAGGCTGTCTTTTCTTGGTCTGCTGGAGCTATCTTTATTTGGTTGTACCCAGAAAATCCATCCATGAGCGAGTACATCTCATAACCCGCAGTCATGTCCACTATCATATCGATGTTTGGTAGTGGAAAGTTATCCTTGGGGCACGCTTTATTGAGGTCTCTAAAATTAGTACAGACTCGTATGGATTTGTCATGCTTGGAGACAGGTACAATGTTGGAAATCCACTCAACATAATCAATGGCCCTAATGAAGTTTGCATTCAATAGTTTTTCTAACTCTGTCTTGACCAGTAGAGCCACATGTGGATGCATTTTTCTTAACTTCTGTTTGACAGGCTTGACATCTGGTGAGATTGATAAGTGATGCATGATGAGATCTGTATCAAGCCCTGGCATGTCAGAGTATGTCCATGCGAAGTTGACCTTCTTGTCTTGAAAGAACTGAGCAAACTGTGTCTTTTCTTTGTCTGACAAAGATTGAGCTACATGGATAATCTGAGGACATTCTTCTGTTCCCAAGTTGATAGGCTGTGTAGGTTCGACTAGAACCGAAGATCTATCCTGGAAATAGCTTGGCAGACTACCAAGTACCTCATCCGCAGGTGCCTCAGAGAGGTTTTCACCATTAGATATGTCTTTATTTTTACTTTTTTGAGGGTCAGACACCGCGACAATGTGGTTTTCACCGTCTGATCGCTTATTTTTTCTTTTAATTTTTTGACTGAGGTACTTGATATCTGATTTCATCATGTTAACCGTGGGTTTGCTGGTGGAAGAAATGACAGGTTCAATTGCGTTTAGATAACAAGCGATCTCATAGTCATTTTGGAAAGACCGTATTTCAGGTTTTTGATTTTGGATAGACCAATCTATGAGCTCTGGGTAAATTAGCGAGAGTGAGGGAGAAGTTTCAATGTGATTGATATGGAAGGAGTCATCTCTGGTGACCTGTGAAGTTAAGCCTATAGAAAATGTCGCAAAAGAGTCCAGCTCAGGAATAGTCCTAGAGGAACTAGCGTGATCCATTGAGACATGTTGTGAATCAAACTCATCTGACCTCATACTAGACCGTTCGACTACATTGGGTTGGGTTGCATAGGCATGAATGACATCCACCCCTAGCTCGCAAGATGCATCAGAGAGGCTTTCCCATTCATACTCATGAGAATCTGTACTTTGACCCCTATTTATGAGATGAGCAATATTCTGCCTAATTCGTCCTCTATTTATGTCCTCAGAAGTAGACCCTTCTTGTTCCTGTTGTTGGGAGGTAGAAGCTTCTTCATTATTAGCAATAACTATGTCTTCTCCCCAAAGGAGGGAAGTGAGAGGAACAAAGTCTTTGTCTTGTGTAGTAGTAGCAATTACAGGAGAGTCATCATCCTCCGATTCACTAGACATGAGTAATATTTGACTACAGTTTGGTGTATTATTGTCTAGCCCAAAGCCTAGACCAGCGGTGTCTCAAGCATCATGACCTTGAGTGTGACTTAAAGGTTCAACTAGAGCATTCTTACAACCAGTTAAGGACCCGTGGCCCTGGTAGCCCATTTTTGTCAAAAATTTACAGCCTTTTCCATATTTTTTGGGAGAAATAGGGGTAGTCATTAGAACCTCCTCGTCTTCCTCTTCTCTGTAGATCCAGTCCCTAATGGCTTGTTCTTCCTTCTCTGCTTCCAGTGGTATGGAAGATTGCACAAAAGTGCCAAAAAGTGTCATAGCAGAAGCAAAAGACTTCTTTGCAATAGTTGGTTTCCCATAAGACCGAGGGGAAATTGGTAAGGCAGCAATAGAGTCCAAAGTGTACTCACCCATACCAAGGCTCATCATTTTCAGTTTTTGTTCACATTCTGTGAAAGATGGTGCTAGCTCATGAGAAGAGCGATTGTGTGGGACTAGCGTTTTGGCAACAGATAATGTGTTGATAGACATGGAGTTGTCGCCAGGGACAACCACTTCAGTACCATTAAAAGGGAACTTAATGCACTGATGGTATGTAGAGGGTACTGCTTGCATATCATGAATCCATGGTCGTCCCAACAACAAGTTGTATGCAAGTGGTATGTCTAAGACTTGGAAAATGACATTATTCTCAACTGGACCAACTCTGATTGGAAGTACAATTAGACATTTAGAAGGCCTTTCAACCTCATCATAGGCCTTTATAGTGATCTTGCGCTTAGGATCGATGGAAAATTCAGACATGCCCAATTGTTGGATTACATTGAACGAAATGATATTTAACCCTGCACCATTGTCTATCAAGACTCGACGAACACGGGTACGAACGATTTGAACTTCGACATGAAGAGCAAGGTTATGGGGATGACTAAGAGCTCGATCATCTTCCTCAGAAAAGGTGAGATAGTGGGATGAGGAGATGTGGTTTACCATAGCTTGGAATTGTTCTGCATCAATATCTGTGGGAACATTGGCAGAACGTAAAGCTTTCTCAAGGATATCCCTGTGCAAAGGAGATAACTCTAGCAATTCAAAAATGGAGATTTGTGCTTGTGTGCATTGTAGTTGGCTAACAAGATCATAGTTGGAGATCTTGGAAGTAATTGGTTGCTTAGATGACGAAGCATTTTTAGGATCATTAGCAAATTTTTAGGACAACCTTAGATTGCCCCCTAGTGATAGCGTTAAGTGGTTCACCCTGAGAAGATGAAGACTTAGCCACTCGGAGTACCACCTTGGGTCTAGTATCAGTATGATCTTGAGGAGTGGATCGTGTCCTTAAGACCACTCTTGGTCATTCATCTTTAGCGTCATAATTTGGCCAGTTGTCATTGTTGGAGCTTGCCATACATATGTATTCAACAGGCTCAAGCATGCCTATAACATTATCAGTGTTAGCGTAAGCATAAATAATTTTGGCGTCATGATTCTTTTTGGCAGCTACCCTTGAGGTCTCACCCTTTTCGTATTCAGGTAATGGTTTTTGGAAAGCCTTATGATCAGTATTCTTAACAAGGCCATCTGTAACAACTTTTCCAGCTTCGATGAGGTCTTGAATTACATCTTTGAGTTTGAAGCAATTCTCTGTGTTATGTCCTTTACTTTGGTGATAGCTACAAGTATGATCTTCTCTCCACCATGGAGGTCTAACAGGTGGATCGTAAGGACGTGAGTTGTCTGGTAAGGTAATCAATTTTTTTGCAATTAAGGTTTTTAAAACCACTTCATAAGGTTCGACCATAGGTGTGTAAACACGTCGCTTCTTCGCAAATTTAGAGCCTTTGTCAAAGGGTTGTGGTTTTGAACCTTCTTGTTGCTTTGCTGCATAGATGGCATTGGAAAGGTTAAACGCAGGCTCCTTAGTCTTAGGAGTGTCCACTACTCCGTCATTGACAACATACTTATTTTTGTTCCAAGGTTTGCCTTTGTCTTTACTGTTCCCATTGTTAATTCTATCCTTGTTTATGGTAATATCACCTTTTTTGATAGCAACATCCTCAATGCGATATGCACTTTCTACCATGGCGTTGAAGGATGTGAATAACTGTTTTCTTAGATCAAAGTATAATTCGGGTACAAGCGTGTTGACAAAGATGTCAATTTTTTCAGCCTCGGGCACTTGCCGAGGATACCGAGAGTATAAAGATCTCCATCGTTGAAGGTATATTGCAAAAGACTCTCCTGGTCTTTGTTTGATGTTGCATAAGTCTAGCACTGTCACAGGATGTTGAATGTTGTACGAATATTGCTGGATGAAACGTTGCCCAAGTTCGTCAAATGTTTTAAGAGGAGGACTCAATTTTGTGAACCACTCCATAGCTTGTCCTCTTAGACTTCTAGGGAACAAACGCATAAGAAAGGTGTCTTCATGCATAAAGTCCATGCTAATAGCATAGAAATGTCTCACATGGTTGTGAGGGTCACCATTTCCATCGTATTTGTCATACTTAGGAACCTGTATATCCTTAGGAAATGGTAGCATGTATAGACCCCTATCAAATGGAAGAGCGCAAATTGATTCAACAAATGATGTCTTAGGTGGCTCTTTTGAAGTTTGCAGTTGTGTAAATTGTTTTCTTAGTTCTTGTATTTCTTCCCTTAAGATTTCAGCCTCAGTGGGCTCTCGTTTTGGGATAATATGTTCAACATTAAAACCTTGAGGGAGTTTCCATCCCCTAGCTGCCATGTATCGAAAGTATTGGTCTCCATTTTCCTCTAAAGCTTTGAGCATTAGCTTTTGGGCGAAGCCATCTTGTTGAAATTTGATCACATCTTCGCTAGTTACTTCTTCATCACTATCATGATGAGATGGTTTAGGTGAAGGACATGTGCCAGCGGCAGCTCTAGGAGTCCTTGGAGGTGTGTGATTACCATCATTATTTTCAAAGGGATTTCGAGGACAAGTTCCTTTATATCCTTCGTAGCGTGCCTGATTGTCAGTTTTAGCTTGTTGATTTTCTCTCTCCGTAGCGTATATAGCCTCCAAAGTCTTTTGGGTTTCATGTGCTTTTTCTTCTAAGCGATGTTTAATTTCATCAGGATGCACCATAGTGACTATACCACTCGTACCCTCGGGTGTCTCAAAGGGTGTGCCAAATGGATTTTCAAAACTATAAAGTGGGTTGTGCCGAACGTTAGCTGTTTGTGTTTGATCAAATTCGAGGTTCTTATCACAAGGTTGTTTGCAAGGACGTTTGGGTGGTGTTTCCAATTGTTTGAAAATGAAAGGCGTGTGGCTACCGTTACCACCTTGATATCTAGTTGTGACCGGCATGTAAAGAGTTGTCTTTGTTTAGTAGGACAAGAAGAGCGAGCCAAATTTGAAGCTTTTACGATCAGGACTAGTCACTTGTCAAAATGTGATTAGATGGCTTGTCAAACAGTGCTCAAGATCTTACAGCACGGGTGACTCGAGCCGAGCGAATGAGCGAGAAGCTCAATAGTGGATAGCTAGAAAAATAATAGCTGAATTTTGACAAGTGATTTATCAAGACGTTTCAAGACTTACATTCGACGGACTAAACCCATCTTTTCAACTTAGGATGAATTCTTCACACACTGATACGTGGCCAGGATCAAGGGTGACTAGCTTGATGCTCCTTAGACCAAACAAATCCGACGGCAAACTCTGTTTTTGACCCAAAATGACTCTGATACTTTCTCAAAAGGAGGGTGACATAAGTTCAGCAAATAATGTCGTGCGACAAAATTTTAGGAACAGTGCGATACTTTTTGTTCAGGCGACAGATATTTATACCAAGTGCGAAAGAATATAAGACACAGTGCGACATAATTTACTACTGACGTGCGACATAATTTTTGAAAAAAATGTCACGCGATATTTCTTGTGAAAGCGTGCGAAAGAGTGCCAGTTTTGTGTAAAAAAAGTCAATTTTTTGGCTTGGAGTTCGTTTCAATTTGTGAATCAGATAGTTGTTTCAATCAGACATCATTTCGTCTCAGCTTGTATCAGTAAACAGAAAGGTTTGCAAACAGTAAGTGTTGTAAGATGTCTTCAAAACAATTGATCAAGGATAAAAACAACCTTGTCAATACAGACTTGGGATATCAGAATAGCCTTCCTAACAACTCTTTATCAGAATGTTTATGTTGCAAGAATGTTAACACTGGTCAAAACATCGAAAACAATAGCCAAACAATCTACCTTAGAGTCACGGTTCATTACTCAACAACTTAGCCCACGCTTGATGCTCCTTCGCCTCACACCAAGTGGTTTCCCACAAGAGATATTGGCTTTGTCATGGAAGTGCCATAAGCACAACCAAGGGGACACATATGGTGAGTGTAAATCTTGGGGTGATCCGGGTAGTCCACTAGGATCGATCCTTGCACCAAGAAGTTGAGTGGCTAAAAAAAAGGGTAGTTACTAACTTAGAGTTTTTAGATCGGGCTTCCGTTCAGAGTGTTCCTCTTGCTCCCAATTATGGGACACCTCACCTTGCGATGAGTAACTGATCTCGCGATCACAAGAGTACCTTAAGCATTCTTGCCTAGTGATCTCCCTATGGTCGAAATCCCATAAGCAATCACACTAGGCGAAGACAAAAACTACGTATAACAAAGTTTTGTGTCCTTGGTAGCCTTGAGTTTATAGTGGGTTGGAAGAGCCAGGTAATCTGCTTGTCCCCACTTGGGTCGTTCCTCTTAGGTTGTCCGAGAGCAGACCCTCTAAAGGATTCTAACTACACAAAGAGTGGATCAACTTTCGAAAGTCAAGATTTCTGATTCACCACAAGGGTGAAGAGCATACTCTCCTATTCCAATCATTTTCTCCCAAACACGCCAAGAAGATTCAATTGCCTCTTACTCTTGAAACCAAATGGTAAGTCAAGATTTCTGATTGATCACAAGGGTGAAGAGCATACTCTCCTATCACCAAAAGATCTCAATTGTAAGTTTTAATGTGCCTAAAAATAAACAACTAGTATATGCCACACATAAAAACTAAAAAGCAAGAAATTTTGAGTTTTTATGCTTTGGGCAGCCCTACAAACAATGTTAGTAGCCCTTGCGCATTTGAAGCTTTGACATGCGTTCTTTTTATGCAATGTTTCAAATTTTTTTTTTCATAACGATGGCAACTTGTAATCACAACTTGTTAGCACCAAAAGTTAGTATGAAATAACATAAAAATCTGCAATAAAAAGTGGTGAGTTTCCTCAAAAATCCAATTTATCTTCCAACCAAGTGCATGCAAAGAAAGTGCAAGTTAATCACAAATGCTCTCATTTTTACTCTTTGATTTTGACCTAGTCAACAAGATTGGACTTGTTTACTATGATTTTGTATCCAAAAATGAAAATGAAAAGAAGAGACCCCTATTAAAAATCAGAGAGCTTTCCAAAAATGCAAAAAATTTTAAAAAATCTCTTCATTTGCGCTCTAGAGATCAATTTTGTCAAAACAGACCAAATTTATCAAATCGAGTTTTTGATCTTTAATACGAATTCAAAATTCAAAACACAAAAAAAGAACCCCCATTAGAATTAAAAAAAATTTCTGAAAATGTAAGTTTTTTTTAAAAAATCACTGATTTGCGATCATAAATGGCTTTTTATGAAAAACTAAGAAAAAATCATAACTCCCGAAAATCACGTCAAAATGCTCTGCAAATCAGACTGAGACATTTTGAGCATATATCCAACCTGCAAAAAACTTTTTAGAACCAAACTCGAAGCGGTTTAAAAGATATGATCAAATCTTTAAACCAACTAAGTTTTTGACCTTCAAACCAATTTACTTATGGGTTGGCCTTAAAATCAAAATGATAATTCTACAAAAGCATTTGATTAGATCCAATATGCTGCTGTAAAAAACCAGAGATGAAAAATAAAAGCAAATGGAGCTAGAAACTTGATTGAAGCCCCACGGTGGGTGCCAAAAATGTACACTCGAAAGTATCCCACTCTAAACCCTTCTATCCAAACGATTCCATGAGTTCGGAATGCTTAGAATGCCGACTTAGAGCTCCCTATCCATGGAGTGCAAGAGAGTATATTTCAAAAATAAGAAAGCTCTCAGATGAGCCTTAGAGATACTCTTCTTGCTAGTAAACCATGCAATGGGAGGTTCCAAAGACAAGATGCAAGAATGCAAATGTCTCAAGGAGTTCCTCAAGAATGCAATGAAACTAAAGATTAAATTAGAATGAATATGAAAAGTGCAGCTATTCTAAGCATGGATGAGGGTGTTACAATCCAAATATTAAGCTATGTGAGATAGATTATTGCAAAATAGAAACTAAACTAACATGCAACATGAATCTAAGCTAAAATGCTATGGTATGAGAGAATGTAGACAAGAAATAGAAGTTCTCCACAAAGCTCCAAAGAAACCTGTTAGAAAACCTACAGCATAACAGTGTTCAAAAGAAAATCTACAGAATATAAGTTGACTTGTCATATAAGACAAAAGTCACAAAGCCTTTTCTTTTAATTGTAAAATAGAAAAAGGACTTTATGTGTGCACTTTAAGTGGGTTAGAAGAATGGGGTCTTTTATTTAATTAAAAGGGGACATGTTCTTTTAATCAAATAATGAACTTAGGATAGCATAGTCAAGCTATAGGTTATAATCAAATAAATTGATTATTAGCAATTTGGCTTAGGTAAGTGATTAAATTAATTTAGCCAAAATGTTGAAAAGGGGGCTAATAGTCTAGATGACCATTTTTAGGTGATTACAGTTCTAATGTGTTGAAAGCTCTTGATGCATTTCATGACAAAGTATGTTGCTAGGGGCCTAGGACCCCTAGGGATGCATTTGGTTGGTTCTAATATGTCGAGAGGGGTCATAAGTTAATGTATGAACCTTATCGACACATTTGATGACAACGTATGTCCATAGGGCCCCTGAGGCACCTAGGGACACATTTGGTTGGTTCCAATGTGTCGAAAGGGGTCATAGGTTAACCTATGCCCCTTATCGATATATTTCATAACAATGTATGTCCCTAGGTGCCCTAGGACCCCTAGGGACACATTTCATTGGTTCTAATGCATCAAGAGGGGTCATAAGTTAACCTATGACCCCTCTCGATGCATTTCATGACAATGTATGTCCCTAGGGGTCCTAGGGCCCCTAGGGATGCATTTGTTTGGTTCCAATGTGTCGTGAGGGCTCAAGGTTAACTTATGACCCCTATTGATGCATTTCATGACAGCGTATGTTCCATGGGGCCCTAAGAGCCTTAGGGACATATTTGGTTGGTTCTAATACGTCAAGACAAGTTAGTAGTTAACCTATGACCCCTATCGACGTATTTCATGATAATGTATGTTCCTAGGGGCCCTAGGGAACCTAAGGATGCATTTGGTTGGTTCTAGTATGTTGAGAGGGGTTATAGGTTAACCTATGACCTCTATCAATGCATTTTATAACAACGTATGTCCCTAGGGGTCCTAGGGCCCCTCAGAACGCATTTGGTTGGTTCTAATGCATTGAGAGGGGTCATAGGTCAATCTATGACCCATAATGATGCATTTTATGACAACATATGTCCCTATGGGTTCTAAAACCCCTAGGGACGTATTTGATTGGTTCTAATGCATTGAGAGAGGTCATAAGCTAACCTATGACCCCTATCAACGTGTTTCATGACAACGTATGTCCCTAGGGGTCCTAAGGCCCCTAGGGATGTATTTGGTTGGTTCCAATGCGTCGAGAGGGGTCATAGGTTAACCTATGATCCCTATCGACACATTTCATGACAATGTATGTTTCTAGGGGCTCTAGGACCCCTAGGGATGCATTTGGTTGGTTCCAATGCGTCGAGAGGGGTCATAGGTTAACCTATGACCCCTATCGATGAATTTGATGACTAACACATTTGGTTGGTTCAAATGTGTCGAGAGGGGTCATAGGTTAACCTATGACCCTTATTAATGAATTTGATGACAAAGTATGTCCCTAGGACCCCTAGAGACCCATTTGGTTTATTTCAATGTGTTGAGAGGTGTCATAGGTGTCATAGGGTCACTAGGGGCCCTACAAACATATGTTGTCATGAAATGCATCAAGAGGGGTCATAGGTTAACCTATAACCCCTTTCGATGCATTTCATGACAATATAATATTTAATAATAATATAATATTGTATATTTTAATATAATAATAATATGTTATTAGATTATATAATAATAATAATCATTTATATTACTAGATTATGTACTAAATAATAATAACCATATATGTTATTATATATAATAATAATAATATAATATTACTATATATATTTAATAACAATAATATTTTTCATATATATTACTATATTATATTTAGCTATAATAATAATTATTATATTTATAACTATATTATATTGAATACTAATAATAATACATATTACTGTCTATAATAATAATTATAATCATATATAATAATAGTTAATAATAATAATAATCATATGTAATAATAATATTAATGCCCACACTTCTCGAAAATAAATTTCCCTCTAAAACCCTCTAAAGTTTCCCTCTAAAACTTTCCTCTCTTGAATTTCCCTCCAAAATTTCCAATGTGGGTGGTTTCCCTCCCAATTGGAAAGTTCATAGTAATCAGATACCTGATTTTATATTGGGTATCCAATTACAAATCGGATACCCAATTTGACTTCGGGTATTCGATTAGACTGGGTATTTACCAAGCCTATTTGGTCAACCAAAAAAATGTGTTTGAGAAGGGTTTCACTGACACTCAGACTTCGGGTAGTCATTTGACAATGTTATTTTCATCGAAATTGAATGAAATGAAAAGGGTTTTTTTATAACACTCTCAAGATTCAATCAATATAATTGCTATCAAATTCTGAGTTTGATAAGTATTTATTAGTTAATTTTCAATGGACATGATTGTAAAGTGCCGATTGACATACTGATTAAAAAATAGCTATAACTTTCAAATTGTATAACATTTTTTAAATCCAAAAGTTACATCACATTTCATGCTTTGCCTAGTATAAGGAAAAAGGGAAATAATTTGGTAAAGTTTTCAATTAGTTAAGGTGGTCAAACACGAGATTTTTTTTTCTGAAAAAGTTTTAGTGGAAAATTCATATTTAATTATTTATTTGGAAAAAAAATACCCAAAAATATGCATCACATCCGGACATGAGTCTAATTTTTATATCTATAATTATATTAAAAAATATTATTATTTAATTTTGATTAAGGTGGTCAAACATACACTTACTTTTTATTTTTGCCCTGAAATTTTTGGAGTATTGCATTAAAATCCAAACTTTTGACCAATCAAATATTTTTTTCTCTAGATAAGGCCTAGTAGTTTATAACTACATTTAATTTTTTACAGATTATTTTCTTACAACTTTTTGATATAAAGTCTTGAACCACTCTAAAATTATGTGTCAAGTTGACATAACCTTGATTTGCTGGTTTTTCACTACCACTTAAGGCCATAGTTTGGTTGACCATGATCCTGCACATACCCATACGTGCATTTAAATATAAAAATTATTTGGCATCATTATATTTTAATAATTTGATAAAGTGATGTTTACATGCATATATAAATATAAGATTATAATAACATTCGAATTATAATATTCAAACTATAATCTTCCAACTCCATTCTTTCTTCTAATTGGTTAACACTCGGCATGATTAATTGATTTTATATTTGGCAATTTGAATTGTCTTAATCTTTCCAACTTCTTTTCCAACCTTTTTATTTTATTTTCCCTCTTTATGTCTCTCCTTTTTCAATTCAAATTTATGATGTATTCAAAGAGTCTTCTTGAAAACTGATGGTAGCTGAATAGACATGGCTGATCATTATAAAGAATATCATGTTTTGATTTGGAAACAATTCCTTCTTTCCCTTTAGCATTCACCCTAAGTTTTCTTTCAATCTATTGTGTCTTCTTATCAAGCTGAGTGAAAATGTTATGAGATCTATACTATTCATAAGCTCTAAGTTTCAAATTTCCTTTTGATTCCCTTTAATTTCTACCAGCGATAGGAGTTTAGAGAAAAGAAATACATAGCAGAAGATCAAGAATTCCAATTGTTGAAAGAGGATCTCGAAATTGTATACAAGATGCCCAGTGGATGGCAAAATGATCCTTGTCTATTATGGGTAGGGAGGGCCTTTCTTGTTAGAGATTGTGTGGGGATAAAATTTAGTTTGAGGTTGGGTGGTCAAGCCCTTGACAATGTTTCACCTTTCCATAAGTTGTCGGACGTGCATCAAACAAAGATAAGCCATACATTCAATTGGTTGTCAGAAAAATATATTATCACTTTTATGATTAATATGTAAGAAGGTAAGATTAATTGAGTTATCTCATCGTTACACCTAGATGCAAGAGATAGATTCATGGATTGCTTTTCATTTATATGAATATCGAATATAAGTATATTTTCTAATCTTGAGGTACTGTCATAGTTAAGTAATCAGAAGGAAAGGAATTTGAAGCCCTAATTGATTAAGTGATAATTAGAACCCTAAATGATATAGGGGTATCAAAAGATCTAATTGAATCCACGGTATTGGAAGCCCTATTTGAATCCATGGTATCAAAAGCCCTATTTGAATCAATGGTATTAGAAGCCCTAATTGAATCAGAGGTATTTGACTTAGTAGTATACTAAGATAACTGAAAGCCATAAATGAACCAATGGTAATCAATGCCCTAATTGATATAGAGGTATGTGATACCCTAATTTTAAATATAGTGATATTTAATTGTAATCATCATTTGATAGTGGTTTTTAGATGGCAGTCATCATGTGATATTGTTATAGTGGTATTTATGGACTAACCCGATTGGTTACAGGAGCATTCCTAGTTTGATTTCGATCTCAAATTTCATGGTATGTGGTTTTTAACTTTTGTAGTAATTTTCATTGATCGTGTTTTTAGCTCTTTGTTAAGAAATTTTGTTTAACTGATTTAACTGTCAATCCCTTTCATATGAATGAAACTGATTTAGCTAACTTCCTATGATGATGAAGTGAAAATTGTATTTCTTTGAGTATGTTAATTGTTAATTAATACCCGAGAAAATGAGATGTTACATATGGTATCAGAGCACTGGATTCAATGCTGAAACCTTAGGTCCAACATAATTTTTGAGAAATTAAATGTAAATGTTGAGAAAGATTTATTTTGCATCATTGGATATTGCAATAAAAAAATTGGAAAATCACACTTGAAAATCATTTAGAATAGCCGGCAAGGTTAAAATGATATAAAATGGGCAAATGTATAAACTATAATATCATAAAGATTGTTAGTGTAGGTTTTTTTTCCTTATGTTAGGGGGTATTTATTTTCCTACACATATTATTTGAGCTTGCTTAGGTTTATTTTATGTGGTTACTATTAGAACACATGGTGAAATACCTAAGCCACATGTGTAACTTTTTCCCACACATGGGTAGTTGAGTTACACATCCTCTTTTGGCTTTTTGTGCCACCTCTCATAACCACTTTTTTGACCTTACCTAGGTAGGTCATGGGGTAGTTAGATTTCTCACATGTTTTTTGACATTTTACCAAGTAGGTACAACCTCCCACCTTTTATGGGGTATGGGAGTTAATGCACCTCTTGGATGTATATGCCCCATTTTTTCTATATATACAGCCCTCTCCTCTCACCTTCATTAGTTTAGTGATAGCTTGGTGAGAGTATTGAGAGTCTTCTCAAAATTCTCTTTCTTTGTCTCTATTTTTCTCTCATTTCAGATATCTCTTCATTCTTCTATTTTGATCTTCGATCATCTATTGAGTGGAGGTGCATATGATCTACGACCGACATCAGATCTTGGATCAGTTCTCACTTCTTGCAAAATCTAACAAAGATGAAACATAATTAAGAAGATAAAATGGATGGCAAGTTGAGTGGCAGAGATCAGGTTTACTAACCCAATTTGAAATCCTTGGCCAAGGTAGATATAGGTAGACGTGTTGATCATGCGATCTTTTTGTTTGTCCAGAAGCTTTAGTTATTTAGGAATAACTGATGGGGCACTCAAACCACCAAGATGCTCAGATGGTAGGACCAGAATGATACATGTACCTTATTCTAGGAGGGAGTACCATTCTCAGTATAGAATTAGAAGATTAAATTGGGTCTAGATGCCGAGGCTTGTGCAATCCAAACCAACTCTTATAACTTTGATGAGATGTTGTCTAAAACTCTGATGATGGTTAAGTATTTCTTTTTGGTGGAATGTTCCCAACATTTACTTTATGCAATTATATTCCTATTTATATGAAATGGTAGTAATATTTTGTTATCTATTTTTGAACTTGAATTGAAGGAAAACAAAATTGTGAACCATGATTCTTTCTGATATTGATTAAATGACAAGATCATTTTGTGCTACAGTATGGAGTAAAAAAACTTGAATAATTGAATTTATCAATATAGATGTAAACTTTGATAGGATGGGCATGGAAGCCTAAGTCATACAAATGGAAAAGATAAACTTCCAAATATTTACAGATGAATGATGAGCTACTCAATAAGAATCTTATGAATTGTTTTAGATGCTTATGATTTTGACTAGATGTATGATGACCTTGCATAGTATATCATGTTTCTACCCTTTGACACAATGCTATACATTTATAATACACATGCGATGTTGACTTTACATACTGAACTATTGTATATTGTTTTGGAGATGAAGTGTATATTCGATACTGAGATGATTATTCTAATGAAATGTTATTGTGATAAGATGGGCAGAGAGGCTGAGGTTACATAAATGGAAAAACATGGATCTAATAACCTTTTTTAGGTGATCTGTAAATTTACCAGGATGATCTACCCATTAATAAGTGCTTTATGCCAAATGGTATGTATAAGTGATTTAAATTAAGATCAAGAACTTGCTAGTTGAGGGATTCCAATTTTGAATACTTATCTTACACTTAGTTATTGAACCCTAAAAATTCTCCTAAATGAAGATATCAATATGGAATCAAACTAATGATATGGTGAGTGTTTACATGAGTATGACAAGAATATGAAATAGAATCAACTCAATTGGTGTTGAGATGACCACAAGTACGGTAAAGAGAACTCAGGTGACTATGTGTTTAATTATATGATATCATGCAAGCATCTTTCTGGAAATATTGAAGTAAAAATGGATATTGAGTCTCGATTATGATTTTGACTTGGAAAAGAAATGATATCATGATGCTGTATATATCTTGTATTTGGAATATTCTCTTTGTGTCTATTTTGCAGAGATCATTGAGAATGAAGAAACACAAAGGGGAATGGTACGTTACATTCCAATTTTAAATACTCCTTTATAATGTTTGTTTCAATTTCAAGTTCATCGAGGATGATGAGCCACAAGGGGAATGGTATGTTACATCCCAAAATTTGACCTAATTTGAAATATAGGCATTGAAGTTCGCATGAAGTTAGTTTACAGTTTAATTTTTTTATAATCTGGTGAAATGGTAAGATAGCTAGTCGTTATGATTTCAAGTGAAGATAACATGCTAGTTGATTGTTAATCACAAATTCATGGAATTGAGATGAAGGTTAACCATTATGATTATTTATGATTAAATAATTTGTAATTTAACTATGGAGAATTTTCTTGCAAGAAACATGTCAAAGGGGTGGAAGCATTTTCAGAAAAGAATTAGGCAGGAGCATCACCATCACCGGGTAGATGGGTAGAGGACCTAGCGACTTGGAACAAGATACATCTACGGGACCTGCATGAGTTATTTAAATATATAAACATACCTCAAAGGATTTTTGATCTTTCATCATATTTTTTTTTGATAAATATTTATACACATGCATTTAAATATAAAAATGTTTTGGCATCATTATATTTTAATAATTTAATAAAGTGATGTTTACATGTATATATAAATATAAGATAATAATAATATTCAGAGTATAATAACTTTTGAATTATAATATTTGAACTATAATCTTCCAACTATATTCTTTATTTTTAATAATCTTGCTTTTAATCGATTAACACTTGGCATGACTAATTGATTCTATATTTGGCAATTCGAATCGTCTTAATCTTTCCAACTTCTTTTCTAACTTTTTATTTTCTTTTCCCTCTTTATTTCTCTCCTTTTTCAGTTCAAATTTATGATGTATTCGAAGAGTCTTCTTGAAAATTGATGGTAGCTGAATAGACATGGCCAACCATTATAAAGAATATCATGTTTCAGTTTGGAAACAATTCCTTCTTTCCCTTTAGTATTCACCCTAACTTTTCTTTCAATCTACTGTGTCTTCTTATTGAGCTGAGTGAAAATGTTATCAGAACTATACTATTCATAAGCTCTAAGTTTCTGATTTCCTTCTGACTCCCTTTAATTTCTACTAGCAATAGGAGTTCAAAGCAAAGAAATACATAGTGGAAGATCAAGAATTTTGGTAATTGAAAGAGGATCTCGAAATTGTATACATGATGCCCAATGGATGGAAAAATGACCCCTGTCTATTCTGGGTAGGGAGGGCCTTTCTCATTAGAGATTGTGTGGGGATAAGATTTGGTCTGAAGTTGGGTGGTTGAGCCCCTAACAATGTTTCACCTCTCCATAAGTTGTGAGACGTACATTAGACAAAGATAAGCCAACATTCAATTGGTTGTTGGAAAAAGGTATTATCACTTTTATGATTAATATGTAAGAAGGTAAGATTAATTGAGTTATTTCATCGTTACACCTAGATGCAAGTGATAGATTCATGGATTTTTTTTCATTTATATAAATATCAAATATAAGTATATTTTCTAATCTTGAGTTACTGTCATAGTTAAGTAATCAAAAGGAAAGGAATCTAAAGCCCTAATTGATTGAGTGATAATTGGAACCCTAAATGATACAGTGGTATCAAAAGCCCTAATTGAATCCATGGTATCAGAAGCCCTATTTGAATCCATGGTATTGGATGCCCTATTTGAATCAGTGGTATCAGAAGCCCTAGTTGAATCAGAGGTATTTGAGTTAGCAGTATCAAAAACCTTAACTGATACTACGATAATCAAAATCCCTAAATGAACCAATGGTAATTGATTCCCCAATTCATACAGAGGTATGTGGTACCCTTATTTTAAATATAGTGGTATTTAATCATAATCATCATTTGATAGTGGTTTTTAGATGGTAGTTTCCATGTGATATTGTTATAGTGGTATTTACTAACCCGAGTGGTTGCAGGAGCATTCCTAGTTTGATTTCAATCTCAAATTTCATGGTATGTGGTTTTTAACTTCTATAGTAATTTTCATTGATTGTGTTTTTAGCTCTTCGTTAAGAAATTTTGTTTAATTGAATTAACTATCAATCCCTTTCATATGAATGAAACTGATTTAGCTGACTTCCTATGATGATGAAGTGAAAACCATATTTCTTTGAGTATGTTAATTATTAATTAAGACCCAGGAAAATGGGATGTTACAATGCTTAGTTCTAAATTTCAATGAGTCTTTGTACCTTTGTGTTATATGTTCTTAGTTTCTTGTAGTTCTTACTTTTAGATCTTGCAGCAAGTGGATCTCTACACCCGAGTGCTATAGTTTTGTTCATTGTTAGAGTTTCCACTCTCATCTATCCTTTTATCATTTTTTGAAACTGACTTCATTTGTTGTGGACTTGTTTTGATAGGTCAAAGCAGAGCTTCTGTGGACACTCTTAAGACTTCCAGCTACTATTAACAATGTTTAACATCTCAAAGCCATACGTCAAAGTATCTATAAGCCTATTCAAAATAAGCAATGTTGTGTTTTTGTAACATTTTATTTGCAATGATAAAATTTGATTTCACAAGATGAGTATTGGTTTCAAAATCTATGTGAATGTGTGACACTGACATTGAGTGTTCAAAGTCATTGGATTGATGGGGTTCTTATGATAGATATAAATTTACACCTTCATAATTTTCTATTTTGGATATAAATGATTTAATTGAAGCAAATACGTTGACGTCACAATCCACAATTGCAAGTCAATAATTAATGGTATGTAAATAGCTAAAGACACATATTTTTTTCAATGTGGATGGAATAATTGTCATTTTGTGATATTGCTATCAAGATTTAATTGTCATTTTTCCAAGCAAGATATTATTCACGTGATCCTCAAATATGAAGCATGTTGCCAAACATCGCGTTAGAAGTTTAAAAAAAATGTAGACTCATAATTTGTAAATAAGTTGGCTCTAATCAAATTTAAATGAATATTTATTGGTTTGTACTTCACCCATTTTAAAAAGAAACTTGACACTGCATTGTTTATAGATTGGCATTTTCTTTCATGTACGAGTTGTCCCTTTGTTGCATTGTTTCCCTTGGAGTGACATTATGTATTAGTACTAGCTATTTTCTTACTCACTAGCACTTGCACCCTAAGGAGCAAGGGTAGGTCCATAGTGACAAATGTGCAATCCATATAAGGTAGTTTTCCACATAATTGTTTTTGCCAAACATTTAAAAGAAATGAGAGAAAATGTAAAAGAGGAAAAAAAAATAAACATAGCATTTATTCTCATGAGAGGAAGTGTTCCATTTATTCTCATGAGAGATGGATTCATGTTGAATCACTACTCATGAAACATGGGTCAATGAGTTTGACTCAAAATTACACAGTTAAATCCTGATAGCAATATCATAATTTGACTTGCTATCAAAATTATCTCCTACCTATAAAAATAAACATAGTTAAATAATAACTAATAGGGTTGCATACATAGTTAAATTGAAATAGTTAAATAATAAATAGTAGGGTCACATACATAGATTGTTCTGAAACTAATCAAAGAGTTCCCTACTAGCAAAAATCTCCATGACCAAATGCACATGTACCTCTTTAATAAAGACCCCTTTGAGTGCTACAATATTAAAGATCCCATAGAGGCTAATCATAATCTCAATCTCTAATTCAAGACTCTTAGCATCCTTTGTAGTCTCCAATCTATCTTTTGCAATTAACTTACAAGCTTAGCCTAACCTCCCTTGTGACCTTAATCGCTGGAAGACCTAATTTTACCAAACTTCCCCAAACTTAATTCATCCTTCAATTCATATATATCCTACAATGTACCACTTTGTTTAATCCCCACAAAAAAATGTTAATATGGAATTTCTATATAGAACACCCCAGGTATCACAAAAACTAATAATTTCTCACTAATGTATTGCAGAGAAAACATTGATAGTTATGTCGAACAACTTCCAAAAGAACTCAAGCCAACCAAATCTATAATTTTCAAAGAAGAGATCACTTGGGTAGGTGGTAGATATTGTGTCCACACTTGGTTGTAAGCCCCTAAAACTACTATTTGTGGTTATTTGATTTGTTAATTACAATGTCCTATCTTGGAACCAAGATGACCACAAAAGTTTATCTATAACACTTATATACCTAGGTAATCATACATAAAAATGACTATCATGTCATGGGCACTAACCATACCCAAGGACTGACACTTCAGAAAATGATAATTGATATTGGTAAAATGGAATGACAAGGTTTGACTTTTATAGCTATATCAAGAGTTAAATCAATAGACAACCTTCATAGCATATTCACCCTCAAGAAAACTTTGAAAGTCATCGACATAAAAAGATGGCTATTGAAAAAATAAATCCTCATAGATGTGATCAATTGCAAATTAAATCCACAACCCTTTTGTATGTTAAGCCAATTCACCATACTTTTCTCTGCAACTACTATATTTATACGTCGCAAAAATAGAAAACCCCCAAATTGACAACATAAAAGATGAAAAACATAGCCTCAAATACTAACCTTCATTAATGAATCACTTAATTATGCAATATTATTTCTCTTTTGTGCTTGATTATGTTAAAATTAATTTTAATATATAAATTTTACATAAATTTTAAGTTGATGATTTGTCTTCAAGCTATAATTTTGTACTCTATAAATTATAGTATTTATATGTTTGTAATCACATTAATATATTTCCTAGTATTATGCATCCAATATTTCCCATGAAAAATCATTTCTTGGAGTTAACAACTACAAATCATAAAAACTTATATGTTCATTAACCTAGTTATTCTTTTCATGTTCTATAGTATAGATATGATCACAAATGTCTTTGATCTTCATGAGATGATCCTACAAAGACATCTTATTATTCATCATAATTAAGTACATGTTCTTAATGAAGAAAGCTTTACCTTTATTTAGCATCTTGAGTAGATCCTTTAGGCAACTTGAAATCTCTTTAACAATTTTGTCTAATGGTCCTTCTCAAAGCTTCTCATCAATGATTAATAATTTCAACAACATAAATTCATAGTTATGCTTATCTAACTTGTCCTAGTCTTTTCCCACCTCTATGAGATGAACACTATTATCCAAAACAATATGGTCTAGATGTGAGTGCTAAAACATAGAAAGCATCCTCTACTTCCACATATTGTATCTCTTATTGTTGAAGTGTTGATTTCCTTCAAACATGATGTTGCCCAATCACATTATCCCTCATGTTTTCAAATGACATGAAAAATGAGGTTAACTTCTCAAAAAGCCTCAATTTTAAAGAAAAAATACTAGTAAAAAACATCGAATAAGCAACCGACATAAATTTCAAGAGATTGTGCATGGAAATTAAAATTATAGAAATTTGTTGCTTAGAAAAATTTAGAAATTGGGCCACAATAAAAACACTCACAAAACTTATGTATACAAATAAACTATCCATTGCATTTTTTAGTAAAAACTTGTGATGCTCATGACAATACTCCCAAAAATCCTAGGTCGTAAACATAGAACTCTTTGTGTCACTAGAAAAATGCTACTAAACATATAGTAGTGGTTGGAAAAATCTACTTAAATTGTGGCATTAGGAAGAGTATGAGTGAGGTGTTTAAGATGGTAGAAGGTGGTGCCCCAATTCCCCCAATTCAATCAAGGCCTTTGGCCCTATAATATATTACAAATTTCATAGATGAGTATGGTTCATTCCTGGATTCAATATCTCACACCTATCATTCAACACACCTATTATGTTAAAGTGATGTACAACAAAATCCACAAATCTTTCCCTATTTAGATTGTCATCCTGCATATATTTGGAATGACACTATTAATTTCAATTTTAGTTATATTCTTTAATTTCAAAGAGCTTGTATTGCAATACTATGTCCTTACTATAGTTTTTTAGTCTTTTTTGATAAAATCCCTTGTCAAATAATTTCTTAATTTTATTTTTCAACGGGAACACTTGATCATAGTACAAGCATTAGTTTCTGTGGACATAAAACAACACCAACAAATATTCAAGACTCTTATCTAAGCATGTAGAGGTGTAGGGTGTTTTCATGAAGCATAGCTTGGAAGGCCATTAGATTGAATAGATCAATGAAGGATCCCAAACTGAGAGGTTCCCAGGTTATATAGTACTGATTGGGGATGACTCCTCTCTTCCCAACCTCCACCCCCTCAAAACATATTCTACACAGCATAATTATGTAGGCTTGAAAGAAAAATTGTACAAAATAAGTATGCATACCCCTTAAACAAAAAAAACATCATCAATTACACCATAAGAACACTGTAATCTTTGTTACATTTGAGTACCAAAAATTATAGCACCAATCTTTTCGAGATGACTTCTTGGTAATGTTAAGTTGTAGTACAAATGCAACCCCCTAGCCTATTTACAGTACAACACACCCATTCCTTGGCATTCATATATTAATTTAGTATATCCTCTGGCCTTGAGCCACATGCCATATAAACACGTACATGCACAATGTATATATCAAAATTAAAATTAAACTCAAACAATTCTTTTCTAATAAATTATTTACATTTTCGTGGGACAATGGTGTGGGCACAAATTCAATAAAGATTGGTCACCAAATCTTAAATAGTGTCTGATTTTATGGTATACAATTTATGTGCACTAAAAATATGAAATATTTAATGCCTTAAGCAATTTTTTTTTAAGATTATGTAGATATAAGGTGACAAATCAAAGGTTTTATGACCATGAAAAGAATGGAGGCAATCTGTGAGTTTTGCCTCAAAGTTAGGTCCACAATGTATTGTAGAGGAAATGCAACTAGTCTCTATTTATCATGTGACCATAATGTGCATTCTAAAAATCCTCTCTCAAAAGGCCATGCTCATACCCTTCTTTGCGATGTATGGAATGTCCATCAAGCAATAATTTAGTGCATGCACCATACATTATTGCTTTGTCAAAACTATGATATAAGTACCTATTTTAGCTCAGAACCACAACATAAAAAAAGACCTCTTAATTTTTATATAGGGCACCCATTAGCTGCACAACTTGATGGGCTATAGGGTTGCAATTTAGATGAAAGAGAATGATCAAGTTCAACTTTTCCTATTGATAAAGGTTGGGATAAATCAAACACATGCAATTTGTCATATAAAGAAACTTAATGCGCATTAAATGAAATACTAAGATTACATAAAATGATATTTATGGATTGCAAATAGAAGAATATAACAAAAGATATAAATGTTTGATGATTTCATTAGCCTATTATGGAGAGGCTCTGGGGCCTTTCTATCCCTCTAGCAAGGCCAAGCAATCAGAGAAGCATGAGAGTTCAGGAAAGGGGGTTAAGATTAATGAGGGAAAAGGGACTTTGAAAGGTAGGTAGCAGCATGAGGATTTGAAGGGCTCTCATTGGGACATCTTTGGAGGATTTGAAGAGTTATAGTGTGAATTTGTGGTCCAAGAGATTTTCTAAGAGAGAGAGAGAAACGCACCCATTTCACCCCATGAACTTCATTGTATTGCAAACAAGGAACAATCTAAGGAGCTCTAGAAGAATACCTCTTTTCCCTATAGGTAGATCTTGCTTGGGTGTTTGGGGTTTTCATTTAAAGGGTATACTACCATGAATAGGCTGAAGATGAGCTTGAATGCCATTTATTGATCATGAAGGGAAGATGAATGGTGTCCCCCTAATGATACAAGTAGAGGGAACTAATAGCAATGATTGTCACAACAATGACTGCTATAATGCATATGCCTCTAATTAACCAGTTCTTTAGGTTGTTGGAACATGAGATCTTCGTTAGATTTGAACAAGGAGAAGAATAGTTTGTGTGATTGTTGGAGAGAATCCATGACAGGAGTGAGTCACTTGTGTAGGATTCAGGATTGAAGGAAAGGAACTGTTCCTCCATGGGGACTGGTCCTCAAAGCCTTGCTTTGTATGAGACATTAAAGATCCTTACAAATGTGAGATTCATGAGGCTTCTAGGGATCACACTGGATAAATTGTTGTTCCTCAAATCCAACATGTCCAGGCACTAGAGCTGACCAAGATTCTCCAGAATGTTGTTGCTCAAACTGTTGTAAGAGAGATTGAGGTAGTATAGATCAAAAAGCACTAAAATTGTTGGAATGTTCAAAATGGGAAGAGTACTTCTAAGAGGGGGGGGGGGAGTGGGTGAATTAGAAGTACCACACTTTTCTACCTTTTTCTATCCTTTAAACATATAACTAAAAAACAAATTACATGCATGTAAACATATAAAAAAACATGAAATGAAAGCATGCATCAAAACATAACACCAAAATTGATAACCCAAAAACCCTCCAGGAATAAGAAGGTAAAACTGGGGTGGGGATGACACCCACAAAAATCACTGCAACAATCAATGTTCAACCTTTTCTGATGGTCTGTCCTGTTAAAGGCTTTACACTGTATCAATAGTGACTTGGTTAGAGTATTTAAAAACACTTACATGAAGTGTCACCCTGTTAAAGGATTTACAATAGGTTGTTAAACCCACCTAATACATAGGATTTTCAAGACCTTCTCCAAAGATTCTCCTACCTAGCTGTTAAGCTAACCTATCAACATAGGATTTCAACCTCTAATACAATTGTGAGAGAGTATGAGAACATTTGACCTGATCGAATGCAATCTTAAATTGCTAGATTTAGGTACTAGATCTGCTCTTCTCATTCTGATCCTTTCTTGATCTAATATTTGAATGTGTTCCTTGTCCCTTGTGCTATTCTGATCAACTTGATATGAACTTGCTGCTCTATTCCTCTAAGTCTTTCCTTCTTCTTACTAAAATTTTTCTATAATCTCCCCATTCACTGTTCTCTTCCACATATGCAATGGTGCATTCAACCTCCTTTTAAAGAAAGCAAAGACTTAGGGTTAGGTATGGATCTACTATCCATATTAAATCACAAATTCCTGCTCTAATCCTTTGTTTTCACCTATTGGTTGCATGCTATCTCTAATTTTTTGATTGGTTGCATGTTGATTTCATAAGTAATTGTATGGATTCGATCTTATCTTCTTATCCTTCAAAATCTCTCTAAGTTGGCTCCAAAAATGGTTTACATCTTAGTTTGTGAAAGCAAAAACTCTTATGTTGATCTTGAGTTACTTTGAACTCATTACATTACTAATGCTTGGCATGAACTAATTCTTGGGTTGCTCAGCATCTATTACTTTCCTAGTTTACTTGGCACCTATTAAACACTATATTGCTCGACACATGTATTTTTTGTATTGCTCAACATTTGAACATTTCTAGATTACTCCGCACATACTATGTTCTGACTTGCTTGGCACCAACTATGGCTTGACACCTATTGAAATTCTGGCTTTGCATACATTATGTATTCGACATATATAGTGAAAATGGTTAAGTGTGTTAACACTCAATTGTCAAGACTATTCTTTTCACCAACAATCTCCCCTTTTGACATGAGTGTCAAAAACACTTAACTAAGAATTTATGAACTTAACCTTATTGATTTCATTCTTTATTTGCTTGGAATTCATGCAAAATTTCAAAAATATTGTGAGTAACAATATACCTTATGAATCCCCATGAGTTGATTATGGCTTGGCCAATCTTGAAACTGAAATTTTGTGCTTAAGTGCCTGACCCTCTCCGTTGTTTGTCCTATTTATGCATTCTGAGCCTATATGCTGTATCTAATCTATGTGAATTTTGCATCTCCCCCTTTCTCCTCATTACTTGACTCCCCTTTACAAACTTTCAACTCAATTTTCAAAAGGAAAGAAAGTAATAAAAAATGGTTCAAAATTTGGTATTCTCTTCAAAATTTGGTTTTGTCCCATAGTATCTGCATATATACATATATCCCTTTATACATATATCTCCTCCTTACTTTATCTCCCCCTTTTTGACACTAATGTCAAAGGGTTCTATGGAGTAATACCATGCTTAGCCAAAAACTGCTATTTACCTCTAGGAGTATTTTCAGAGCTACATCCCAATTTGATAGTGCAATGTCCAATGACTTATGTTGGATGGCAATCTCTACTACAAGATGGACAAGTCCATCTGAGGTAGAAATATTTGAATCTTTCTTAAGGATTGTTTCTGCATACATTTTCTCCTTATGGAGTACCTCCAAATGAGGGGTTATAGAGGACTGAATTTGCATCAACTTAGCTTTTGTATTTTCCTCCTTTACTGTTAATACAACTAATTATCTTTGAGTGTGAAGTGTTCAAGCAAAATGATTCTCACTCTGATCTGGATTGGTTGGGAGTTGCAAACTAGAAATATTTAGATTTCTCTCCAAACTCAGTATCCTCTGGCTAGTCTCTTGTGTGAAGTTGGAAAAATCACACAACTTGTTGTATAGGGAGAATATATTCCCAAGCAAAATTTTTACTCTATCCAATTTCTTAGCTATCTCAACTTGAGATAGTGCTATATCATTAGATATTTTCTCATTTACCTTTCCTTGGAACTTCATTTTTGACCATTCTATTAATTTTGCATTTGTATCATGGTCTTCATTTGTCACCTGGTCAACTATGTCTGATATTTTCTCTACTATTGGCCTTGAATCTTCAGGTGTCTGCAACTTGAAGGCATCCATAAACATGTCCTTTATCTCATTTAGTGCTTTCCTATATTTATATTCTTTTCTCAATACCTCTTGTCTTCTTCTTCTATCCAAGGCATTATGTATCTCATTAATATTTTCTTCAGTGAGGGTGTTGGATTCATAGTAAGGTATTGTGATTTCCTCATAAAGCTTAGGAATTCCATACTAAAGTTTCCTGGCAACTTTTTTTGAGCTTGAGCTTGGTGTTCTAACTTTCAATGCTAGCATTTTAGTGCTCAGCTTCTGAAGAGTTTGAGTGGGACTACCTATTTTTGGTAATTCAACCAAAGTTTGTATTGCAGATTCCTCCTTGTCTCTTGTCTCTTCCTTCTCTTCAAGTTATTTATCCTTTTCACTATCAATGGTTGGGGGTGTACTTATTGACTATGCTAATTTTTCTTTGTCTTCCCCTGCTGCTGCATTCAGCACTTGAAGTGCATTTGTGACTACTTTTGGTGGAGATGGTGGAGGAAGGAATGGGATTCCAATAGTTTGGGTGGTCGAAGGTGGTTCTTGTATTTGCACCTTGACTTCATTTGATTTTACTACTGGCTTTTGCAATTCATCAACACTGATCAATATTGGGCTTGAACATAATCTAGCTGCTTGTGTTGATAGGTCAAGGATCTTTGCTAGATCCTCTGTAGTTAATGGATTGATGTTTTGACCAAAATTGTCAATAACATCCTTAATCTTGATAATCTCTTCTAGTGTGATGGTGGCATGAGGAGGGTTAGGAGGTGATAGTTGTGTGTCTTGCACACTTTGTTCTTGTTGCTCATCTATACCCTTTTCTTCCTCTTTCTCCTCTGTATTCTCCTCTTCATCTTTCTTTTCTTCTTCCACTTTCTTCTCTTCTTCCTTCTTTTCCTCTTCCTTCTTCCCAATTGTTTTTATTTCCTTTATCTTGGCACTTGCTTCTACCTTGTATTCCTCATCAAAAACATAATCAATTTTCTTATATATTATTTTCCACAACTGTGTGGATTTTCTCATAACATGTTCAATTTTATTCTACAAAATACTAAATGCCATATGCTTTGGAGTAAATCTACTCTTGTGCCTCTTGACTACATTAATTATTTGACCCTTAGTCAAATCAGGTAACAATCTAGCCAAAGTAGATTCCCTTATTTCCTTTTCCATTTGTAAGCAAAAATGCCATTTGTCTTCTACTATTTTATACAATTCTTTGGGCATTGAACCATCTAGCTCTAGAGGTGTGTGCTTGTACTTGGCCATCATAGCATACACAGAATCCTCTATTTTATTTTTCTCTTCTTTTGTGAGCTTATTAAAATCTAAATTCTTCAAATCTTTTAAGTCTCCATTCCTAAATTTTGCACATAATTTATCAATTGAAGACTTAGGCGGATGACTTACCACTTTGAATTGACTGTTATCATCTATCTCTATCTTTTCTTCATCTAAGTTAGGTTGAGCTACATATTTTCTTCTCTTCTTTGGCTCCTCATCTATCTTCTTGGTAGTTTTCTTCCTCTTCTCTACCTCTTCTTTTGCCTTTTGTGTTGTAGCTCTGGTGGTGGCTCTGGTAGTAGGCTTCTTTGGTGCATGTTTTGCCACTTTCTTTGCTTTGGGTTGAGGAGCAGGTGGAGTTTCATCTTTCCTCTTGGTGACTTTAGTTCTAATAGGTGCTTCCTTAGCTTCTTTTTCTTCTGCACCTTCTTCCTTTTCCTCACCTAGACCTTGTGTCAGTTGTAGAGGCTCATCTTCTTCATTTTCATTGTCATCCTCTTCTTCATTTTCTTCCTCTTCCTCTTCTATGCCTGTTGCTTCAACTCCAAATCTTTTCTTGATCTTCTTGATCAATTTTTCCTTCTTCTTCACTACTGTGGTTATCTTAAGGTCTGTCACCACCCTTGATTTGACAATTTCATAAGTTCCAAAATGTTTTGCATCCTTGTCAATTTCCTCTACAAGTAGAGCTATTATTGTTGCTGATGCTTGATCAACATCAAGTCCATAACCTAGTGGCCTAAGCCATCTCACTCTAGGTATGACTATTTGTATATAAGTGTAATCAATATCTACAAGAAAGAAAATGTCCTTTTCATGTTTCTCAACCAGTGAGACTGGTATCCTCATCCTCTATTTCATGGACTTCTTGAAGTCCTCAAAGTAACTAATCATTTGGGCATCAAAATTCTCACCCATTTTCTCAATGAACCCATTTATTTGCTCAACAATGGTCTTATTCTATTGCCTACTAAAGGGAATTCTTTCATAATATAGAAAAACATACAAACCAAAACTAAGCCAAATTTGCATTGAGCTCCCTTAGACTTCCTTATAGCTCCCAAATTCTCATTGATTTTTTGTAACATGAGCTCTGCAAGATCATATGTATGATCTTTCTTCACCAATTTATAAGCTACATCCACTGCAATACATGGTACACTGTTTAGTTTGCTTGACTAGAAGAATTTGTGGGATATGACTCTCACAACAAAATCTAGTAGGGGTTCTGTAGTGGTGTCTATTGTCATTCACCTATTATTCCATTTTGTACCTATATTATTCTCTATGGCTACCTTTTTGTCACTTCTCAAGGTCATTGACCGATCTAGGGTTGGAATACCAATAACCCTATGAACAATTTTCTTTATAAACTTCACTGGCCCTGTCTCTAACCAAAAGGCTCCATCATGGATTCTGCTCAACACTATGCATATCCATTCCATTTTGAAAACAATAGGAAAAAATATGGCTTTGGTTAGACCCTTCTTCTCATCTATGGAGAATTCATCTTTAAATTTTCCATTATCACACAGTTTATCAGATGCATTAAAAATCTCCAAATCTCCTATGGCTCCAATTTTATAGTTATAACACTTTTGAATGTCTTGAACCACAACACCTTTATCAAGTATTATAGATAGGGCACCAACGGGATCACTTTTATAGGTGATTTCAAGGATGGGTCTAAACTCAGGCTGTTTAACTTCATTACTGACTAGTTGAATCTCATGAATTTCTTTCTCCTTAGTGGTTTTTGACCCAGATGCCATCATTTATTGAACTAGGGTTTAAAATTAAATAAGCTTTCATATGCTGCATAGCTCAGCAGTTGAATGAAATACCTATGAATCAATGAAATTGAGTTGAATCACTATTGGAATTGTTGCAAATTGCTATTTGATCACTGTAGAATCACCTCTTTGCTCTGCTCAACTTTTCTTTCTATTCGAATGATTCAAAAAATAAACAATTTTTAACATTATTAGGTTCAAAAAACCTAGCATTTATTGCATTTGTGATTACAACTATACACTCGGCTCCCAAAGATTTTATCAACTCAGCTTCTACTGAAGTTCATCTACTTGGCATCTACTATCTTATTTCACTCGTCATCAACTAAAATTTTCAATTGCTCGGCAACCAATAACATCTCTTACTTGGCATCCACTAGGCTGTTCAACTTGGCACATACTGGAGTTTCACTTGGCAACCAAAGGTAGCTTGACATCATCTTGGCATCTTTCCTCATGCATATTTCTTCTTTGCAGTACTTCTATGTTTCCTTGGGTTGATGTATGATGCATCTTTATATGTATCAGCCCCATGTATCTGTCTTGTGCTTAATTGGATGAGGTGTGATCACTTGACCTCTTGGGTGAAGTGATCTCTCCATTTGAAGTGTTGCATTCACCTTTCTTCTTCTATGCCTTGTTCATTTTTCCTCTTATTTGTTCAACATCAATCTTCTCTTTTCCTTTGTTGACTTTAGTTTTTGGTGCTTTTGACTTTGTAGGATAGTTTCTACTGATATGACCAGTTTTTAAGCAACTAAACAATGTAGTTTGGTTTAGCCACCTATTGTAAGTTCCCTTGAAATGTGTCCTTATTCAATTTTCAAGAATGTGTCCATACTCTTGAAAATAGTGATAGCTATACCTAGTATTGTAATCCCAATTATAGTGATGTGCATGATTGATTCCTCTTGCAGGCTGATTAGGTGTTCACATAGGCTTTGATCTACATTCAAATGCTCTATGTACATACTTTTTCCAGTTGTATTAGTGACCCTCAAATCTTGGTGTCCTCATGGTCTTGGTTTTGTAGTCTTATGTTGAATGTCTTTACTTCTTGCACTTGTGACAAAAGTTTGCATTTGTAGGCTTATCATTCTAATGACTATTCTTGCTTTTGCACACATTAGAGGTATGTCCCTTTTTACCATAGAAATGACAAGTAGGTTTAGTGTTCTTACCTTTTTTTATTATTTCTTCTGTAGCCTTGGATGATTCTCCTTGTTCAGTCCTGATGTAGCCAAGTCCTAAAGTATCATTACTAGCCCTTGGTGATTTCAGCAATTGCTCAAAGTACTTGATGGCCTCATTGGGTTTGTTGTAACTTTTTGCTATTTCCTTTTCTCTCTTCAATTCATTCTAAAATTGTTCATTCTACATCTTCAAGGTGGTTATCTCAATGTCCTTCATGTTTAGCTCATGATGAACATTCATCATCTGGCTTAAGGTGTCCGACTGCATGTTTGAGATCTTTTAAAATTCAATTGTCTTCTCTTCCAGCTTATTGGTGAGATTTCTCTTGTCATCTTCTATCATAGCCTTGTCATCAATAGCTATTTTCTTTTGTTTAGTCTCTTCACAAAGCATTATGACTTGTGATTCTTGTTCAAGCTTGAGTAATATGATTTCTTCAGCTTGTGCTCTATTTTTCTCCATTAATTTTGCTATTGTTGCATCAAATTCCTTGGAATCTCCATTGGAAATCACTTGTGAGGTGTCAATCTACTTGTAGTGTATGTAATTTTCAGTTATGGCTATCTCATACCTTCTTTTCAAGGATTTTCTCAATTCCATCCTGGCTTCCTCTAGTTTGTGTAGAGCTAGTTGCACATCAATCACTTGATTGTCAATGATCTTCCCAAGTTTGAAGACTTCCATCTTCTGACCTTTTTCTCCAAGCTATTAGGATTCTCCTTGTGAGAACTAGTGCTTTGATACCAATTTTTGGAATGTTCAAAATGGGAAGAGTACTTCTGAGAGGGGGGGTGAATCATAAGTACCACACTTTTCTACCTTTTTCTATCCCTTAAACATATAACTAGAAAAAAATTTGCATGCATGTAAACATATAAACAAACATGAAATGAAAGCATGCATCAAAACATAACACCAAAATTGATAACCCAAAAACCCTCTAGGAATAAGAAGGTAAAACTGGGGTGGGGATGACACCCACAAAAATCACTGCAGCAATCAATGTTCAACCACTTCTGATGGTTTTCCCTATGAAAGGCTTTACACCGTATCAATAATGACCTGGTTAGAGGATTTACAAACACTTACATGAAGTGTCACCTTGTTAAAGGATTTAGAATAGGTTGTTAAATCCACCTAATACATAGGATTTTCAAGACCTTCTCCAAAGGTTCTCCTACCTAGCTATTAAGCTAACATATCAACATAGCATTTCAACCTTTAATACAATTGTAAGAGAGTATTAGAACATTTGACCTAATTGAATGCAATCTTAAATTGCTAGATTCAGGTACTAGATCTACTCTTCTCATTTTGATCCTTACTTGATCCGATCTCTGTATGTGTTCCTTGTCCCTTGTACTATTCTGATCAACTTGATATGAACTTGCTACTCTATTCCTCTAAGTATTTCCTTCCTACTAAATTTTTTCTATAATCTCCCCATTCACTGTTCTCTTCCACATATGCAATGGTGCATTCAAACTCCTTTTAAAGAATGCAAAGACTTAGGATTAGACATGGATCTATGATCCATATTGAATCTCAAATTCCTACTCAAATCCTTTGTTTTCCCCTATTGGTTGCATGCTATCTCCAATTTTTTGATTGACTGCATGTTGATTTCATAGGTAATTGTAAGCATTTGATCTTATCTTCTTATCCTTCAAAATCTATCTAAGTTGGATCCAAAAATGGTTTACATCTTAGTTTGTGAAAGCACAAACTCTTATGCTGATCCTGAGTTACTCGGCACTCATTACATTACTAATGCTCGGCATCAACTGATTCTTGGATTGCTCG
The DNA here is from genome assembly GCA_028749045.1 of Cupressus sempervirens. NCBI lineage: Eukaryota > Viridiplantae > Streptophyta > Pinopsida > Cupressales > Cupressaceae > Cupressus > Cupressus sempervirens. The sequence continues at coordinate 832,061,886 of CM053790.1, read as the reverse complement.
GCATCTATTACTTTCTCGCTTTTCTTAGCACATGTTAGACACTATATTGCTTGGCACATGTATGTTCTATATTTCTTGGCATTTGAACATTTTTGGATTACTCAACACATACTACGTTCTGACTTTCTTGGCACCAACTGTGGCTTGACACCTATTGAAATTGTGGCTTGGAATACATTGTGTACTCGACATATATAGAGAAAATGGTTAAGTGTGTTGACACTCAATTGTCAAGACTATTCTTTTGACCAACATAAATTACTTTTGTAATCTGGTTAGAGAGGTGATTGTCTACTAAAATGAGTGCTTTGAGCCTAGTTTGATTTGCAAGGTATTCTCATGTTGTGCTCATAAAGTGGTTTTCAAAGAGCTAGATATAAGCACGGGCTTGAAGATTGTTAGGTTTTCTAGTGCAGATGAGATAGGGCATGGTTCCTTGTAAGATATTGTTCCAGAATTGGTTACAGTGAGCTCTTAAGAAGCTCTCATAGATAAAGTGGTAATTTTGGGGAAACCATATCGAAATGGCCTAGCATCCTCCTAGAATTGGGGGTACAAATGATAGGTTTTTCTTGTTTCTATTGAAAGTTTTATTATCCTCTACTCCCATATGATTGATGTTGCAAGGAATTGACCTGTAAAGTTGATTGTCTGTGACATTGAGCCAGACAAGGTTGCCGCAGTTCATGATTTTTGATGAAAGCTATCTGTCTAGGTTGTCTTTTGAGAAAATGAACTAGAGAAGGAATTGCAAATTGCTGATTGTGGTGAGAATTGGCCATGACAGGTGGTTTTCCAATAGATCCAGACCCTACAATTTGGTGAGGTTTTCAATATTTGGTGGTATGGTTCTCGATAGTTGATTTACACTGATAAACATAAGACACAAAGATTAGATTCTACTCAACTCAAAGGGAATTGCTCCTATGAAATGATTGTTATTCAGGTTTAGAATTGAAATATTTGCAAGAGATGAAAATTCCTTTGGGATTCTGCCATTAAGCTTGTTCTTGTGCATGATTAGAGTTTTCAAGCTTACCATTTGACTGATCGAGGGAGGAATTGGACTTTTTACCCGATTGTTGTCGATTGACATCAATTCTAGCTCATTAAGTCTCCTCAATTCTGGTGAGATCGATCCCATGAAAACATTCTTCCCAAAAACCAAAAACTTCATCAATCATAGTAATTTTATGAGAATGTAAGAATAGAAATAACATCATTTATACCTCAAATCATAATATATCAGCAACTAAGATGCAATCGTCAAAACTACAAACACACTAAAATCTAGGTCAAGTTATCTATGGAAATTTCTATCTAATCTTTGGACTATGAGGTATCTCTTTTATTAGAAGCTAAAAGTACGTCATGGTGGGGCATGTTTAAGTTAAATATGGGGGAAAAAGAGTTAAACATAAATAGTCTTCCTCTTGGTGGAAGGAAGCTTCTTTTCAAAATTATACGAGGTTAAGAATCCCTCTAAAGGAGAAGCAAATCTTTCAGAAGTCAATTTAGATAAGATGTTGGATCATTGTGTTATTTCTTCCAAAAAAATAGTTGTGGTTGTGGTCCCTTTTGGCATGGATTAGCATGTGGAAAATACATCTTTCCATATTGTAGAGAATGTTGACTCTATTTAGAACAAGGTTTCTAGACTTAGGTCTACTAGCCCTACACAAAAAATTTATAAGAAATTTGTTGGCATTGTTAAGGAAGTTGTCGTCCTTGCTAATGCCACAAGATTAAATTCTAAACATTGATGCGTCTAAGGGGTTTCCCGTTGAAATCCAACTCAAGTCATCTATGTGCACTTGTATCCAATCTTTGAACTATGAGGACATCTCTTTTAATAGATGCTAGAAGTGCTTCATGGCCGGGCATGTTGTAGATAAATATGGGGGAAGGAGAGTTAAACATAAATAGTCTTCCTCATGGTGGAATGGAGCATCTTGGTAGCATTATACAAAGTTAAGAATCCCTCTAAAAGGGAAGCAAATATTTTAGAAGGCAATTTGGACAAGTTGTTAGATCCTACTATTATTTCTTACCAAAAAATGTTTGTGCTTGTGGTTCCTTTTGGCATGGATCAATATGTGGAAAATACTTGCCATATTGCAGAGAATGTAGACTCTCCTTGGCACAAGGTTACTGGACTTGAGTCTACTAGCCCTATGCAAAAAATTTATAAGAAATTTGTTGGCACTGTTAAGGAATATGTTGTCCTTGCTAATGCTACAAGATTAAATTCTGTAAGTAATACTACTGAAATTGTTAGGGATGTCCGTGATGTGAATAATATTCCTACTCTAGTGATGACATGGCTAAGATTTTTATTTGTTGAAGTTGATGAAAGACCAATCCTACAACTCCCAAGAATCACCTGCATGAAAACACCTATCATGAAAAGCTATGGAGGTTAAAATTCTCAGATCCATAAATGAGACATTCTTGATGAGCAAAAAAATAATTTACTATTATCAATCTTGAATGAATAAATTACAAATAAATAAATCCTTATAAAAGGATATAAAAAGCCTAATAGGTAAAACCTAGGTTGCATGATAATAACTAATAAAATAATTAATTATTATATGCACAAAGTTTAGCTTAAGTAAACTAGAGATAATAAGTAACTTAATAATTAAATCAATATGATTTAATTAATAAGAAATAATTTATTACTCTAATGCCCCCCGTTAAGATAAACTTAGGGAGTAGCTAAAAATGTAGAAACTACTATTGAAAGAAGAATTGGGTCGCAACAACAAGGCTTGATGAGGTACCCAAGCATGACCAAATCTCTAAAAAGATGAGAAATAGAGAAAACCACATGGGAAAAATCCTACTCCAAAAATAGATGGAAAGAATGCTGAAAGAAGTAGTGAATGATTGAAGAAGCCTCCAAACTAGTGAATGTCCCCAAAGATTGGAATAAAAGATGACCATGAAGAACACCATTGAAGCATGAAGCTACAAACACTACCAAATTGCTGATCTGAAGAACCTCCATTGTATAGAACATGATCAAGTGGACAAGACTAAGTCTAAAGAGCTGATCAATTGACGATAGAAGATATCTTCATGGCCCCCACAAATAGGAATGAAAGAATGTATATATGGTAAATGATTCATCTCATCAAGATCCATAGGTATCCAACCACTGCAATCACCTAGTGCACAAGATCAAATATTGAATACACAACTCACTCCATTGAGCCAAGAAAAAAATAGAACCAACATAACCCCCCTATAATGCTTGGATGTAAACATGAACACTAAAACTAAATGCAATATCTCTTGTAGAAAGAAGAACTAGGAATATAAAGAGTGCAAAAGAAGTACAAACACTTATAATGACACATGTCATCAACATATCATGAGGCTAATGTCATGGAAGAAACACTCACTTGACAAAGGAAGATGTTGAATATGGCCAATATGAAACCCCCCAAGGCACTGTATAATGTAGTGCAAGTACAACAATAGTCAAAGATGTGCAAGATCTTGAAATACAATAGAGTGACACTTTATCTTAGTGCATTTGCAAAAATACTACAAAAGGATGTCAATAAAGATCAAAAAAGACATAATGCCAATACAAGAGATAGTACAAATCATGAAAACTCATCTGACAAAAAAAAATCAATCTATGGACCTAAAAAACAACCAAGATATACACCATAATGCAAAAAAGAAAAAAATTGAATGTGATATGCTTGGAGCAGAATTTGAAAAATAGTATGTCTCAAGATATGTCTCCTGGAGTGCAAAACAAAACCTCTAACCTTGATTACGTAAAATAGAAACCAAAAAAAATCAAATTTCCAAATAAACTACACCATCATGATGGGCTCTAAATCAAAATTTTGATGATATCTCATTTACAAAAAATGGAGTTCAGATGAGAAAGTTGTTGACATTACAGTCATGCTTGTTATTAATGATCTACACTTATTCAAACTGTGAGCATCTACTGAGCATATTGTATAGTCAATAGTGTTAACCAAGCATTTCAGTTGCTACCAAGTTCTATAGTTGCTATCGAGTCCTTTGGAAAGATTTTAGTTTACGCCGAGTAGTTCCTACTATGATGATGATCAACAGTGTAAACCGAGCATCTTAGTGTATGCTAAGCTTACGAGTGCAAAATGATTTGTACAATGCTTACCAAGTTTGTAGTTGATGTGATGCAAGTCTAGTGTTTACTAAGCTACATAGTGTTAACCAAGTGACGTAGTTTATACTAAGCTCATAGCGATAGTATTAACCAAGCTATGTAGTGAGAATCAAGTGATTCAGTTTATACGACGAGTTTCATAGTATTCATCGAGTCACTAGTACAAACTGATTTCAAGACTACTTGGAAGTTATTAGTATGGATCAAGATTCTACATCTACCAAGTGAATGATGATGTTGACTATTGACAGTGGATACTGAGTATCAGAACCTCATCAAGTCAATCTCCAAAACTCGAGTTTCTACACTTTGGCTAACTTTGTAATATTTGTGTAAACTTGTATTGTGGCCAACTTTGTAATTTGTAAATTGGATTGGTATATATGTAATGTATTTATATCACATCCAAAGCAATTAATGGAAGTAATGTAATAATTAGAGAAGAGAAGAAGAGTGAATTAGAAAGGCTACAATAGTATAAGGAGAAACAAAGATTTATATATCATAGTAAGGTGAATTGTACACTCATAGGAATCTCATTTAACAAATCAAGTTGCAGATCAAAGATCAACTACTACTTTATCCTAATAGGTGGATTAGTCAAATCCTTTAATAAGGTAGACCTAAAAGTCTTATATAATTCTCTTTACCGAGTGCATACTTCATTGTATGTTTGTAAATGCTTTTGCAAGGTGGACCTAGTAGTCCTTATTGCTCCTAATAGGGAAGATCATCAGAAGTGATCATTGTAAGCCTTAACAGGCCAACTTTATACTGTAGTACTTTTGCTTGTGGGTATCATCCCCAGCCTAGTTTTACTTTCTATTTGGAAGGTTTCTAGGTCACCAAATTTTGTGTCAAAAGTGTTATGTATGCTTTAATATTTTTAGTTTCTCATGCATGCAATTAGATTAGAATATACATGAAGGATTAATTGATAATTATGGATTAAGTTTTATAAGTTGCTGATCACCCCTCCCCTCTCAGTAACTTAGACTATCATAATATTTCCAAAAATTGGTATCAGAGCTTTGTGGTTCTCAGAGAAAAGTTTAACAACTTGAGAAAAGATCAAAGGCAATGGAGGTATTTAGACTTGACAAGGCTATTGACAATGAGAAGCTAGATCTAGAATTGGCTATTGGACAACTCAAGAAAGAAAAAGAGCAACTGTCTCAATCCCTAAAAAGAAAAAAATATCTTCCAATCCAAATGAATGATCCACTCTACATTGAAGAAAGAATTGAAGACATTCATTCAAGAAATTCATATGAAGTTGATGAAGCAATCAAAGAACTATTGGAAAAGAATAGTACTCTTCAAGAAGAAGTAAGAAAATTAAGAAGAGAGGAAGAAATTCAGTCAATAAGATTGTGTGAAGTCATTGAAGAGAAAAACAAGATAAAAGAAGAGATAGAAGGAAAGAATAATGAAATTCAGCACCTATCCCTTTAGCAAGCAGACTTAATTGATCAACTCACCAATGAAAATGAAGAAATCATGAATCTAAGATCAGAGAATGAAAGATTGTAGAATGATCTAAACACTGAAAGGAAAACCAATGAAAGGATGATAAAATCTCAAGAAAACATGAATTAGTTGAATGAGAAAAGTCATTACAAACAAAAAGGGATAGTAGGAATTGGATATATAGTAGAAGGTGAATCATCCAAGTAAGGAGCTCAAAAGAATAAAAAACCTACTTGCAGTCACTATGGTAAGATAGGTCATACATCAAAAAAATGTTGAAGCAATGGGAAACAAAAATTCAATGGAAAATGCTACAATTGTAATCAACATGGTCATAGAGAAAATAAATGCAAAGAAAAATCAACATTTGAAGGCAAATGTCACAAATGCAAGAAGCATGGGCACAAGTCATCAAAATGCAAAACTAAGATATTGAATCCAGCATAACAAATTGCAAGAGATGTATTTGGTTAGGATTAAAACACTTGGTGTAGATGCCATTACTGTGGAGAATTTGGACACATTGGAATGAATTGTGAGAAACATCACATGAGGAAAATAGATACTAACAAAAGATGTTTCATTTGTACAGAACTTGGTCATCTTGCTAAGAATTGTATGAATACTAGAAGAATTGAATATGAAAAGAAGGAAAAAGCTAATAACATTAGAAAATAGATGAGACAACAATGGGTTCCAAAGTTTAGTGATAATGCAAGTCCAAGAAATAATGATCAAGTCACTCAAGAATTTGGTGACTCTAGTATTTCCACTTGATTTCTCATAAGAGAACTAGAACTAGGATACTAAAGAAGACATCTAATATCAATTCCAATTGAGAAGATAAAAGATCCATATCAGCATTCAAGATGCAAAGGGATCACCGAGTAAGACATGGTAGTCACTACCAAGTTACTATCCTTATCGAGTGAGGTCAGGGGTTAGACTCTATCGAGCAAGGTCAAGAGTAACTAAGTTTTGTATGGTTACCGAGTCATAAAAGACTACAAAGTATTCAATGAAAGTAAAGTGGATAATAGTCTGTCCTTTGAGTGAACAATCATACCAGGCATTTATGGAAAAATTTGATAAAAAGGGTGAAATTGAAATCATTTCTCACTGTGAATTCTTAAGAGCTATTGGTGTAGAGCGATCTTTTGAGCAATCAAGCAATTTGAGTGAATTGTTACTAAAAGTTTTTGTATTCTTTCAAACCCTACCAAGTAAAGATGGCATCCAACAAAAATAAAACAAAAAGAGGTTCAGATATGTTCATTCAAGGTGTGGAATGGAAGGCATCAGATTTTAAGTTAACTCCAACAATTGTGAAAAACCTAGATTTGAATGGAGCACAATCAAAAATTCCACCTAAGGTACTATTAATCAATGATATTGGTTCATATTTCAAATGTGATATTCAAGATATTAGAACATTAGAGATGGATGAATGTTTGAAGGAGTTATGCATTGACGGTGTGTTGAAACTTAAGCATCAACATCTTGAGACAAAAGGTTTAACTCACATTCCTCATATGCCACATGATTTCAAAGTAAAATGGATAAGATTTATCTTTAGTCATGTGCACAATGGTTAGCTATGGTTGGAACTGTATATGAGCAATGTTAGTATGCTAATAGAAACCAAATTTAAATAAAGCTTGTACAAACTAAACAAAATTCATAAACTTCAAGATAGACTAAGATGAGCTCTCAATTGAGAATATGAGCCATTAATGGGCTCTCTCAATGAGAAGCTCTCTTGTTGAGTAGCTTTGTCTAAATAGATAGGATGTATTGTCAAGCTTTATGGTTCAAAAAGGGCTTCAAATGGAGTTGGAATTTGGGTGTGAGTGTATGGTTTTGATGTAAAATGGCTTCTCAAAATGGCATTATGACTTTACTTCATGGATTGTGTTATTTTTCAAAGGGGAAGGATCCAATTTATAGGCAAGAGGCTTGAGGGATTGAGGGCTAAGATGCAAAGATGGGAAAAAGCTTATGGAGGGCTCAGATTGCATGAGAGGAGAGCACATGGATTGTGCTTCCTTACAACCAATCAAGGAGTGACACATGTCACATGGTGAGAGGATGGAGGAAAGGGGAAGGATGAGTCAACAAAAGAGGCTCAAGGGATAAAATCTTCATAAAGACCCTCATAATGACTTGTAAGAGCAATAAAAGGGCTTGTAAGAGTCATTTATGACCTAGTGGACTTCATAAAGTTTTATGGTTGAGATATTTTGAGGGTGATGAGAGCAATTTCGACTTGGACTTGATTAGAAAGGTTTTGAGCTTGTTTAGGCTTGTGCAAATGATTAGAGGATGGATTAGGATGGTTTAGGATTAGCTTAGGGATATGCAAGTGGATGGCATTTAATGAGGGTGGGTGAAGGAGGAGATATTTGTTAACTTTGGCTTGGGTTAGGAAGTTTTAACTCATGTTTAGGGAATGTGACAAGGTTAGGAGGGGATTAGGATTAGTTTTAAAGACATCTCTTAGAAGAGTCTAGACTTTGGATGAGGATAAAGACTTTCTAGAATAGTCTAGAATTTCCTAGGATGAGGATGAAGACTTTCTAGAAGAGTCTAGAACTTCTTAGGATGAGGATAAATTAGATTTTTAAGAAATAAATAAAGTTTTATTTATTTCAAGGGTTTGGGTTGAGGAGATATTTATTAAAACTTTTTTAATAAACATGAGGATTAATATTTAATTTTAATTAAATATTTTGAGTTGGGGTTAGGGGTAGGAAATGATGAGATTAGCCTTTAATCGAAATTAAAGAAGGATTAGAAGATTTTGGAAGAGGTTATTGGTCTTAAGGAAATTGGCCAACTTTTGGGCAAAAAATAATTTTTTTATTTATTTTAGGATTTTTGGTCAATTTATTAATTAAATAATTAATAAATAAGGAAATAATGTTTAAATAAGATTTAAACATTTTTGGGAGGGATTCCTTAATTAAATATTTTTAATTAAGATAAAGGGATTTAATGGCATAAAAATTAATTAATTAATTAAATAAATAATTAATTAATAAATGATGATGTCATCAGGACTTTTTTAGAAAATAAAAATACTTTATTTTCTAAAGGTTTTTAGGTGTCTACAGGAACAACTAGTTTTGATAACTAAGAAGATGATCCACATGATCACTGGTCTTATGATGTTGGCAAAAGCAAAAATGACTAAAACCCTAGGTTGGGTTGAACTCGAGAAGAAAACCCTTTCTGAGTGGGATGGAAGGGGAATGAAGATAAGCTATGTCACTAATATGGAATTGAATTTTGGCATACATGTCATTACCCACAAAATCTATAGCTCAAGTAGGGTGAATGATGTATCTTGTGAAGTAGTTGATTTAGGGTATAAGGTGGTAAAAAATAATTTGTCACTTGACCTTGCCAAGTTACTGTTGAACCAGTTCAAAAAGAACATGGAGAGCATTAGAACTTCCAAGAACAATCCATGTAAGTTCATTTCACTCTTGACTTGTTTATTTTTCTGTGTTTAGAAGTTGTTCCCATCGAAAGCTACAATAGTTTGGAGAAAACATGTACTAGTTCTTTATCAGATTAATGAGTATATTGTTGAAATGGGAGAGAATTATGCAAGCATTATGGACAACTAATTTGATGTATCTAAATATAGAATGAATAATAGATTTGTGATTCCAATTAAGTTAGTTGAAGATTACAAAGATGATGTTTGTACATTCAGACAATTAGGCCAAGAATAGCATGGGTAAAAACTCTAGGATACGAGGTGAACATTGATGAAACCAAAGACATAATTGGGGCATTGATAAATGAGCCTATTGACCCTAAAGATTCTTATTTTAGCACCTATGCCAAGGAAAAGGCTAGAATAGAACTAGAAATAAAACTCCCTCAACCAGTCAATAAGGTCAAAAAGAGGATTGCTAAACTAAAAACTAGTTCCACTCTTCTGCTAACTGAAGGAAAAAGAGAGGATGAAGAAGCAGAAGATGAAGAAAAGTCAGAGGAAGAAGAGACACTAAAGATGAAAGATAAGGTAATTATTACCAATCTTGCCAAGACATCTACTATTGTGTTCATGAGGAGATCATCTAGGAAGAAAGCAGATAAAGAAGGAGGAGACATAATCTTCAAGAGGTCTCCACCCACTTTTAAGGGAAGAATGAAAGAATTAGAATTAGGATCTAGCATTAGAGATTTCAAGACATTGAAACATGAGATCAAGATTGCAAAGGAGAAAAAACAAATAGAAGATATATTAATATCCAAGATGGGTAAGTGGAAGTACTCATTTGACTAGCTAGCTCAGTAGATTCCTAATGCTTTGATGGAAAATATTAAGCAAAGGTGGGAGAATGCCATGAAAACTAAAAAAGATGTATATGAGAAGACCTTGAGGCAACTCATGCCAATCTTGGATGACAAGTAGGTGAAGGAATCTCCAAAGAAAAATGAAGAAATGTTAACTTTGAGATTCAATACTTGTCTTATACTGTTGAAAGAAATTGAGCATGTTGTGAAGAATGCTACAAACACATGGAAGAATGTCTATCTTCTTCACAAGCCAAGTGATTTTTTAGTTAGTGTAAGTGATAAGGATGATGATGATTAGGAGAAAGATAAAGAGATTGACATGAAGAGGTGAATCATTTTGATAATGTAGATAATGAAGAGGATTAGTGGCATGAAGCTACCGAGGAAGATGTACAAGATATTGGGGAGACCAACCCAATAAAGATTGCTGCAATAGACATAGCCTCACTTCCTCATTCTCCAATCAAAACATTAAAAACACCAAGCTTGAAGACAACTTCGGTAGGATTGATTATGACCAACACTAAAAGCACAAGCACTCAATCAATCTTCGCACCTATCCAGTTCAATACTTCATTGATAGAAGTGGCAAGCACTTCATCTATCAAGAAACATGCACTTCCCTCTACATCAATTTGGCTACATCAGGTATTTCTTCTATAGGTATTGCAACATTGAGTGCAATATCCACTTTTTCAGCAAGTTTTACTATTTCTACAATTGTTTCCATTCTTACCATGCAAGTAATAAGTACAAGGACAATTGAGACCAAGCCTCAACTGAGCACAAATTTTTTGGGAAAAGGCAAAGAGAAGGAAGAAGATATAGATCTTGATGAGGAGATTTTCATTCCTAATTGGGACATCTCTAACCTCAATCCTAATTAGATGCATGTTTTTGGAGAACTTCTTCAAAAGAAATCTAAGTAGCAGAGGCTTAGAGAAGAAAGAAACAAGGAATTTGAGATAATTGAGGATGCTAAGAATATTCTAGTAGAGGCTCTAGGCATAGATATTAATACTTCTCAACCAATTTTCTATCAGTTAGTAGAGGTAGTCCATAAATATAATGAAGATTTGGATGGATAGGAAAAATTGTTGCAGAAAGCTGAGAAAAAGTTTGAGAATAAAGTTTTAGAACTTATTGCTCAACAAATTGCTATTCATCAAGTAGAATTGTCTACTATTCTAGGCTCTCTAGAGACCTCTTACATCAATGTATCTTTACTTTTTGGTAAAATTTGTGATACATCAATCTTTAATAAGGAAATAAGAGATAAATTGTCAAAGATTGATGAGGATTTAAAGGCAAGTGCACAATAGTTGAAACTTGACTCGAGTTCAAGCTCTGCCCACTTCAATAAGATTAGATTTCTGATAGATATACAAGTAGAATTGCTGAGAGAAGAGGCCAGAATAAGATCAACATTGATAGATATTTAGAACATGATTCTCTAAAACATGGATGCATTGTAGAAGCACATTGCACATTTAAAAATGCTCATCTATGACAAAAACTTCTCCATTGTAGAACATACGATAGAATTGTCAATAGAAGTGCAGATTGCATTGCACATATGCAAGGTGTTGCAAGAGAAATGGGACAAGACTTTGACACTTATCTTGAAGGTACATTCAGATTTCTTATCACATTTTGGCATTACTATATAAATATATATTGTATAAATCTTTGGCATTAATGTCAAAAAGGGGGAGAAGATGTAAGGAGAAAGGGGGAGAAGCTTGAAAGAAGATTGAAAGATTGTAGAGAGATGTATATGTTAGGATAAACCACAGATAGAAATAAAAAACTACATGCAAATATAACCAATAATAGAAAATAATAGATCACACAGAAATGAACACAAGGCACCAAGATTTAACATGGTTCACCCAATCCTTGGGCTACGTCCACCAAACAGAAAGTCTGATCTTATTACAATCCAGTGATTACAACCTAATTACAAATTGTAATCCCTTACAGCTCAATATTGCCGCAAGAACCAATTTTGCATCACAACATAATAAAAAATACCTAACCCTAAACCCTTATATACAAGTATTTTATGTCATTATAGGGTTACAAAAATCTCCCACTTGGGGACTGATCAGACTCCATACTAGACAACAATCTCCCACTTGGAGACTGATCTTGTCACATTACCACTACCACATGGGGCTCCCACTGGATCAAACCACCCTGGACTGTGTTGTTCTTTAATTCATGTTCAGTCTAGAAGACCAACCAAAGCTGAAGAGGAGTTCAACTTCTCCCTTGTTACAACGTTTGTCAACATATCTGCTAGATTGTCATTTGTATGGATGTTCTCCAGCTTTAGCTATCCATCCTCCAAAACTAACTGAATGAAATGGTACTGCAACTGTATGTGTTTGGTCTTAGAATGTAGAGCTGAATTCTTTGCAAGATGAATGGCACTCTGACTATTTGTGAACAAATACTTATCCTTCTGAAGATGTCCCAATTCTTCCAAGAACAACTGAAGCCATATCATCTCCTTGCCTGCCTCTGTAGCAGCAACATACTCTACCTTTGTAGTGGATAGAGCATTAATCTTCTGTAACCTAGAAACCCAGCTCATGGCTGCCCCACCAACAGTAAAGACATAAACTGTATTACTCCACCTGGTATCGATATCTCCTTCTAAATTTGAGTCAACATAGCCTTTTAAATCAATAGTAGAGCCCCCAAAGTGTAAAAACTTATTGGATGTTCCTCTCAAATATCTGAGAATCCACTTGACAACATTCCAATGCTCAAATCCTAGATGACTCATATACCTGCTAACAACTCCCACTACATGGGCAATATCTGGCCTAGTGCATACCATAGCTTACATCAAGCTTCCTATAGCTGAAACATAGGGTACCTTGGACATCTTATCCTCCTCTTCTTGTTTCTTGGGACACATCTCCTTAGTCAACTTCAAATGACTAGGTAAAGATGTGCTGACAGCTTTAGCATTCTCCATAAAGAAATGTTGCAACACCTTCTCAACATAATCAGCCTGAGATAGCGTCAATGTTTTGTTCTTCCTATCTCTACAAATCTTCATACCAAGGATTTGTTTTGCTGCCCCCAAATCCTTCATAGAAAAAGCATGTGCTAATTGGAATTTCAACCCCTTAATATGATCCTTGATAGACACAGCTACAAGCATATCATCAACATATAAACATAAAATAATGTAGCTAGCATCATCCAACCTCTTAAAATAAACATAGTAATCTGAATGACACCTATTATATCCATGCTCATGCACAAAACTGTCAAATTTTAGATACCATTGCCGAGGTGCTTGCTTCAAGCCATATAAACTTTTCTTCAATTTGCACACTAAGTTCTCCTTACCTTTGACCTCAAAACCCTATGGCTGAGCCATATATATTTCTTCATCCAAATCACCATGAAGAAAGGCTATTTTAACATCCAACTACTCTAAATGCAAATCTTTAGTAGCCACAAGACTTAAAATAGTACGAATAGAGGTCATTTTAACAACAGGAGAAAATATCTCATCAAAATCAATCCCCTTTTTCTGTGCAAATCCTTTTACAACTAACCTAGCCTTAAATCTTTTCTTACCTCCTTCCTCTTCTTTCAACCTGTAAACCCATTTATTTTGTAAAGCCTTTTTACCTGTAGGCAACTTGCACAAATCTCATGTCTTATTCTTTAGCAAAGAGTCCATTTCATCTTTCATTGCAGACTCCCACTGAATCTTAGTATCCACCTGCACAGCTTCATCATAACTTTTAGGTTCATAGAATCAGTAAGTAAAATAGAATACAAAGAGGGAGAAAATCTTTGTGGAGGTCTAATTTGCCTTGTTGACCATCTAACATTCATCGGTGTGTGTGGTATTTGTTGTTGCAGTTGTTACACATCATGAGGAATGGCTAGAACATCAGCTTTTGGAGTATCATCCAACACTACATAATCATCTTCTTTCTTCTCATGTTGCTACAACACATCTTTGTACAACACTTTCTCATTGAATATGACATCCTGACTTCTAACAATTTTATGATTTTCAAAATCCCAAAGCCTATAACCAAATTCATTAATGCCATATCCAACAAAGACACATTTCTTTGATTTAGGTTCTAGCTTGGTTCTATTTTCAGAGTCTATACTAGAAAAAGCTTCACAATCGAAGGTCTTGAGAAAAGAATAACTCACCTTCTTACCAATCCATGCTTCCTCTGGAATACCACATCCCAAAGGAGTAGAGAGACCTCTATTAATCAAATATATTGCAATATTGACAGCCTCCGCCCACATGTGTAAGGGCAACCCAACATGCAACCTCATGCTCCTTGCGCGCTCCATTATAGTCCTATGCATGCTTTCAGCCACTCTATTTTCCTATGGAGTCCTTGGAATAGTTTTCTATCTACGAATACTATTAGTGGAGCAATAATCTTCAAATTCATGACTGTAGTACTCACCACCATTATTAGATCTGAGACATTTTAATTTCTTACCAGTCTCATTTTCAACCAAGCATTTCCATTTCTTAAAAGTTTGAAATACATCAGATTTCTGTCTAAGGAAATAAACCCATACTTTTCTAGTTGCGTCATCAATAAATGTAACATAATAATGAGAGCCACCAAGGGAAGATACCTGAGCTAGTCCCCATACATATATATGCACAAGCTCTAATTTCTCCTTTTTATTTTCCTTCCCAATCTTTACAACACTCACTCTCTTTTGTTTTCCATACACACAACTTTCACAAAATCCATATTAACACATTTTAGACCTCATAAAACTTTCTTTGAATGAAGTACTTTCATACCTTTCTCACTCATGTGTCCAAGTCTGTTGTGCCACAATGCTGTATCAGAATCTACAATAGCTATTTGTTCTCTCTTCTCAACTGTAGCAATTGTTCTTGAACATTCATTTCTCTCTAAAACAATCAAAGTAGAAGGAACAATATGACCTATACAAAGATATAAGGTGCCTACTTTCACACCTTTTTCTACTACAAGGGAACCTTTTGAAACCTTCCAATTTTTATCATTAAAAGTAACTACACAACCCTCATCACCGAGTTGCCCTTCTGAAATTAAATTCTTACTCAACCTTGGAACATGTCTTACCTCATGTAGTAGCCAATGATTCCCATTCTACAACTTAATCTTAATTTTTCCCTTTCCAACAATTTGACAGGGTTCATTATCCCCCAAATAAACAATCCCAAAATCCCCTTGAACATAATCAATGAAATAACCTCTATGAGGTGTAGCATGAAATAAAGCACTAAAATCTAAAACCCATGAATCATCAACACTTTCTAAAGACAGAAGCAAAGCATCCTCTTTGGATTTGTTACTTACCACATTTGCCTCCTTGTCTCCCTCTGATTTATCTCCTTCATTTTTCTTTTGATTCCAACAATATTTTTTTTTGTGCCCTGGTTTCCCATAGTACCAGCAATGATTTGGTCCTATCGATTGAGACCTCTTCCCCTTTGACTTTCCTCTTGATTTTCCACAATTTTCAGAGTTACTTTGTCTTTTAGTCATTCTGCCCCTGCTTTGTGCATTCAAAGCACTTCCTGATGTATATCCACCTGAGGATTTCCTACGAATTTCCTCACTCAAAACAACACCGATCACATCATCATATTTTAGGGTACTAGATCTAGGAACAGAATTACTCACCACCATTACCAAGCCATTCCAACTTTCAGGAAAAGAACACAAAATCAAGAGAGCCCTAATTTCTTCATCAAAATTGATACCCACAGAAGATAATTGACTAGTAATAGTATTAAACTCATTTAAATGATCTACAACAGATCTACCTTCTGCCATTTTCATATTAAATAAATGCTTCATGAGAAATACCTTGTTTGAAGTGGAGCGCTTTTCATACAATGTCACTAGGGTTTTCATCAAGTCTTTTGTCATCTTTGCTTTTGTAATATTAAATGCCATTTATGGTGCCAGGCATAACCGAACGCTTCCAAGTGCCTTTCTATCTAAAAGATCCCATTCAACATTTGACATAGTTCCCTGATTCTTTGCTTTGCCTTCCAATGGCTTCCACAAATCCTTCTGATATAGATAGTCTTCCATTTGCATCTTCCATAACTAGAAGTTCTGCCCATTAAACGTATCAACCCTCAGCTTACCCTCATCTGCCATCGCTCCCACTCAACCATGAGACTCCCACTTAACCATGAGACTTTTCAGCAAAGGATAACTGAAAGACAACCTCGCTTTGATACCACTTGTTAGGATAAACCATGGACATAAACAAAAAATTACATCCTAATATAACCAATAACAAAAAATAATAGATCACACAGAAATGAACACAAGGCACCAAGATTTAACATGGTTCACCCAATCCCTGGGCTACATCCACCAAATAACAAGTCTGATCTTATTACAATCCAGTGATTACAACCTAATTACAAACCGTAATCCCTTACAGCTTAATACTGCCACAAGAACCAATTTTGCATCACAGCATAATGGAAAATATCTAACCCTAAACCCTTATATACAAGTATTTTATGCCATTTTAGGGTTACAACATGTCAGCCATATGTCAGCCATATGTTAGCTACAACATTGGCCACGACCCACTAATTATGAAGTATGTATAGTACTTTCCTGATCAGTCACCATAATCTAACAATATATTGTATAAAGAAGGAGAAAAATGTATATATCAGATGTATAGTATATTGTATATTATGTATGGGAGAGAATTACCATATTGCTTATGTACATAAATACATCTCTTACAAAACCAATTTTGAAAAATCTCAAAAATAGTATACTCTACCAAGTTGGAGACATAAGGTAATGGATAAAGATATTCTTGAACATTCTTGAATTTGATTTTGACTCATAAGTGTTTTTGTCACTAATGCCAAAGGAGGAGATTGTTGACATTCTAGTCATGTTATTTATTAGTCACAAACACTTATTCAGATTATGAGCATCTACTAAGCATATTGTATAGTTAATAGTGTTAACCAAGCACTTTAGTTGCTACCGAGTCCTTTGGATAGATTTCAGTTTATGCTGAGTAGTTACTACTATGATGATGATTAGCGGTGTAAACCAAGCATCTCAGTGTATGCCAAGTTTACTAGTGCAAACCAAGTTGTGCAGTACTTACCGAGTTCACAATTGATGTGATGTGAGTCTAGTATTAACTGAGCTACTCAATGTTAACCAAGTGACTCAGTTTATATGGAGCTTGTAGTGATTGCATCGACCAAGCTATGTAGTGAGAATCAAGTGATTCAATTTATATGCCAAGTTTTAGAGTATTCCCTAAGTCACTAGTGTAGACCGAGTTCAAGACTACTTGGAAGTGATTAGTATGGCCTGAGCTTCTACATCTATTGAGTGCATGATATTTTTGAGCATTGATAGTGGATGTTGAGTATCATAACCTCACCGAGTCAGTCTTTAGAACTTGAGTTTCTACACTTTGGATGACTTTGTAATATTTGTGTAAACTTGTATTGTGGCTGACTTTGTAATTTGTAAATTGGATTGGTATATATGTAATGTATTGCATCCAAAGAAATTAATGGAAGTAATGTAATAATCAGAGAAGAGTAGAAGAGTGAATTAAAAAGGGTACAATAGTATAAGGAGTAGAAAAGATTTATCTATCATAGTAAGGTGAACAAATTGAGCTGCAAATTAGAGATTAGCTTCTGCTTCATCCTAATAGGTGGATCAGTCAAATCATTTAACAAGGTAGACCTAAAAGTCATGTATAAATTTCTTTACTAAGTGCATACTTCATTGTATGTTTGTAAATGCTTTTGCAAGGTGGACCTAGTAGTCCTCATTGCTCCTAACAGGGTAGATCATCATAAGTAATAATTGTAAGCCTTAATAGGCCAACTTTATACTGTAGTACTAAAGCTTGTGGGTATCATCCCCACCCTGGTTTTACTTTCTATTTGGAAGGTTTCTAGGTCATCAAATTGTGTGTCAAAAGTGTTATGTATGCTTTAATGTTTTTAGTTTCTCATGCATGCAATTAGATCAGAATATACATGAAGGATTAATTGATAATTATGGATTAAGTTTTATAAGTTACTAATTCACCCCTCCCCTCTTAGTAACTTAGCCTATCATAATATTTCTAGCACAAGTTACGACCAAAAACCACAAGTCAAAAAAAGGTCAGAAGGAAAAAATAAAAGGTCACCATCTTGGGACTTGTGCCAAAATGCCTTGATAAGCCCACCCACTAGTATTAGGAATCACCTCGAGAAGCATGTCAATTTTATACCAAAACTATCTTGGGAAGCATGTAGATTATGTACCAAAATCATCTTAGGAAGTGTGTCACTTCTATATTAAAATTCCCTCAAGAAGTGTGCCAATTTTGTACAATAAACCAACTCAATTTTTGTGCCAAAAATTCTCAATTTTTTTACTAGAAAAGATCAATTTTTGTGCTGAAAAATCTTGATTTTTGTGAGAAAATATCCTAATTTTGGTGCTTGATAACCTTGATTTCCATGTCAAAAAATCTTAAAATCATTGCCTTGAGAAATGTGCCAAATCAAAGAGCAATTATTTTGCCTTAGAGTTTAACTGTGTCCAAATTGGACAAATTTTATATGAAAATAGATATTTTTCAACACTCTAAGCTCAATGGGGATGCTTGTTTGGCTTGAAGTGCACAGAAAAAAGGTGAGCCCCCAAATTCAATGCAAAAAAAACTTTGAAAAGTGAAACCCTTTAAAAGACAAAATATAGATCTGAAAGTCAAGCCAAACCTCTCATAAATAGAATAGGGGCATGAAGATCTAGAGCTCTGATACCATGTTGAAGTTGATGAAAGATCAACCCCACATCTCCCAAGAATCACCTACATGCAAATACTTGTCACGAAAAGAGAAGCAAAAGCTATGGAGGCTGAAATTCCTAGATCCATAGATGAGACATTCTTTATGAGCAAAGAAAGAAATTACTATTATAAAAAAAGAATTAATATATTTTACAAAGAGATCAATCCTTATAAAAGGAGATCAAAATGCTAATAGGTAAAACCTAGGATGCATGGTAATAATTAATTATTATATGCCCAAAGTTTAGCCTAAGTAAACTAGAGATAATAAGTAACTTAGTAATTAAATCAATATGATTTAATTAATAAGAAAATGCTTTACTACTCTAACACTAGTTTGGTTTATCTTTCTCCTATTACAGATGTACCTATTACTTTTGTTGTTCCTTCCTTGGAAACTCATCTTCCCTCTCATGAAGGGGGTGCTCTAGTAATAGATGATATTTCTGTTGAGATAATGGGTGTTGCACACATTGCATAATATTTTTATTTTATTAATTTAATTTATTTTATTATGTAATGTTGTGCCTAGATGGACGTGCAACATGTAAAGATTCCCATGGAATATTTTTGATGAGTTGTATTGTAACATTGTGATAATATTTTATGTAATTATTTAATATTGGGGAAAAGAATTAAATGCCCAATATTAAATGTGGGGTCAGTGGGTTATGTAGCACATGGTTTTAGCACATGGTTTATGTAATACCACTTGGTGGTTTTGTGGGACTTGCTACTATATAAGCAGCCACAAGGGTAGTTGTTGTATAGAGAGAAAGAGTGATAAGGAGAAGACAAAAGGCAAGAGTTGAGCGGGACAAGGCTTGACAGGTTAGCCAAGGGAGCATTTGTGAAGGTTGAAAGCATGGCATGGGATGTGTGGATTCATGCTTGTTCACATAGTTTGCTCGGTTGTGGCTATGGCCATGAAGGCTTCCATGGTTGTATGGAAATGGTATTTTTTTTGAATAATACATGGTGATGGATGCTTTTGGAGGCTGGGTTTTTTCCCTCAATGAGGGTTTCCCAGGGTATATCTTGTGTCACAATTTTGTGGGTATGTTGTCTATTCTCTTGCATGTGGATTTTTTAATTCTGTGTTTATTTCAAATCTATTATGGGTTATGTGGAAACGGTTATATTCTTTGTTGCCAAGTTTCTTTACAATTTCATGGTAGGATGCTACTTTCCTAGGGTGGAAGAGGGTTGGATTAATTTAAAAGGAATAAAACCCAAAATATCGTTAGTCTTCTTTTGATATGATCCTTTGTTCCCAAAAAAGTAAATCTAAAGAAAAGTCATTGTTGGGTTATCTTTAGGCTACACCATTGTGCCTAGTGTTTTGGAATGTTAGGGTGTTGAGAGAGGGGGGTGGGGTCAAGGGTGAATTGGTACCTTCTAAAACTCTTAACCTTTAATGATTGATCAACATTAAAACAATTGATCTCTATATGCATAAATTAATAACCCATGCTAATTGAAAGTAAACTTGAGAAAACAACCTCAATCATAAACACACAACACACATCATGAAAATTGACACATGATTTTAGTCATGCAAAAACCCTTGGTTAGAGTGAAAACTGTGGTGGGGATGAAACACAGAATTCTTCACTATTGTAGTATAAAGGTTTCTCTATTAGAGAATACAAAAGTGCCACTTCTAGTGATTTACCCTATTAGGAGTAATCACCATATTATTTGAAGTACATATAAAGACCTCTTAAAACCTTGTGAATGGATTTCACAATGCTCATCAAATGTGTACCCAGTCAAGAGATTCACAAATAAAAGGCTTATAAAGGCCTACCCAAGTGTGGTACTTCTGAATACAATGAACAAATTGTATTCCTTTTTAATATATTATCTCAAATAGTTCATTTACCTATATGCTTGGTCACATCCTCTATGATTTTTAATTATCCTCCACCTTCCACTTAACTAATATTTCCAATTTCATCCACTGTCACTACTTGGTAGCATGATCTTTCTTGCCTTTTTTGCTTCTAGTCACCAACTCCTATTTGTTCTTAATTATTCCTTATTTATTACTCTTTAGCTTTATCTTTACTCAAACTAATTAGGATTTAGATCTTTTTGGAATGCTCAGATGATTAGATCTACGATCCACATTTATTTCCTTTTTCTATGATATATTTGCTTCATTTTCATTGGTTCAAACTTTTCCTTGGGATCTTATACAATCAAGTTTCATTCCCAATAAATCTTACCTAATTTTCTCCTCGATCTTTGCAAACTATTTTCTTTCTTGGTAGAATCCAATCACCTAGTATTTTGTTGATTGCCAAACTTTTATGTTCATCTTGTGTCTCTTAGTAGCCTTTGCTGATATGTTGGTTATCATGTTATTCCTACTTGATAATACTCTTCCTTGGTTAACATACTTTCTCAATACTCTTCCTTTGCTTGGTAACTATAATATTTGGTAGTCTTTCTTATTGATAATCCTAATTTCTTGGTACACATACTATTAGGTAAATGTTTTGTCTATGCTTAGTAACTATTTTGTGTGGTCTTTACCAAATGACTTTTCACTTCACTGACCTGATTCTTCGCTTCATTGTAACTCAATTTTTCACTGATGATAACATTAATGCATTTAGTAGTAACATTCTCCTCCTTTGGAACTACTAAAAAAATTCCATAACTTAGCCAAAATGTGATATCCCCAATATGTGATAACTCCCCCTCAACATATATTCTATCTTCTTATTTTTTTCTTCAAAATTTTCAAACTTTTTATTTGTACATGTTCCTTATATCTATCCCCTTTGCATGTTTGTACATATCACCAATAATGTGTACCTATATATATCTATCACCCTTTTCTTGATAATAATGTCAAAAAGATAAAAAAAAAATGTATAAGGTATACTCACATTTTATCAAATAATCCTTTATGAGAAGACTTAGAAATTTCAAATGTAGTCTTCCATCTTATTTGGAGTGTCTCCAATGCTAAATATTATCCTTGTATCTATAATTACAATTCTTCCATATTGTCTATCACACTCATATCAGGTATAATAATGAGGTCCTTTCCTTGCTTGATATTCCTCTGAATTATTTCCAAATGGGGAATGATAAGTGCTTGAAGTTCAAGTGCTTCAATTCTAATCTTCTCCTCTTCCTTCCTCAATTCCAGCTATAGACTCATAAAATATTTTTTTCTTCTGATAATGAGCTTGGAATGCTCGAGGTTTATTAGTTAACTTCTTTGCACTCTTCTTCAATATTCTTTAGTTTCTCCCAAATGTCTTCTGTAAAATGAGGAACATTGCATAACTACTAGAATAACTTGATAATTACCTTTTATGTGTCTTCAAATTCAATAGCAATGGTACCCAGTTCTACCTTTTGTGTAACAATCTTTTGTTTGAGCCACTAACCCTTTCTCTAATTTTTCTCTCATCTATTTGTTGTGTCTACATTACAGGCATTAACTTGATGTACAAGTGAGACTAATTGACCAAAGCTAAGTGCTTTCTCCTTCAGTTGTGTCTAAGGAACTAGTTTCACTAAGACACTTTTCACATTTGATGAGACTTGTTGCTATATCATCTCTTGTTTGAGATTTACCATGTTTCCTTTCTCCTTAAATTTTTTCCATATTTCATCACATCATCAACACATAGTTTAGTTGGTGTTTGAAATAAAAATGGGAAAGCAAGTTCTGAGAGGGGGTGGGGGTGAATCAACACTTAAAACTTTTGCCTCTAAAACATATCATCAACATCCATCTCATCAATTAACATGTAAACTAAAATAACATAACATGCATCACATCCATAACATAAAGTAAATAATACATGACACAATATATTGGTTACCCACAAACCCTCCAATCAGAAGGTGAAACTAGGGTGGGGATGACACCCACAAATCTTCACTACTACAATTGTAGAGTGTGGCCTATTATGGCTAAAATGTGTTTGATCATAATCTATGATCTACCCTGTTAAAGGCTTACAAAGATAGTTAGGTCTCACATTGTTAGATGATTTAAACTTACAATAAAGAAAACACCTAGTTAAGAGATTTTCTCTATATCACCTATTAGAATGATTCAACACCATGATACTTTAGTTAAAACCTTTATTATTGATGTCAAATCTTCTCCTTACTAATTAAACCTTGATCCTCCTGATCATATATGTCTCCTCTGTCCTTTCATTTCTTTACTCTATTCTTCTCAAACTAATTATGCAATGCATAGCTCTGTCATATCCATCTTAGCCACCATCAATGCTCTCTCAATGCTTAGCATTTGTCTCCTCACATACATAAAAACACTATAGGGTTTTCCTTGTTAAATAAGCATTGGTAGGGATGGATTAGGTTAGAATCAATGGCTATGGTTGATCTATATTGCCACCTTAAGTTTCCCTTTTACTGATTGGTTGCATGTACTACATAAGGATTCATAATATACCTCAATACTTATCTTTCATAATCATAAAATATGATTATGTCAGCCCAAAAATGGTTTACATAGAAGTTTGTGCCATTACAAACAACTACGCCAATTTTTTTATACTTAGCATCCAAACACTGATGCTCGACCTTCATTGAGCTCCTAATGTTGTAACATGACTTTTGAATAACTTGACACTCTCTATTTACTTGGCACCTGAATCACTTGTTATGTATAGACTACTCAATACTAACTATCCATATTGCTCAACATGTATTGGTTGGCAACTTTTTCTCGACATACTTTGATCACTCGGCTCATATTGTTTTCTCGACTCACTTTGATCACTCGACATACACTATGTACTTGGCTTGCATTGTAATTCTGCTAGATTATGAATAAGTGTTTTGTTACTACCTTGTCAAACCCAATATGAGATTAACAATCTTGCCCTTTTACATGAGTGGAAAACACACTTTTTCATGGCATATACATCCTTACTCTCTGCATAAGTCAGACAATATATTTTTGTTACTTGGCTCACATACAAAACTTCAAAATTTCAGCAAAAATTTTGTTTCATGCATACTTTATTACTCCCCTTGAGTAAATCCTTCATTTATGTTTCTTCTCTAATACTCCTGCAGAGTAGATATCTACCTTGATAAACATTTTCTTTCAAAATTTCATAATCCCCCTTTCTTGACACTATGTCATTTGTGTTGTGGACTAACTATGTGTTTGTTCAAGAATGGCTTGTGAAGCTCCATGATTATTTTCAATGCTGCATGCTACCTCTAGAGATTGAAACTATATGTCTAGCTGGGTAGCAAGGTCAACTAAGTCATCATGTGTTGAAAGATGAGAATCTTTCTCCATCAAAGTTTTTTGCATAGGTTAATTCCTTATGCAAAACTTCCATGTGAAGAGTTAGCATTGACTAGATACTAATCAAATTAGATATGATAGTAGCATCTATTGCTTGCAACTCGACAAGCCTTCTCTGAGTCATCAATAACCTCTAAACGTGTCTTTGATTTTGACCAGGAGATAGTTTAAAAGTATTACCTATGAGCTATAGATCTCCCTACAATTGGTCAATAGCCCTTTGGGTCTCTTGTGTGAATAATTGAACATTGCATAACTTAGTGTATAAAGAGAAGATGTTCTCTAACAATATCTTCACACTTTCCATCTTGGTTGCTAGATCAACTTGTCTAAGTGCAATAGCACTAGATATCTTTTCTAGTACCTTGGTATGATACTTTCTTTTTGACCATTCTACTATTTTGACATTAGAATCCAGTTCTTCATCCTTTATCTTGTCCACAATAGTGATAAGTTTCTCTATGATAGGCTTATTTTCATTTGATTCTAGGAGGATGAAAGAATCAAAAAATATGTCTTTGATGTCATGCAAGACTTTCTTTTTCTTGCATTCCCTCTTCAATATTTCTTGCTCCTTTTCCCTTTGTAGAGATTCCTTTATAATAATCATTTCTTCAATAGTGATTGTGTTTAAATCAAACTTTGGAAGCTCAATCACTTCATCTAAAATTACATCCTCAAATGATGTAACTTCAACACTCTTGGGTGTGTTGGAACTCGACCTTGATATTTGTAGTGGTGTATCTTGGTTACTTGACCTCTAAAGCATTTGACTGCTAAGATGAGACATAGAAGCTAGCAATCTAACCAGTGTCTGTATAGTAATCTATTCCTCAGGCTTAGTAATCAATTCTAACTCTT
Organism: Cupressus sempervirens; assembly: GCA_028749045.1. NCBI lineage: Eukaryota > Viridiplantae > Streptophyta > Pinopsida > Cupressales > Cupressaceae > Cupressus > Cupressus sempervirens. Next base: position 832,036,870 of record CM053790.1, on the reverse strand, counting down.
AAGTCTTGTCATCTTCCTTCTGTATTACACCTGATATGGTAGATTAGGTACAAGAATTGCATCCTGACCTATGTTTACTTTAGTTTCATCCTTCTCAATAGTTACTACTGCTCATAAACCTAAAATATTTAGGCTTGGCATTAATGTGTCTATAGGTTGTGCTTCTTCTTCTTTCATATGAGATACAACTGTGGGTATTGTAAATGGTGTTAGATGCGCAACCTCTTATTGTTCTTGGTTTACACTTTGATCTTGTGAAAGATCTCGAGATAACTTTTATTTCATCTCTATAGGTGATGGGGGCATATTTAACGTGTCTTTTGGTTTCTCCCCTATAGATACATGTTCTTGCTTTTGAAATTCATCAACTCTCACCAATATAGGATTTTTGCATAGCATGGCTACATTGGTAGAGTCTTGTAGGATTTTCTTCAAGCATCCTCAGTCAAAGGATTCACATTCTATGCTAAATTGTTAGAAACATCCTTGATAATAAAAAATGAGTTCTATTGATTCTATTTCTCCATATGTGGAGGACTAACACTCAACACTTGTACATCATGTACATCCTACTGCTCATCTTTAGCTATGACCTCATCTTCTATTCCTTCAATTCCTTCCACACCAGCTTCCTTGACTAGGTTTTACCCCTTGTCTTTCTCTTCCTTATTCTTCTTAGCTTCTTTCCTTTCTTGTTCACCTTTTTCTATAATTGTTGGAGTAGATAACCCATATATCGATTTCTAGATTGATGTACTTTTGTTTACCACATCTTCTATGTTCTTCTTCAGAATATGGAAAGCTCTATATTTGGGGTCAAATTTACTTTTATGAATTTCCATAGCTTTATCAATCATCTTTTTATCTAATTTAGGAATAACTTGGGCTAGTTTTTTTTACCTGATTTGTCTCTTAGTTTGTAAGTTGTATTTCCATTTTTGGTCAATTCTATTATAAAGACTTTTGGAGAGAGAGTTGGCAATTTCTAGAGGAGTTGTCTTCAATGTAGCCATAATGTCATATATGGCCTCCTCAACTTTATTTTTATCAAATTTTCCTAACTTATCAAAATCTACATGTGTGAAACCAGATAAATCTACATTTTTAGTAATGTTTACACACAAATTCTCAATATTAGAAGAGCGATTGTAGCTTACAACCTTGTATTGACTCAAGCCATCTGACTCTATCTTCTCCTTATTTGAATCCTTCTAAGTTGTGTACTTCTTCCTTAATCTTTTGTTGGTCTTCTTAGTAGGCTCACTTAGCTTTGCTGTGTCAACTGCTCTTTTTCCTTTAGGCTTTGCTACTTCTATAGCCTGAATAGTGGCTGCCCTTGTGCTTGACCTAGTTATAAGTACAACTAGCTTATGTTGTGGCTTCTTCATAGACTTCTTAGTTTTCTCCATTGTCTTCTCCTTTTCTTTTCTCTTCTTGGCCTTTTCTTTAGGTGCTTCCTCGACTTCTTCTCCCTCAACACCTTCTACATCTTCCCCTAGGCCTTTTGTTAATTATAGTGGGTCATCATCATCTTCTCCTTCTCCAAATCTCTCTTTTATCTTATTAACCAATTTTTTCTTCTTCCTAAGAATTGTAGCTATATTTAAATCAATTTTTATCCTTGATTTGGCTTTCTTATAGTTTCCAAATGAGGTTGCACTCTTGTCAATGTCTTCTGCTAATAAATCTATTATTGCTACAAAGGCTTCATCCACATTGATCTCATATGGGAAGGATTTTAGCCATCTGAACCTGGGTATTGCTGCTTGCACATATGTGTGGTCTACATCCACTAGGAAACACACATAATCATAATGTTGTTCCTATAAGGATACAAGAATCCTCAATCTTTGTTTCATGGATTTCTTGAAATCCTCAAAATAACTAGTCATCATTGACTCAAAGTTATCTCCAAGCTACTTAATAAATTCTGAAATCTACTATGCAATTGACTTGTTGGTCTTCCAAGAAACTTGTCCAAAGGTGAGGAATGTTTTTTGCACATAGAAGAATATGAAAACAAGTAAAGAACCAAACTTGCATGATGCACTTTTAGCTTTCTTGATGGCCTCCAAGTTTTTTGTGGCCTCCAAGTTTTCTAATAGCTACTGCAGTTGTAACTCAGCAAGATCATAGGAATGATCTCTCTTTACTATCTTATAACCCAAATCTACTGCCATACATGAAACACTATTCACTCGACTAGATTGAAAGAACTTGCAAGTTATCACTCTCACTACAAATACAACTAGGGGATCTGAAATAGTATCAATAGACATCCCTCTCTTATTTCACATGACACTTGTATTCTTTTCAATGGTTTCCTTTGCATCACTTCTCATACTCCTAGGTCGATCTAGGCTAGGGTACCCTGATACTCTATTTTTAATCCTCTTTTTGATCTTAATTGGTCCACATTCCAACCAAATATAATTTTCATGTATGTGGCTTAGAACAATTCAAATCCATTTAGTCTTGAACATTTGAGGAAAATCTAGGGAACGCGTTAACCCTTTTCATTCAACAATTTTATTCACATAGCTTACTACAGGAATATCTTATTTTCATATCTCCTACCTCTCCAATCTTTTGAATATAGCAGCATCTTACATCTTGGATCATGAGAACCTTTGGTGGTATCATACATAGCACACTAGATGGATCTCCCTTGTATGCAATTTCAGGATTAACTTAAAATGGGGGTTTCCTAACATCATTAGTTATCAATTGAACATTGAAAACCACTTTCCCCTCTTTTCTAATTGTTTCAAAAGAGCTAGCTGCCATTTTGATTACCTAGGGTTTGTAAGAAATAAAACAATGTAACTTGGTAATAGCTATATAACTCTCAAATTTGATGAACAATGTCAAGTAGCAGTTGAATCCAGTCTACAAACACTCTAATCTTCTTTTACAATTCTCCTTTGTGCTCTTCGTGCACTCTATAAACTTTGGTGAGTGAAAATGAGTCAAAAATTGGCTATATAACCCTTTAAATTTGGCATTAAATGCTTAGTGCTTAGACAACTATAAGCTCAACTATCATTAGGACTTTCAACATGCTTGGCTAACATATTGAGCTTGACACTTACTAGCATGTCTCCTTAACTTAGCTATAACTACAATTCCTTTTTGTGCTAAAAAACAACATAGAAATCAACAAAACTATAGATTTTCTCTAGATTCTAATCACTACATTGCATCTTAATTCATGTATATATGATCCTTTCAGATCTTATATTCTTCGAACTATGCATAATATAATATTTCAAATATCAGTCCCACACATAAATTTTATTGCCTAGTTGGGGGTGATGTGATCACCTGATCCATTGGATGAAGTGACCTCACCTGAGTTTGATTTACTACATTCTTCTTTTTCCATGTCTTGTTCATCTGCACCTTTACCTTATCAACATTGACCTTTTATTTGCCTTTACTAGTTTTATTACTCGGCACTGGTAACATAGTTGGATAGTTTCTATTGACATGACTGGTCTTGACACAACTAAAGCAAGCAGTCTCAGTCAACCATGTATTGTAATTGTAGACACCTAAATCCTTTAGAAAATAAAGTATTTTTATTTTCTAAAAAAATTCCTGATGACATCATCATTAATTAATTTATTTTTATGCCATTAAATCCCTTTATCTTAATTAAAAATATTTAATTAGGAAATCCCTTCCAAAAATGTTTAAATCTTATTTAAACATTATTTCCTTATTTATTAATTATTTAATTAATAAATTGACCAAAAAATCCAAAATAAATAAAAAAATTATTTTTTGCCCAAAACTTGGCCAATTTCCTTAAGACCACTAACCTCTTCCAAAATCTTCTAATCCTTCTTTAATTTTGATTAAAGGCTAATCCCATCATTTCCTACCCTTAATCCCAACTCAAAATATTTAATTAAGATTAAATATTAATCCTCATGTTTATTTAAAAAGATTTAATAAATATCTCCTCAACCCAAACCCTTGAAATAAATAAAACTTTATTTATTTCCTAAAAATCTAATTTATCCTCATCCTAAGAAGTTCTAGACTCTTCTAGAAAGTCTTCATCCTCATCCTAGGAAGTTCTAGACTATTCTAGAAAGTCTTTATCCTTATCCAAAGTCTAGACTCTTCTAGAAGATGTCTTTAAACCTAATCCTAATCCCCTCCTAACCTTGTCACATTCCCTAAAAATGGGTTAAGACCTACTAACTATTAGTAAACAGTTTTGCCTTTCAACAAGAATTACGGAACATGACTCAATACACTCGAAAAGAAAGATAAAATATACTAACAGATGGATAGATTATCATTTTATTGATAATCCTCCTCTAAATTGAGAGGTACAACTCCCTCACAAATGATATTCAATGAATGTGATACTTGGTTGTGCCTTTAACCTGAAGACACAAAAGGGTTTATAACACCCGCCCATCAACATTAGATGAATGTGATTATCAAATTTATGAATAAAGAAAGAAAGACAAATAAATAACCCTATGATTTATTATTCAACTTCCCACATTGTATTATAGAAGAGTTAAGAGGGGTTGCAGGTATTAGTATGCGAAAAATGTGAATGCATCAACCATAAGATTACATACATCACAAATCTGATGTAATGGATATCACTATGTCTAAAACAGGGAAATAAAAGACCATAAGATCCTTTAAACCAGAAATATGAGTGCACAAACTATAGAATCAAACACATGCATATCCTCTTTATTTTAGAAACATAATGGAATAAATATAGTATCATCACATCCTTCCATTACAAACAGACTGCAAAACCAATCTCTCTTCCCCTAAAGCAACTGTAGAACTTGCTCCAAAATAGAAAAATAACAACCCTGCCTTTCCTCAAACTAGAGCTGTCTTCTCACCTATTATAGCAGCTGTAGAACTTCTAGCCTAGAAAACAAGAACCCTTCTCTTATTATTCTCTGTACTATTTATCTTCTTCTTCTGTCAATTCTTTTTCAGTTTGAATAACTATTTCTTGAAACTGCTCCCAACCTTTCATATTCCACTGTCCATTATTGAGTAAGAGTGATGTATCAAAAAAGATAAACATAATTTTTAATAAAAATTATGATATTGATTACATTTTTCCAAACTCCTCTTATGGACACCTGTCACTACAAAAATAAATTGCATGTGCATGTTGGACAGGTGGCGTATGCTGGTTACAGGTTACTGTCATGATCTTGTAACAGTCATAACTTTTGATCCGTTGTGAATTTTACAAAATGGCTTGTAGGGAATTTAGATAACTAGGTTTCATCAAACATATCAAAAATTCAGCTCAATCCAACAATTGGATTAAAATTTGTGGACCCCGCAATATGACTATTTTTCTGACTGCAAAACATTTTGCATTTTCTGGTATGTTGACAGACCCACATATAGTCCATCATAACTTTTGACTTTGACCAAATTTTGAAAATCTCTTCAGTGAAGATTTAGAAATCTTGATTTTCTACAGCATATCACAAATTGAGAAAAATCCAACAATGGGATAAAAATTTATGCTCTCCGGATTGTGATTGTTATTTTAATGCAGACAGAAATATGTAGTTACAAGCTGTATTAAAATTGACAACAATATATACACCAATACCTGCACTTGAATCTCATGTTGGAATTTACTTACTATACATCTCCTTATCCACCACCACCTTCTAACCTTGGATCTTGGACTTAAAACCTTGAAACAAGATCTGAGCTTGATTTTAAACTTGAGCCACAAATTTGAATTGATGAATCTGAGCCTTTGATCTGTGAACTGCATACTTGAAACTGTCCATGAGCTTTGCACTTAAGAATGGTGGATTGTTTTTAGGCTTCACCATTTCAAATACAATTTTGAAGCTCCCAATCTTGATTGAATCATAATGATTCTTGAACTTCTGACTGCCAGGGCTGAAATTGAAACTTTGAACTAACACTGCACTTTGCACCGACTCCAACATGAACTTGAAGTTGAAGTTGAACTGACACGAAACTTCAACTTCAACTTCAACCTCCCCATATGTGAGTAGGAATTTTGATGAATAGGAGAATGAATAGCCTAATTTTAACATTTTGTGCTAATGACAGAACTTTAAGTTGAACTTGAACTAGCTAGAAGATTCAACTTCGACTTCAACATTCGAAAGTATATTATGAAATCACTAAACTTGAAGTTGAACTGACCTAAAGGTTCAACTTCAACTTATACTTGGGCATTCCCATGACTTAAATGTTTGACGTTAAATTTGAAGAAAAATATAAGTGTAACAATTGGCTTTAACTAGGGATGTGGGCCATGAGGGACACAAAGAATCCAACAATCTCTGGTTGAGACCAGTGTCTAGCAATTGAGAAATAGAGTCATGGGAGCAAAGAAAGGAGAATGTTTGTAGAGAAAGAGAATAAGGGACAACACCAAAACACAAACCTAACAGCAAGCCAAAACCTAGCAAACCAAAGCAAACTAACAACACAACCACCAAACAACTACACTAAACACCACCAAGAGCAAACTAAACCTAGGCACAACAAAAATTTTATGTACAAAGGATAGGGCGAGCAGCCCATAACTCCAAAGATGGCTTTGAGTGTTCATGTGAATCCATTGACTGGCTGTGAGAAGTATCTGCCTGTGCAGAAGAGAGGTTGATACATAAGATGTACCATTCTAAATAAGTAATTGATGACTGCTGCAAGGAGAGATCTGACCACAATATGCTGCACCAACTTAGGAATTTCATCAAATCCAAAAAGCCAACTTACATCACAAGATTCAGGCTGCACTATCCTTTTCGGAGCCTTCAAATCAAAAATTCGGACGAGGCTTGCTGAAAACCTGCCTGTTGTGAGTGCATCAGTACTTTCATGTTTAAAATAGAATGCCTCTAAGTCGTGATGCTGAGACCATTCCTTTCGAGTTGGTGTAAAATCAAACAAGAAAACCTCATAATCTACCTCTTCCTCAAGCTCAAGAACATTAGGTTTTAGATCATCACTCAATACATTTTGATCAACACTAGACCAAACAAAGGGAGCATTTGAATCTTTTGAAGAAATCAAAGGGATCAAAGTTAAATTATTCTTTACTTCAACCAAACTCAAATGGTCTTCATTATACACTCCCGTGTCAGCTTCCTCAATCAACCATGAATGATTTCTTGAGGGAACTTCTTGCTGGCTATTATGTTTCAGATTCACTGTTGCTTCTTTATTTTGCTTCTCTATGATCATGCTGCCAGAATTTTCAAGACCACCTTCTCCCTACTCTTTTCCATCATATATAAGATCATAGGGCACAAAGAGAGGATTATCTTTAATTTCAAAATCTTCAATGAATTCAGTAGGTAAGTAAAATGCATTCACACTGCCCCAAACAATCTTACCATCATCATTTTGGGATTGATTCCCTACTGTTGTCATATGAACCATATCTTTGTCTTGGCATACAAGAGAAAAATAAGAATTCAAACTTTTTTTTGAATATTAGAAGTTGAACTATCCTTAGGAAATATAGATAAGAGTAATGGTTTTTCAAGACTACTTTCAATGACCATAGGATCAAACTTAGTAGAAAAAACCTCGTCTTGCTGCATGTGATTAGAATCTTCATTAGGTGAAAATAAAGGTTGGCAATCATAAGTTTTTAACTCTTTATCATCACTTACCAACAACACTTCTATCACATGAGGCTCTTCTTGAAAATGTAGCTCCTCTTGTTGACTTTGTTGTTGATCTTCCTTTTGCTGCTGATCAAAACTCCATGGCGTTGATGATTCTAACATTATTGTTGAAACACTTGGATCTTCTGAGACCAAGAGGTGAGAGAACGAGGGATCTTTAATCTCTGAAGATTAAATGCCATCCACTTGCCTATCCCTAAGCTAACCCTAAACCATCCTAATCCATCTTGTAATCATTTGCAATTTCCTAAGCAAGCTTAAACTCTTTCTAATCAAGAGCAAGTTGAAATTCCTCTCATCTCCCTCAAAATATCCCAATCATAAAACTTTATGAAGCCCACTAGGCCATAAATGACTCTTCCAAGCCCTTTCATTGCTCTTACAAGCCATTATGAGCGTCTTTATGAAGATTTTATCCCTTGAGCCTCCTTTGTTGACTCATCCTTCCCCTTTACTCCATCCTCTCACCCTATGACATGTGTCACTCCCTGATTGGTTGTAAGGAAGCACAATCCATGTGCTCTCCTCTCATGCAATCTGAGCCCTCCATGAGCTTTTCCCCATCCTTGCATCTTAGCCCTTAATCCCTCAAGCCTCTTGCCTATAAAATTGGATCCTTCCCCTTTTCAAAGCAACACAATCCATGAAGTAAAGTCATAATTCCATTTTACATCAAAATCATACACTCACACCCAAATTCCAACTCTATTTGAAGCCCTTTTTGAAGCACAAGCTTGAGCATACATCCTATCTATTTTGACAAAGCCACTCAACAAGAGAGCTTCTCATTGAGAGAGCCCATTAATGGCTCATATTCTCAATTGAGAGCTCATCTTAGTCTATCTTGAAGTTTATGAATTTTGTTTAGTTTGTAGAAGCTTTATTTAAATTTGGTTTCTATTAGCATACTAACATTGCTTATATACATTTTGGCGTGCCCGGTGGGACCCCGAATTGGTCATCTTCATTAGCTTTTTTAGTCAACTTTTGTATGTCATTTGCTAATTTTGGCTAATTTTTCTTGTTTTTGTGATTGGTAGGATTGTATAAATTGGTTTTGTAGGTCCACATGAGCATGAAGAAGACAAATGAACTCATAGTCTATCTCATTGTGTTTGCAGATTTTTCAAGCTTATAGGTGGACAAAGCACTTGGAATTCTTCTTCCTCTTCTTGTCTATATTCTTCTTATTCCATCTACTTCTTCTTCTTCTTCTTGTGGGAGATCTTGGAATTTTTTTTTTAAGGAAGAAAAATCATACACACTTCTTTTTAGTGCTTAAAATGAACCCCCAAATCATACTTAAATCCATTAAAAACTAAAAATTTGCAAAAAATAAATAAATATTTTAACCAGTGAAACTAAACCAATCTAATCATTTGCATCCTTGCAACATCAAGGTTTTAGATGCATTCATGCAAAGTTAGGAACACTTCATTTTTGGGAATTTGAAAAGAACTTCAAGTTTCCATTTCAGAAGGTTCAAAATCAACACTAAGTGCACACTAAAATCTAAATCAAACTCAAAGCATCAATCAAGGATAAAATGAACCTCATTTGAAAATATTTTAAAGTTCTTTTAAAAATCTCATGAAAAATAAGAGTCCCAAATGGTTGCCAAAATTTTCCTAAAATCTTTGTTATTTTTTCCAAACAAATGTCTTGTTGCAAAATCTTGAATGTTTCTTAGGTTTTTCATGCATCAAAACAATCTAGGAATATCATTTTTGGGCTTAAAACATGCAAACTAGAACACAAAATCTTGAATGAAAACCAAAGTCCAAAGATTTATTTTCACTTTTGAGTCCAAAACAATCTTGAATGATCTAAGGTTAAAACAAAGCACTTCAAAGTTCTTAAAACAACACACAAAATCTCAATCTTGAATGCTCAAAGAAAAAAACTTGAATGTTTAACCACTTGTCTTTGAATGCATGTTGCTAAAATCACTCTTGAGTGCCATGGATTAAAATCAAGTTTTTTTTAATTTATGAATGCATGATTAAAACAACAAATCCAATCTTGAATGCAAAAGGTCAATTAATCATTACAATATCTCACACTTCATCTTTTGGGACATAAAAAGAATCTACATTTTAGAAACTTTCTAAGTTATAGAAACAAATAAAGACACTTCGAGTGAATTTGTTGTTGGAATCCCCCTCTTTAATCACCCATCATCCTAACCATTGGTAGCAATATCAGCGCCATATATGGGGATGGGTCTACCTAAGAAGGTGTTAAGTGCTCCATAAAAATCAAATTCCATTCACTTGAGTTTTTATTGGTTTTTCTAAGATAGAAAATTTCTTGAATGCACATTAGTCTCACTAACACTTCAATTGGGCATACAAATTGAACAAATCTTGATGTGGAGGGCCTCTAGGCGTGCGCTTGAAATCTAGTTTTACACATCTTTATTTTGGGCTTAAAACAAACTCACACTCAATCTTGAATGCCTTAAAGAAAAATCAATCGATACTTGACGTGGAGGGCCTCATGGCACGCGAGTTTACTTTTGTTGACCCTAAATCTTCTTGGTGTATTCATTCTTTGATCAATTTTACTTTTTTTAACGCTTCAAGTTGGAATTGAACATTTGCATCCTAAACATGTGTGTTTGCAAGGTCTAGAACAGAAAAACTTAAGCATCAGTTGGAAAAGAATTCTGTCTTTTAGCCTAAGATCATCCAAGTTTTCTCTCCCCTTGTCGTCTTTTGAGGCCATCTTGGGTGCATAAGATTAGGATCCAAAATCTTGTTTAAATTTTAGGAGGCCTTCTTGGAGATTTCATCACCCCTTGGGACAACCTCAAATCCAGCATTCCGACAGAGGATAAAGATCGGGAGGTGAATCCAAAGACACCTCTCTTGGGATCAAGATTTTGTCACTCAGGCTAAGCATCAAGGAACTTTGTACCCTTGAGAAGTGAAAGAGGATAAGTGGGTTATTGCTCCTCTTGGTTGTGTCACATCTATTTTTTTTCATCTACGGATTTGGGCCTCACGTACCTTGGGTATATCGAGGACTCCCTAGCTAAACCAATTGTCAACCTTGCAGACAACCATCTAGGGTGTTAATGTGTTTGAAGTGACTGATCGAAACATTTGTAAAACATACACACTCCTTGGCACAAGTATCACATTCTGAGAATCAAAAGCTTCTATCTAGTTGTTCCTATCTATTACTTGATTTTTTACTTGTTGAATGAATGTTTGCCAAACTTGGTCAATCCTAGCTTAGGGCATACTTAGCGTAGTCACTGCCTATTCCAGAAGATGAACGAGTTGAAGCAAAACAACCAAAAACTCTCTAACCCAAGAAGATTCAAGAATTTATGTCAGAAAAACCCAAACCCAAATAGAAGTTTCACAAAGCCAAACTCAAGCCATCTCAGGCATACCAAGAAATTGCAGCTAAGAAAAAGGAAGTAACACCAAGCCCTCAAATTTCCAAACTCCACAAAGCAGAAGACAAAGCTACCGACGAAGCTCTTCAAGATGCCTGGTTAGATCACACTATCAAATTTAGCAAGCATCCAGGAGTTAACCCTGATTATGCCTTACCAACTAGGCATGATTTCTATGATTAGGCCCCCTTGTTCCTCCACATCTTCTTGCATAAGCTCGACTTTAGAGTCATCCTTGTAGGTAAGCCAGCCACCCTTAGTCATCCCCTTAAGAATTTTAGCTCACCCATCTCATTTAGATCTTTTCCTTAGAACCAAACCAATCCCCTCAAACCTAGCTAGCATCCCGAAAGCCTAAACTTCACATCCAAGCCTTCAAAATTGTTGTCATCTTTCCAAAGTCTGCCATTCCTACCATCTTACAAATCCACCAATCTCACCAAGGTTATCCCTTTGATAGAGCTTTGTCTAGGGTAATCTAGCTTTGTCACTTGTTATCCCTCATCACCTTGAGCTAAAGGTTGGGATCCACAAGTGGTAAATCTCATGTTTTTCCTAAAGGATCATCAGTCTATCCTTAAGTTGACACAATCACCACCAAGCTTGCACATAGGAAAGAAAACCTTTCTTGATTTGGCGACATATCTTTGAAGTTAGAATCCCCAACCCAATCCTCCTTAGATTTTTCATATAGCTTTGCCTCAACCCAAGGTCATTTGCATAGAAAAGCCTTCCCCCTTGTCATCTATTAGTATTGTTGCATCTCATCCCTAGGAACATTTTCATGCCACTCGTCACTCGCTTAGCCAAGAAGAAGAAGGAAAAAATGGAGTCCTATCATTTGGATCAAAAAACATCACTCCCATTGAGCACTCAACCATCCTTCAGCCCAGAGAACACTATACCATCACCTACTAACATTGAAGCTTTCATAAACCAACCGAGAAATGTAGTATTGGTGAACGCCATTATAGACAAGAGCAAAGAAACAATCATGGCTAACTTTCAAACGGACAATATAGGAGCCTTCGACTTTGGAAGACCTCCTCCCTTATCAGATCCATCTCACCCATTGTTTGGACAACTACCACTCCCAATAGGCTCTTATGATTCAGATTATCCTCAATATGTGCCAAAAGAAGAGCCTCAAGCCAATCCTTATGATCCTACAGACCCAAACATACCAGCCACCACTCAAGTTGAAATCTTCCTTCTGCAAGCTAATCCAGCCACCACCACTCCACCATTGGTCCATACCACTCCATCCCAAACCCCCTTCACCCAAAACACCTCATCATTCACTCCCTTCACTATTGCTACTGCTACTCTCAAACCCAGCCTACCAAATCCACCCATCTCCCAAATCAGTGCTAGTATCTTTGGCCAACCTCACCAATATACAACTAGGATGCCACCCATGGGGCCAAGTAATCAACCTTTCATCACCCTTAGCTTGTTTACCTCAGTTGAGAACACAATTCCATTATTTCCACTAGGTCCTTGGAGCTCAGTGCCATCAACCACAAATCCACAAGCTACTACCCTCACTCCACAAAGCTATCAAACCCCAAAAGCTACTACCAATGTTCTGCCAAGCTCTCAAGTGACCCAAGCTCCTGCCACCACTCTACCAAGCTTTCAAATCTAGCCACCAAGGTATCAAACCCCATCAGTTCCATTCCTAAGCTTTCAATTCCCACCACGTCCACCACCAACTAATCCATTACCTCCTATTACTAACTATTTATCTATGCCACTTCTAGGAGGAAATCCACCACCACCAACCACCAATTACTTGGCCTCCTTTGCCATGATACCCTCCCAAATGGGGGCACAACCCACATATATTGGTCAAACTCCTCAAATCCCTAGTCAAGTTCCACAAGCTCCTCGATCCTTTCTCCAAGCTTCACAACCATCTTATACCTTACCTCCACAAAGCAATCCATTTATCCCATAGCTAGCCTACGTCCCTCAATCCCTATCCCAAATACCATATCAGTAGCAAGCCTCACAACACATGCAACAATATGTGCCTACCTCAGCAACCCATCATCCACCATTCAGTTGCCCAAGCCATGTACAATCCCTACTAGCCCATACCTCAAAGCCATCCATGTTCCATTGCCCCATCTAGCACATACCTACCTTAGGGCACTCTTACATTGGGTGCACCCCAACCATCACCCATTAATTTAGAATGGGAAGCCATGAAGACAAATTTGAAGAACATCCAGGAGGGAAATGATCCAAAAACCTTCAAGTTTGAGAATGTGTGTCCTTACCCACTTGATAGAGCCATTACCATGACACCATTTCCCAAACACTTTGAGATACCCAAGTTTGACAAATTTAGAGGAAAAGGAGACCCTGTCACACATATCAAAGAATTTTACATGCATTGCCAAAAAGTGGCATACAGTGACGTCTTCCTCTTGTGTCTCTTTCCCAAAAGCTTGGCCGAACCAGCTCTTGAATGGTTTTATAGAATCCCATATGGCACAATTAAAAACTTTGCTGAATTGTCTGAGGCATTTGTAGCCCAATATGCCCATCTTGTTGAAACAAAGCTCTCAGTAGTTGATCTTGTCCACACTAAGAAAAAAGGTGGAGAAAGCCTTCTCGAATATCTGCAAAGATGGCAAACCCTTACCACCCACATATCTTGCACCTTGCCAGAATGCCATTTGGTGAAAATGTTTATTGATAATGCCCATCCCAGCTTGGCTCACCACATGACCATGAACTATTTGCAGACCTACAAAGATATCAAAGAAAAAGGAATGATCCTTGAGCAAGGACTCATTAAAGATGGTCTGGTCAAGATTTACAAGGAAGCGAGCCAAAATAAATCACATTCCAATGACAATTCTAGGTATTGGAACAAAAGTAAGCACATTGCAACAGATGGCGTCACTGACACGAGACATGTGAATATTGTTGGTCCTTCCCAAAATCAGTCCAACCCACCTTATAAACCAAAAAATCAACAAACTATCAACTACCAACACCAGAATCACCAAAGCTATCAAGGCCACAATCCAAGACCCAACTTTCAAGGTTCTAGCAATCAAGCTAATGCCATCAATGTAGCTGCAAGACCAAAGCCCAAGTTCCAACTTGCACCTAAAAATTATACACCCCTTGGTGAGCCATTGGATGTCATTTTTGAGAAATTGACTAAGGAAAACCTCATCAGATTTCCTCCTACCCAACAAATTGACCCAGGCCAATCCAAAGCTGCATGGTACAAAGACAATGAGTACTACAAATTTCATAGGGTAAAAGGTCACACCACCCTCAGATGCATGAAAATGAAAGATTATGTTCAGGACCTCATTAATCGGAAAGAAATCACCGTTGGTGCCCAAACCTCTCCCAATGTAGGCTTATAGATCTATCAAAATGCTTTTCCCCCTCACAACAACCAAAATCCTAGAAAAGAACCTATCTAAATAAAAACAACAACACAAACAACCGCCAGCAAAATCAACAGCATGGGAAGAACAATGACCACACTTCATCCTATATAGATTATGGTAGCCTCATAGGTTGTATATCTGAGAAAGAGCCTTCTATCAATGTTATCAATATCCAAGAACCAAACAATGAGTGTGCAGTCACCACTCAAAGAGCATGATTTAACATCGTAGGCCCACTAGTTTCACTAGCACCATCAGCTCCATCAAAAAGCCAGTACAATATCTTGGAACACCTTGGGAACATGCCAGCCCAAATATCCATTTTAGACCTTCTCCACATTAGTCCTGTATACAAAAACATCCTTGACAGTGCTCTCATAGAATCCCTTGTTCCTTCAGATATCAACGCTACTGATTTTCATAATCTTGTTGGACACCTATCCTCCTCATGTGCCCTATCATTCAAACCCACCGACATACCCGTGGTCAAATTAGATCACACCCTTTTGCTCCGCATAGCCATTATGGTATCCAATTTTTCCGTAAAAAGAGTAATGATAAATAATGGATCAGCCTTGAATATTTGCACCCTAAAATTCATAAAAGAAGCTGGGTATACTGAGGCAGATATCATCAATGAGGTTATCACCATCAAAGCTTATGAAAACTTGGAAAGAACCACAGAAGGAACTATTTTGCTGCCAATCAAGGTTGGGCCAGTCATCCAAGAAACACTCTTCCATGTTATTGATCTAAACCTACCATTTAACATCCTCCTCAATCGCCCATGGATTCATGCCATGAAAGCCATTCCATCCACTTACCATCAGTGCGTCAAATTTTTGTATCAGGCCACTGAGGTAACCATCCATGTCGATCCAGAACCCTTTGCTTACTGAAATGCGGTTGAAGCTTCGTATGCAAACCATTGCCCTGGAATTGATATTGGTACAACCATCACCAGGTCATCCCACACTTGTAATGACCCAAAAACCATGCTCACCTCCACCCTATCTACCATGAAGATATATAACAAAGGCTGTGGAGAGTATAGTCTATCAGATGCAGTTGTTGTTGGGGCACTCCCACTTGATCCAAATGCCCATGGACGAGCAACATATCACAAAGCTAAGGAGATTCCACCTCCTCAATACAAAAAGTTTGGCCCAACAACCTTTGTATCCTCAAAAATACCTCTTCATGAGGAGCTCACTCTAGATATCAACAATTGGTTACATAAGGATGCACCTCAAAGAAATCAAGCATGCCTTGATCACTTTAGCCAAAAGTATCCCCAAGACCATAAGCTGATCACTGAAAAATGGAACTATCAAGGTGGTGATCTAGGACCAAAAGAAAGAGGCATGTAGTGCCCCATCGACGCACACAAGTGGGAATCAAAGTTAGGTCTTGGCTTTGGCATACCCACAATTGGGGGCACCAATGAGAACGGTCACACTTTTTCAAACATTCACCAAGACCTTGTCAAAATCGAAGACATTCCTGAGGAAGTTGAAAAGAGAGCCTACGATGATATCCCAGACCAAATCTTCCTCAGAGACTCTGTTCTCCAAGAACTATCCATCCATTTCATTGACCTACCACTCACCCATCCACAACTCATAGATTGGGACCAACCAAGCGTCATACACATTGATGAATTCACATCAGAGGAAGCACTTCTGAGATTCATGGGAGCCAAAAATCCTCACAAGAAAAAAAAAGCCAGATTCTGCCTATATCTATAAGCTAGATCCCAAGGGGTATTTTGGAGAAAATCCCCAACCTAGTTCTGATACACCCAAAACTGGAACTAAGGTGAATCTGGGACTAGCTAAAGTAGCGAAGAGGGCCCCTTAGCAAGAAAATCTAGAGTCACAATTAGAACATGAGGATTTAGCATTACCTCCTCTAGATAATCGACTAGAGGTGTCTTCTATTCTAATTGAGGATACTAGAGAAGTCAATATTGGTTCTTCAAAGATCCCCAGACTTGTTCACATTGCTACATCCCTATCACAAGACCAAGATGACCTCCTCTCTCAGGTCTTGTAGTGCATCATCTTGTAGTTGATCCAAAGATCAAGCCTGTTAGACAAAAGCTTAGAAAAAGGCACCCCAAGGTGGCATTATTGGTCAAAGCTGAATTAGAAAGAATGTTAGCTACTAAGGTTATCCAACCTATCGACTACTCAGAGTGGATCTCCAACATGGTCCCCGTCACTAAGCCTTCCGGTGACATCAGAATCTGCACTGATTTCAGAGATCTTAACAAAGCTTGTCCAAAAGATGATTTTCCCTTACCCAACATAGATATGATTGTAGACCTTATAGTTGGACATGAAATTCTATCCCTCATGGATGGATTTTCTAGGTGTAATCAAATCAAGATTGCAAAAGAGGATCATCATAAGACATCATTCACTACCCCTTGGGGAACCTTTTGCTACAACATGATGCCTTTTGGCCTAAAGAATGTTGGGGCTACCTATCAAAGAGCTATGATAGCTATTTTCCATGATCTTATCCATAGCATTTTGGAGGATTATGTGGATGATATCTTGGTTAAATCTCACACCTTCATGGATCATCTTGCTAACCTGGAGAAAGTCTTTGATAGGTTAGCCAAATATCATCTCATGCTGAATCCCAAGAAATGTGTCTTTGGGGTCACATCTATCAAGCTTCTAGGCTTTATAGTTTCTAAATGAGGTATAGAGATCAACCCCAAGAAGGTCAAGGCTATCTTAGACATGCCTCCTCCCCAGACACTATGATATTTTTGCACTCTTCAGGGAAAGCTTCAATCCATTCGGCACTTCATCTCCCAGCTTGCGGATAAGTGTACACTGTTTGGACACTTACTGAAGAAGGATGAAAAATTCAAGTGGGATCCTTTATGTCAACAAAAATTTGATCATCTCAAGCTGTAGCTCATCAATCCCCCTATCTTGGTTCCACCAGTTCCTAGTCCTCCCTTGATCTTGTACATATCACCAACGACTACTGCTCTAGGGGCACTTCTAGCACAACTTGATGACTACAACAGAGAAAGAGTCATCTAATACATCAGTAGAACCCTAGTTGGTTATGAATTCAATTATACTCCTATGGAAAAAGCTTGTTTGGCAGTTGTTTTCTCAACTCAAAAGCTTCGCCACTACATGCTAAGTCATACCATCCAACTAGTCTCCAAGATTGAGCCTCTCAAGTTTATGCTCTCCAGAAATACACTTATAGGCTTTTTGGCCAAATGGGTTATGCTCCTTAGTGAATTTGACATCTAGTATGTGGACAGAAAGGAAATCAAAGGGCAAGCTATAGTAGATCACCTAGCTTATGTGCCTCTAGTAGATACATATCATTTGATCATAGAATTTCTAGATGAGCATATCTGTCTAATCGAAGAGCAGCCCCCAAGGAAACTTTATTTTGATGGCTCATATACATCTCATGGATTAGGGGTAGGAATATTGTTGGTCACACCTCAAGGAGATTACATTCCAAAAGCCTTCAAGCTACAATTCCCTAGCACCAACAATATAGCTTAATATGAGGCTCTCATAGTAGGATTAAAGATAGCTGCAAAATGGAACATCACTAAGTTACAAATCTTTGGTGATTCTCAGTTCATCATCAAGCAAGCCCTAAATGAATATAAAACCAAAGATGAAAAGCTATTACCCTAAAAAGAGCTAGTTGATCAGCTAACCCAGCATTTTAAAAAGCTTCAGTTTACACAAGTGCCTCGAATGTAGAACAAAGAAGCAGATGCTATGGTTACTATTGGCTCACTCTTGGAAATTCCCCAAGCGGTTACGCAGTATGAGTTTTTAGTCGAGCAGCTCCTCACACCTGCCTATGTGAATGATGACTCAAACTGTGTTTGTATCTTGGTTGGTCCCCAATCCCCTTGGTACCATGAGATTCATGCTTACCTTAAAGATGGTATCATCCCCCCTCACTTCACATGTACCCAACGCCAAAACCTCATTCAAAAATCATCCCGCTATGTTATCATAGCCAATACCCTATATTGTCGGGGTTATCATGATACTCTCTCTTGATGTTTAGATGAAAATGAGGCCGTGATGGAATTAAAAGAAGTACACTCCAGACTTTGCGGTGCCCACATGAGGGGTATTGTCCTCGCATGAAAAATCCTTAGAGTAGGCTACTATTGGCCTACCATTGAAGAAGACTCCTATGACTTTGTCAGAAAGTATCTCCCATGTCAGCAACATGCAAATATTGTGCACGCTCCAGCACAGGATCTACAGCCTATTGCACCACCTTGGCCTTTCGCTTGTTGGGGCCTTAATCTAGCTGGAACTATTACATCTCTCTCATCTGATGGACATAAATGGCTAATAACAGCTACAGACTGTTTCACTAAATGGGTGGAAGCAGTCCCCCTAGTCTTAGCTACAGGGGTTCAGGTCTCCAAGTTCATCTTGTACAACATTGTTTGTTGCTTCAGCATCGCATCCACCATCTTCACCGACCACGGAGGTAACTTTGAAACTGTCAACATGGAAGAATTATGTACTTCCCTCCACATCCATCACCACTTTTCTAGCCCATATTTCCCACAAGGTAATGGCCAAGTAGAGGAAACTAACAAAACCCTCCTCAAAATCCTAAAGAAAGTTGTTAATGATTCTAGTCGCGATTGACACCTACAAATAAATCCAGCCCTATGGGCCTATCAAACTTCCTTTCATACATCCACATGCACAACTCCATACTCCTTAGTCTATGGTGCTAAAGCAATACTACCCATAGAAGTTGAACTTCCCTCCTTGCGCATATCTTTCCAAGGGAAAATATTAGATGAAGAATACAGAGTAGCTCGGCTCACCTAGCTAGATCTCTTAAACGAGAAGTGACAACAAGCCTATGATCATCTCATAGTCTATCAAACTCATCTCAAAAGGAATTTCAACAAGAAGGTGCTTCCATGACACTTTTAGCTGGGCGACATGGTCCTCAAAGAAAATATGAAAGTCCAAGCTGATCGAAAAAAGAAAGGCAAGTTTGAACCTACCTGGCTTAGTCCTTATGTTGTCACTGCCTGCTTTGGCTCTGGAGCCTATGAGCTATCTACACCGAAAGGAGAACTCTTGAATGATCCTACTAACATCATTCATCTTAAGAAGTTCTATGCTTGAAGATACTTGGTCTACCTAGCTTTTGAAAAATACAAAAAAATAGTAAAGAGAAATAAGCATCCAATGGTGAAAACTTTGAAATTCAAGTGCCTTGGATAGGTACCTTGGTGAAAACCTAGTAATTCAGGTGCCTTGTGTACTAAGACTAATCCATTATCTATCACTATCCTATCCCTCATCCATCCATTCACAATCCAATAAAACACCTGCTTGTTCCCTTGGTGTTCCGACCAAATATCCAAAATCTAATGAAGCTTGTAAATATCTCTTGTACAACTTGTAAATCTTGTACCTCAGCTTGTAAATCTTGTACCCCAGCTTGTAAATCTTGTATCATCCCTTGTATCATAGCTTTTATATCCAAATCTTGTCCAAAGCTTGTACCATAATCCAGCTTGTATTATATGCCAAATCTTGTATCCTAGCTTGTATCCTATCACATGCACACAAAGAATCCCATTTTCCTTAAGCTTTTCACAAACCATCTACCTATCCACCTATCAACTATTACAGACATCCCACCCTTCATGAACATTTCCATCTCACAAAAACCAAAACATGAACAACCTTGTACATTTGTAACATAACTTGGTCCGTCAGCTTGTACATCCTCTTTAGCTTAGTACCATTGTATCTATCTAGCTTTCATGTTAGTTCCTCCTTGATCAGCATCTTGCACACATTGCACAACCCTTGGTTAGCTATTCCAATGCATCCTTTAGCTAGATCTCCTATCACCAAAATGTTATCCTTCTTAGTTTAGCTTGCCAGATGCATCACTCATCCAAAATCCATCAACTTAGGTGCTCTCCAATAGATCCTTGCAGGATATAGCTTTCCACATGTCTGATCTTGGTCTGTTAGTACCTCATCCTAACCATCTCATTGGCAAATGGTTCTCTTTTGGATTTTCTCCTTCTTTTGATTTGGAATCTTCCCTTTTGGGTCTTGAAGTATCTTTTCCAAGCAATCTCCTTGTTCCCTCCTCAAGGTTGCCACGATCTTCCATATCATGGTATACTGTAAATGGGGCAATTTGAGCGTAAGGTCTTGATTAGGTCTTTTGTTTTTTTTTCTTTTTTGCTTGTGGATTAACCAGTGTCAGTTCCACGCTGCTTCCTCTAGGATTCATGTGTGATGCTGGGGCAATCCTTGCATGTTTATTCTGAGTCAGTCTTTCAGTCCTCTAGATAGTTGGTGAAAAGGCCTTGGTGTTCTTGGTAACCTTGGGAATTAACCAACAGTTCTATAGAAAATCTAGTGCTCAACTAGATGGTGGTACTTCTCTTTGAAGTATCCCCCTACTCATAAAAGCTTCAATGGTTTCCCTTCATCTCCATTATCCCCCATCCATATCCAGCATCTGTCTCTCCTACCCCAGCTTATGCATCAGTATCTCTTTGAATAAATCTACACTTTTAGCTTTAGGGATCCACAATCCTAGTCTTAGGGATCCACCAATCTAATCAATCCACCAAGCCTCATCTTTCGAGCTCCACAATCCTAGTCCTAGGGATCTCCGAAACCCATCTTCCGCCAATTTGACTCTTTGAAATCCTATTGCATCATCTTTATAATCCCATCATCCATCTCCCTATCCTAGATTTCTTTTTATATTGCTCTGCTCTTTCATCCTCTGTAATCCCTGAGATCTTAAGCTTGCTTCCTCTTGTGCCTCTGATTCTCCCTTTATCATTCTCCCATAGTGAGAGTTTGAGCTAACTAAACCTCTTCTCTTAAGCCAATCTAAGTCTCCTTGCTCATCTCGAATTCTTGTACTTTTCAAGAAGCCGTCGAGCCTTGGTTTCTCTCCCCGCCACCTTCTTGTGGGGGCATCTCACAGTCCATTCTCTCCTCTTTTGCTCTAGCCTTGTGCATCTTATTTTCTTATCTTTGATGCCATGCCACTTGCGGGATCACATCAAAGAGGGGCAAAATGTAGACACCGAAATCCTTTAGAAAATAAAGTATTTTTATTTTCTGAAAAAATTCCTGATGACATCATCATTAATTAATTAATTAATTAATTAATTTTTATGCCATTAAATCCCTTTATCTTAATTAAATATACTTAATTAAGGAATCTCTCCCAAAAATGTTTAAATCTTATTTAAACATTATTTCCTTATTTATTAATTATTTAATTAATAAATTGACCAAAAAACCCAAAATAAATAAAAAATTTATTTTTTGCCCAAAACTTGGCCAATTTCTTTAAGACCACTAACCTCTTCCAAAATCTTCTAATCCTTCTTTAATTTTGGTTAAAGGCTAATCCCATCATTTCCTACTCCTAATCCCAACTCAAAATATTTAATTAAGATTAAATATTAATCCTCATATTTATTAAAAAAGTTTTAATAAATATCTCGTCAACCCAAACCCTTGAAATAAATAAAACTTTATTTATTTTCTAAAATTCTAATTTATCCTCATCCTAAGAAGTTCTAGACTCTTCTAGAAAGTCTTCATCCTCATCCTAGGAAGTTCTAGACTATTTTAGAAAGTCTTTATCCTCATCCAAATTCTAGACTCTTCTAGAAGATGTCTTTAAAGCCAATCCTAATCCCCTCCTAACCTTGTCACATTCCCTAAAAATGGGTTAAGACTTACTAACCCAAGCCAAAGTTAACAAATATCTCCTCCTTCACCCACCCTCATTAAATTCCATCCACTTGCCTATCCCTAAGCTAATCCTAAACCATCCTAGTCCATCCTTTAATCATTTGCACAATCCTAAGCAAGCTTAAAACCTTCCTAATCAAGCCCAAGTCGAAATTCCTCTCATCTCCCTCAAAATATCCGAACCATAAAACTTTATGAAGCCCACTAGGCCATAAATGACTCTTCCAAGCCCTTTCATTGCTCTTACAAGCCATTATGAGGGTCTTTATGAAGATTTTATCCCTTGAGCCTCCTTTATTGACTCATCCTTCCCCTTTCCTCCATCCTCTCACCCTATGACATGTGTCACTCCCTGATTGGTTGTAAGGAAGCACAATCCATGTGCTCTCCTCTCATGCAATCTGAGCCCTCCATGAGCTTTTCCCCATCCTTGCATCTTATCCCTCAATCCCTCAAGCCTCTTGCCTATAAATTGGATCCTTCCCCTTTGCAAAAAAACACAATCCATGAAGTAAAGTCATAATGCCATTTTAAGAAGCCATTTTACATAAAAACCATACACTCACACCCAAATTCTAACTCTATTTGAAGCCCTTTTTGAACCATAAGCTTGAGCATACATCCTATCTATTTAGACAAAGCCACTCAACAAGAGAGCTTATCATTGAGAGAGCCCTTTAATGGCTCATATTCTCAATTGAGTGCTCATCTTAGTCTATCTTGAAGTTTATGAATTTTTTTTAGTTTGTAAAAGCTTTATTTAAATTTGGTTTCTATTAGCATACTAACATTTCTTATATATAGTAATTACCTCTAAAATGTGTCCTTATGTAATTTTTAGGAACATGTCTGTATTCTTGACAATAGTGACAATTATACCTTGTGTTGTAATCCCAATTATAGGAGTTTCCATTTTGGTGTAGCTTTGTTTGTATGTTTGATGTGCAATTGGCCTTAGATCAAAATTCATATGCTTTATGTCCATACTTCTAAAAATTGTAGCAGTATCCTTCAAATCTTTGAGTGCTCATGGTCTTGGTCTTGCATTCATTTTCTTGATGTCCTTGTTTGTTGTAGTTGTAGTAGTATCCTCTATATATCTACTTAGGGTTCTGGTTGACAGTTAGGGGTTCTTGTTCTATTTTGAGATTTTTGACCTCTTCAGTTAGGGCATTTTTCTTTTCCATCAAATCTACAACTGTTGCATCAAATTAATTTGAGTTTCCATCCTCAAACAATCTAGTAGTGTCTTCTTCTTGATATTGATCATCATTTTACTGAATAGCTAGTTCCTTTCTTCTCTTCATTGAATGCTACAATTCATCTCTTGCCTCCTTGAGTTGATGTAGGGAAAGTTGTATTTCAATCTTTTGGTTCTCAATATTTTTCCCTAACTTGTAGACTTCAATTTTCATGATCTTACCTCCAAAGATGTAAAAATTTCCTTCCTAGAGACCAAAGATCTGATACCAATAGTTGGAAATAACTATGGGAAAGTAAGTTTTTTTTTGGGGGGGGGGAAGTGAATCAACATTTAAATTTTTTGCCTCTAAAACATATCACTAACATCCATCTCATAACTTAACATTTAAACTGAAATAAAATGACATGCATAACATCTATAGCATAAAGTAAATAACACATGACACAGTAAATTGGTTACTTAGAAACCCTCCAATGAGAAGGTAAAATAGGCATAGGGATGACACCCATAGATCTTCGCTACTGTAGTTGTAAAGTGTAACCTATTATGGATATAATGTGTTTGATCATAATCTATGGTCTAGCATGTGAAAGGTCTTCCCTGTTAAAGGTTTAAAAAGAATATTAGGTGTCACCTTGTTAGAGGATTTTAAACTTACAATAAAGAAAGCACTTGGTTAAGAGATTTCCAATAACCTGTTAGGACTACTCGGTTAAGAGATTTTCTCTATATCACCTATAAGAATAATTCAACACTATGATCCTTTAGTTAGCACCATTTTTTTTGATGTTAGATATTCTCCTTACTGATTAAACCTTGATCCTCCTGATCAGATATGTCTCCTTTGTCCTTTCATTTGTTTACTCTATTCTTCTCAAACTAATTCTGCAATGCATAACTCTGCCATAGCCATCTCAATCACCATGAATTTTTTCCCAATGCTTGACATTCATCTCCTTGCACATATACAAAATGTACATGGTTTTCCTTGTTAAATAAGCATTGGTGGGGATGGATTGGGTTAGAATCAATGGCTGTGGTTGATCCATAATGCCACCTTAAGCTTTCCTTTTTTTTGATTGGTTGCATGTACTACATAGAGATTCACAATATACCTCAATACTTATCTTTTATATTCTTAAAATATTATTATATCAGCCCAAAAATTGTTTACATAGAAGTTTGTGGCATTACGAACAACTATACCAAAAATTGTTCACTCAACATTTGAAGACTCTAATGCTCGACCCTCACTGTTTTCCTAATGTTGTAACATGATTTTTGAATAGCTCAAAATTGTCTATTTACTTGACACCTAAATCACTCAGCATGTATAGAATTCTTAGCACTTGAGTGACTCGACACCAACTATCCATATTGCTCAACATGTATTGGCTAATAACTTATGCTCGACATGCTTTGATTAGTCAGCTCGTATTGATTACTCGTCTCACTTTGATCACTTAACATACACTATGTACCCAGCTTGTACTATAATTATGTTACATTATGACTAAGTGTTTTGTCACCGCCTTGTCAAACCCAATATGAGATTAACAGTCGGGTCACATTTTGGTATCACTATCTCTTTATCTAATGAGACCTTGCCCTTTTTACTTGTCTTCTTCTTCTTTTAATCTAGGAAACTCAGTACACTTGCACCAGCTGACATTTTTGGGGGCAATGGAGCCTTCAAATCCCCAGTTCTATTATTTTTCATATCACTTGTGTTGAGATAATGGGTGTTGCACACATTGCATAATATTGTTATATTGTATTATTTTATTTTATTATGTAATGTTACACTTAGATGGGTGTACAACATGTAAAGATTCCCATGAGATATACTTGATGAGTTGTATTGTAACATTGTGATAATATTTCATGCAATTATTTAATATTAAAGAAAATAATTAAATTTCCAATATTAAATGTGGGGTCAATGGGTTAAGTAGCACATGATTTATGTAATACCACTTGGTGGTTTTGTGAGACTTGCTACTATATAAGAAACCACAAGGGTAGTTGTTGGTGTGAAAAAGTGACAAGACAGAAGGAAAAAAGAGAGAGGAAAGATTCAAGCAGGAAAAAACTTGACAGGTTAGCCAAGGGAGCATTTGTGAAGGTTGGAAGCATGGCATGGGATGTGTGGGCTCATGCTTGTTCACATAGATTTCTAGGTTGTGGCTATGACTTTGAATGCTTCCATGGTTGTATTGCAATGGTGTTTTTGCTGAATAATACATGATGATAGATGCTTTTGGAGGCTAGGTTTTTTTCCTTCAATGAGGGTTTTCGAAAGTATATCTTGTGTCACATTTTTTGTCGGTATATTATCTATTCTCTTGCATGTGGATTTCAATTGCATATTTATTTCAGATTTATTATGGGTTATGTGGAAATGGTTATATTCTTTATGGAAAGTTTCCTTACAAGTGGTATCAGAGCTATAGTTTTATTATTGTAACCCTAGATTGAATCCATGGGAATGCATGAGAGGATAAAAGAAAGGGCAAGATATATGAGTTGTTTATTGTAGATTTGAAGGTTTTGGATTTAATGTTATGATGGGATATTGGTAGATTTTGAGCATGTTAAATTGTTGGACAATGGATTTTTTTGATATTTTATTTAAATGAGAGTTTCAGGGGATAGCTTGTAGAAATGAACTCTTGGCTAAAAATAGACCTCACTATTGGATCCGGGTTGATGTTTCCATAAATTTTGATATATAATATGCCCTAGTTTGGCCATGTTCAAAGGAAATCAAAGAGATTTTTAGTTTCAGCCCATAATGGTTGTCAAATTTAATCGTGTCAAAATTTTCGTCACAAGAAAAAGAATCATAGTGAAAATGGTAAAAAGACTATTTTAATAAAACAACCATAACATTTTCTTAGGATATCAGATTTTAGACTTCTTATAGGCATTGGAAAGCTATTTTAGAGTACTACAACTTAGTGTAGGTTTGATTATGTGATTTTGACATTTTGTCAGGTTGTAAGAGGCTGAAATTTAGATATTATTTATTTTGAGCATAGATTAGGGTATAACTTGGGCATACAGAGTCAGATTTTGGACTTTGAGTAGTCAAGCGAAAGCTTTTGGATAGCTCTACACATTGGTTTAGATTTGGTGTAGGTTTGGCATGATTTATTTGGTGATATATTCATCCAAATAGTTTATAATATATATTGACTATGGTAGCAATGTGAGTTTATGACATTGTATGTTTGGAAATTTAAGATTTCATGTTATTGTATACTCAATTCATATTTCAGATTGGTCTCATGATGATACGGTTATCAGTGTTTGGTTTGGATATTTATGATGAGTTGTTGGGTCTACAAGTTGTGCAGTGTTGTGAGAGGTCTATACTTACATGTTGCATTTATAGCTTGGTTATGGGTTGTCTTTATCCATTGATCTTTCATTGTTGGTACATATTTAGATTGGTGGCTTGGATTTAGGTTGTCTATGCTCTAATTTATGTGATTTACTAATTTTTCTTCATGTAGAAGGGATGAGATGTTGTTACCAAGTACAGTCATGGTAGAGATTTGTGGCTGACTTTTTTATGCTAATAGGTTGGACATATTGAGAGTCAGATGCTCAGTTCATGGATGTAATCATGGTGCCATGGATTTTGGCATGACATTATTGGATATACAACTACATCTTTGATGTTCATTGTTTTGGATTCTTGGTTTGGTTATGCTAGTATATCTTTTTGGTTGAGGATCATGGTTATTTGGTTTCTTTTGAGGAGTTCATGAAGTGCACTTTGAGTTATTTGATGGTTTGACACCTTGGTTGATTCTCATGGTTAGAGGATTTTTTTCATTGTGATTTCATGGATAGCTTGGATACATAGTTTAGTGAGAGCTTTTGATAGTGACGAGGTGACAATGTAGGATTAGTTCCTAGTTTGGTTTGTATCTTCTTGGTTTGGAGATCTTGGTTTCACTTGGTATTGACACTTTCATTGTGTGACTATAGACCTGGAGGATCCTCATGTAGGAGATGGATTTTATGATGTCATGGGTGACTCGGTACCATGGTTGAGTGGGAGTTATTGGTATTGATATATTTATTGACTATTTGTAGATGTTGGAGGTTTTTCTTAGATCCTATCACTGTAGAAGTGTCTTTAATATTTGCATGGTACACTTGTTATTTTCATGGTGTATGAAGATGGTTAGATCTTGAGGGCTCATGAGGTTCTTGGATATATTCATGGTGTGTTGAGATGGTTCTTAATGGTATGTGGAGATGGTTTTATTCATGGTGTGTGGAGATGGTTTCATCTTGAGGACTAATGGGGTTCTTGGTAAAGGTGTGGCTTACCCTTTCATTTGGCATGTTATCCTTGGTGTGACGATGGTTTCATTTTTTATGTCATGATATACTCTTCATACACATTTATAGTTGTGACATGTTATAGTATGTTCATATGGAACATGTTATCTCTTTGGTTGAAATGGGTAGTTCATGTTGTTATGTTTATGTTCTTGAGGCCATGGTTGAAACTTTGACATTGATCCTGGTTTAGTTTCTTAGTATTGAGCACATTGATCATAAGGTAGACACTTCATGATATTTCTATGTTGCATTTGGAGTTGCCGTGGATTGATTGGGTACAAGTGTTCATGGATACTTAGAGATGGTGGTGATGCTAATTTCTCTTGGATTAGAGAAGTATTTTTTGAGATAATTATTTGGTTTCAGAAAGAGTGTTGAGGGGCATTCACCTGATATGGACATGAGAGGATATTGTTCTTAGATGAGTCTTGGTTGGAGACTTGGATATATTGATGAGCATTCTCATTCTCCAGTCTATTCGGCAGTTTGCTACTTGAGAGCTATAGTCAATTATTTTTCTTAGGTGCATTATGTTTGTGCTTGTCTTTCATGAATATGGATCTTGAGCTACAATACATGAATTAGTTCTGGAAGGTTCATTTGAAAGATGGTTTAGCATTGGTTATCTTCATGTGCATATTTTGTTGTTATGCTAGTTAAGTTTGGGAGATGGTTTTATATTGGGCATATTCCTTGGTTTAGGAATGGTTTATGAGTTTTATCTTCTTGTGAGAGGCTTACATCCATGATTAGTCATGTGCTATGGTATGGGTGTTGTTGTGGCTTCTTGGATGGGTTTTTATGGAGGAGATCATACTTTCACAATTTACATCTAGAGGTGTGTGTAGAAGGACATGATACAGGTTATGATTTGCATGGTTTCTTTTTGGTCTTGGTTATCTTCCTAGATGTTTAGTTTTTCTTACATTGGATTTGAGATTGGTTAGAGATTGTGATCATTATTTTGTGTTCATGGATGTCATGTGAGAGATGACATGGTTATTTCTTTATCTCTTTCCTTTGTTAGTTTTGGAGAGCTTGGGAGACTTTTGGAGATTGGTTATGAGAGTTGTTCTTGCCAGTTATTGGTTTATGTGTTGTGGATATCCTTGAGACTACATGGATTCACTTCTTTGAGATGTTGTAAGTGGATTGGTTATAAATTCTTCATTATCTTTTGTAGTGGGAGCTTCTTGGTATATATGTGGTAGGTATTTCTCTTGAGGCTTTTGATTACAGGTTATAGATTAGATATGTTGATGATGTGAGATTTACTTGGTATACCTTTGGAGGTATGGATGGTTGGATGGGTTTGGCACTTGAGACTTTGAAAACTATGATACATATGATTACCTTTGGATCAAGTTTTTGTGCTTGGTATTTCAGTTGGTATAGGATTTTATGATCTTCTAATGTGACAGGTTGGGTGGCTTTCTCTTTGGATGGCTTCTATGTATGTCCAGTGACAGTGGCATAATAGGAGGTGAGATAGTTCACGTTTGAGAGAATGGATACTTTGATTTTTTTGTGGTTACTAGGATGGAGCACATTGTGTACTTTGATCCATGATGGTGGATGTGCTAGGAGGGATTGTTCCCTTGTTCATTAATGTGGCTACAGATTGACCCTATGCAATGTATACAAAAAGTGGGAGATTGTTGAGATAATGGGTGTCACACACATTGCATACTATTGCTATATTGTATTATTTTATTTTATTATGTAATGTTACCCCTAGATGGATGTGTAACATGTAAAGATTCCCATGAGATATACTTGATGAGTTGTATTGTAACATTGTGATAATATTTCATTTAATTATTTAAGATTGGGGAAAATAATTAAATTTCCAATATTAAATGTGAGGTCAATGGGTTAAGTAGCACATGGTTTAGCACATGGTTTATGTAATACCACTTGGTGGTTTTGTGGGACTTGATACTATATAAGAAACCACAAGGGTAGTTGTTGGTGTCAAAAAGTGGCAAGACAGAAGTAAAAAGAAGAAGGAAAGAGTCAAGTGGGACAAGGCTTGATAGGTTAGCCAAGGGAGCATTTGTGAAGGTTGGAAGCATGGCATGGGATGTGTAGTTTCATGCTTGTTCACAGATATTTCTTAGTTGTGGCTATGGATTTGAAGGCTTCCATGGTTGTATTGCAATGGTGTTTTTACTAAATAATACATGATGATGGATGCTTTTGGAGGCTGGGTTTTTTCCCTCAATGAGGGTTTCCCAGGGTATATCTTGTGTCACTTTTTTTGTGGCTATGTTGTCTATTCTCTTGCATGTGGATTTTAGTTGCATATTTATTTCAAATCTATTATGGGTTATGTGGAAATGGTTATATTCTTCATTGCAAGTTTCCTTACAACTTGGAGGTATTCACTCTATTTAAATTTTTTATTATTATTATCTTGGGCCTCATTTTTAGTTTGTGTTTATGTTTCTTCTATCTGAGGTTGAACCTTAGTATGTGGTATTGTAGGTTGTTTCTCTCCTTTCTATTCATAACTTCTTATTTTTCTTGTTCTTGTACATCTAAACTTGTTTCTATAATAGTGGTATTTTTTGTATCTATAGAGGTTGTCTCTTTATCTTTCTTGTATAAATATGAAAATGAGAAAATAATAGATGAAAATGAAAACTTAGAAGATAAAACACAAGAACAAAAATATTTATCACAGTTCACCACAGTTGTGGCTACGTCCACACTTGAGTAGGTACCTATTACATTGATCAAATATTTGATCTAATATAGTACATGATAGTATATGTCTATTTATAAATTTATATATATCTTTACGTGAACAACCACATAAGCTGAACAATTAGTGAAATCATTGGGCTTCATATTGCAACATCTTGGTAGCCTTGGGTTCATACCCCTTATCTATTTTCTTTGTATTCTCGTGTGCCTAAGTTTTTTCTTGAGTAACCCTAGGAACATTAATATTTTAAGTAACATTTGTTTCCTTTATAGTTGTCACAACACTAGCAATAGATGGTGTAGGTGTTAGATATGCATGAACTTATATAAAATAGATGCATCCTTCATGAGTTGTGATACCGATGACTTGGTATAGGATGTGTCCTCAGGTGGTTATTCAATAGTCTCCATCATATCTTGATCCTTATTTACAGTCTCATCTGGGTCCTTATTTTTGATATCTTCTATCTTAACTTCATCCTATGAATCTTTTACAATGTGAGGAATTACTACATTCATAGTATCCTCAAGGTCTTCTTTAAGATTATCCAATTTTGATTCTAGATGAGGCTCAATATTAGATATTTCTACATTTTTTAGTTTATTAGATATATGAAGTATATTTTTCCATTCTCTATTGTTGCCTTTGTCCACTTCTTATGTACTTCACATCATGATTTTCATTGATCAATTCATGACTATGGAACTATTCTTGTATTTTATTAGGGCTTTATCAATATCTTGAACTGTTACTATGGGAACTATAATTGCAAGTGGTCTTTCTCTTAAATTTCTCTTGGTATCTAGTGCATATTTCCATCTAGCACTTATTTTTTTATGCAACTCTTTAGCTATTCTTCCTGTAATTTCAACAGACACATGATATCTATACATATGCATTTTGCTAATGACCAATTCTTCAATTTTCAACTTATCATTATCATTCAACTTATGATATTTTAATATATGCATTGATCCAAAACTTTAAGCCATTCTTACTGATTCAACATGTTTACCTAAAATTTTAGGTACAAAGTTCTTATCAACTCCGAATTGACCATATTCATCTAATTAGGTCCTCTAACTATCCTCATTCTTCATAGCCTTTTGTTTGTTTGGTAACTTAGGCACCGACTTAAATTGTGTGTTCTTTATTTTTTGAGAGGTTTTTGTTTTGGGCTATTTCTCCTCAAGTACTACATCTTTCCTTTACCTCCTCTTACAGGTGGAGTAGTGGTTTATACAATTCTAGTCCTAGACCTAGTTTCTTTAGGACTAATAGATTCCTCTACTTATGCCTTCCTACCCCTTTTTGATTTAGGCTTTTCTATTTTTAATTATTTCTCTTTATCCACTCTTTTTCCTTTAGATTCTCTCCCCCCTCATTTTTTTGATCAATCTACTTACCCTACTCATCAAATTACCCTTCTAATGAGTGTATCATCTTTGATTTTTTTCTATCTTAGGAACAAATGTATCAAGTTTAATTCTCTTCTATTTTTCTTCAAAATTTCCAAATATTTGTCTGTTTTATCTAAGGATTGATTTCCCAAAGAGAGCATAGCTTGGTCAATGTCAATCTCATAATCCATTGGTTCTAGCCATGAAGTTCTTAGTTCTACAACTTTTATGAGACATGTGATAGTATCATCTAGGAAACATATTGTGTCTTTGTAGTTTTTGACTAGATGTGGGGGAAGCCTTTATCTTTGATACATTCTAGCCTTAAATTGTGCAAAATACTCCGATGTAGTGCAAGGTAAGAGAATCCCCAAAAGATATGTCCTAGCCCCAAAAAAAAAACCACACAATGGAAACACAACACAAGACACAAGATCTAATACAAAATTCAATTCTTTATTCATAAAATGACTGATTAGATGCAATGTGATGGGTTGTAAGGCCTTCTTGGTTATGACCAAATAAAAAGAAAGTAATAGTTCTACAAGATCCCTCAAGATCCAACCAATCCCTAGATAGTCTAGATCTATTACACAACAACATTCTAGTCAAAACTTCCAACAAGATCTAAACTTGTGCTCGAAAGTCACCAAGCAATATCCTTGTTTCCTCAAGCCCACATCTACTAGCTCTTCTCACAAATTTGCTCCTCTCAACTACTCCATTCTAAATTCCTCATGATTCAAGACTTTGCAAGAGCTTGTACTTATACCCAACTAAGCCACAAGTCATCCTAGAAAGGTACGAATTAAATAAACCCTTACATTAAAAACCTATTTAAGCCACATGTTGGCCTACAAAAGATATTAAACATAAAGTGATTGAACATGAGCTTACAATACCCATTAAATGCACCTAGGATAAAGATCCAATGCTCAAATAAATTCATACATCCAAATGATCAATCCAAATCATGATTACACATGTTAAATGCACTAAGTCAACCAAGAAAATATGCAAGAACTCCATTCCACAAGCCACACTGTTGAGCATCAGCAAAAACCACAAGCATTGCCAAGCAACAATATATTTCGACAAATAAAAACATGTCAAGAAACACAATATATGTCGATCCCAATATATATTCTGAGCTTAATATACATCAAGCTCCTTCAGAGACTGAGCCCCTCATCTAACACTACAACTAAGAACTGCTCAATAATGACCAAGCATCAATGGTCTTTCGACTTATTTCTCTAACTCAAAGCTTAAAACAACTCCAACATACAATATTTCCAACTTCCCTATGATGCTCCTACATTAGACACCCTGGGTGTGAAAAGATGTTCTTAATAGCTGGAAGAACATCTTGTGGGATATAACAAATAAATCTTGAATTGGTTCTTCACATACATATCTGCCAAGTTATCAACTTGCACACTCTTCACTTTATTCCATTTCTTCCAATCATTTTCAAAAATAGACAACTATTTACTCTACTTCTTTGCATCATTTTTTAGTGTAGCAAAAATTTCTTTTCCATGCTAATCTCTAACCCTCTCAAAGTCCTTTAGCTCAACTCAACTCCTAAAGCTCAGGTTCCTCTTACATAGTTCTTCATTATTCAAATAGCAATCAAATTCTTGAAGAAATCATGCATTTTCCTATAATCATACTACCAAGGTCTACCAAGTAATATGTGACAACTACTCATGTCTACAATATCACACAATACTTGATCGTTATACTGCCCAATTTGAAAATCCACAAGACATTTCTCCCTCACTTCCAAAGCATGATTATTTTATAACCAACCAATCCTATAACGATAAGGATGTCTCACTCTCTTCAATCCAAGCTTCTAAACCATCTCCTCATAAACAAGGTTATCCATACTACCAGTATCCACAATTACATTATAGATTTTACTAGTAGACTTACAACAAGTTCTAAACAAATTACTCCTTTGACAAGGTTTCGATACCCTTTTACCAAAGAGTACTCACTGAGCCAACAAGTTCTCTCCTTTCCTTTCAAGTTTATTGACTGAGTCTTCAACCTCATTCGCAACAACAACTCTTCTATCACCAACCTTTTGGGAAAATTCATACGCTTTATGTCCTTCTTCACTGCAATGAAAATAATTACATTTAAAAAAAACCTTGCCCATCCTCTTCCTCGCCTCAACAGGTTTTGGTTCATCTTTTACACTTGGTTTACCCTTTCCAGGTGATCTCGCTTCTCCTTTCCATGAGAATTACCTTTATTTCACCTCTTCAACCTATTTTATTCCTGAAGAGCATATTGATAAGAATCATCAATAGAAATAATATTCAACAAACCAATCTCATCCTGAATATTGAATCTCGAACTATTAATATATCCAACCACCTTTTCTTTAGATAACTCTCTAGCCCTAGACCAAAGAGTCAACTTATAAAACTCTTTGGTGTAATCCTTCATAGTCATAGCCTTTTGCTTTAGATTCTATAAAATTTTAAATAACTCAACTTCATGATCAACATGAATGAACTTAGCCTTCAATTTAGTCACCATCAACCTCCACCTAGTGATCTTCTTTTCACCTTCTTCTTCTCTATCTCTTTGTAGTTATTGTCACCAAAGAGAAACTTGTCCATTCAACTTAGTTTGTGCCAACCTAACTCTAAGTGGGTCTCCAACATCCTCTAACTCAAAGTAGTCTTCTAGCTCATCAATCCAATCAATCATGTCTAAGTCAGGATTAAAAGTACTTGAGAAATTAGAAACATCCATCTCATGCTTCAACTTCAACTAAGATCAAGATCTACCGAATCAACCATTCCTATCTTTCATAGGTCTCTCCATTCAATTAGTTTTCTCTTCTCCACTTAATCCAAAAACTTCAAAGTCTTCAAGAGCTTCCTCATAACCATCTTCAATACCCACATTCCTAGGTACACTAGAAATGGCCCTCATTATTTCATTCTTCATCAACTCCATCTTAGATATGAAATATGTTATGACCTTCTCTGAGATCCTTGCTTCCACAACATTAAAGAGATCTTCAATATCCCTAGGGTCCAATATTCTTAGAGGCATCATCCAAGATCTTCGCAAAACCAAAGCAAAAAATCCTCAAGATCAAACAGATCCAACTTTCATTCTAATAAGATCAACCAACCAAATCGAGCTTTTCTCTGATACCACTTACCACTTGATGCAATGAAAGGTAGGAGAATCCCCAAAAGAGATGTCCTATCCCCCTAACATTTAATACACAGTAGAAATAGGTAAAAGCACAAACCTGTGTCACCTTTTATAAAAGAAGGTGATACCAAAATTTAAACTCTTCAACTTTAATGACATAAAAGTGGCATTTTTGTTTAGAATTTGAAGATGATGTAAACTAATAAAATGTGTAAAATTGGATGATGTTTATGTCTGTAATTAAAAAAATAAAATTGAGTGAAAATTTTATTTATTTTTGAATTTTTATAGTCTACTTTTTTATTTTTTAAAAATGCTAAAAATTTAGAGTTCTTTTCTTGTCAAAAAAAATATGCAGATGATAATATTTTGGTTTGATTATGGAATATGTTAGAGTTGATATGTATACCTAGTGCACCAAAAAAGAAAAATTCAAATTTGGCTAATATTTTTCAAGTTATAACTAGTCAAAGTCAAAGCTATTAGAAATTCAAAGTTTTTTTCTCCCTTCAAACTTTTTCCATCAAATCTACATATTTTTAAAAATAAATTACATATTCTTGAAGAAGACTCTCTCCTCTAGTGCAACATTAAAAAAGAATAATTTTTGAACATAATTTACTATTTTTTTCCTATTTTTGAATAGACATCTTCCTAAATCTTAAAAACCGTAATTTTATTAATTTTAAATTATAACATAATGTCCATAATCAAAATAATAATAAATTTATATGGTCATAATCTTGACTTTGAGACCTACAGAAGTATATTTTTAGTTTTAAAGAAAACTTCATTTTAGTAGGTCAAATTGGCCTTCAAAGTGAGATGTTTAGAGAAGTTCTTATTTTTGCTTGTGTGGCTGCCACTTCGGATGCCACATAGACAATTTTGGCTGAAACCCTTTTGGCTACAAGTGTTTTGGCCGAAAGGGTTTTGACTGTAACCCCCATCAGCCTATCAAACCACTAGCGGTTAATTTGGCAGTTTCATATAAAATAAATTTTATTTATTTATTTATTTTATTTTATAATAAATATAGAAAAAAAAAAAAAAAAAAGAGTATTTTTGGAAGACAAGGATTTTTGAAGCCATTTTCAATGACTATTTTGCAGATATAATCAAAACTACAAAGGATCAAATATTTTTAAGGTGTTTTTTCCTGTCTACTTATTTTTATGTATTCTATATTGAAGCATTAGCTAGTATTTAGTGACATCTAAGTTAATTTTTTTGTTTCTATAGATTAAACTATTCAGTGGGTAGTAAAAGGAAAAGATCAAGGAAATATGATATAATAAGAGATGACAAAATGAAAGGTCATACAAAACATAACCAAAACCAACATACTAAAATTCTTGAAGATGATGAGATTCATGAAGAGAATGAAAGTAATGAAGAGGAAGAAATTAGCAATTGTAATGATAGAAACAAATTAGAAGTCATAACAAATTTGATTTATTTGGATGAGGAACTACTTTTAAACCAAATTCCATCTAAAGATATGATAAATGATAACACTATTAGAAAGCATTGTCAAAACATGTGGGATTAATATTTCAAAAATAAAAGTATATTTGGATAGGCACAATTATTTGTCAAGTTATTTAGGAGAAAAGATATGAGACCTATTTTGGAGTTGTTGAGTGTTGATAACAGGAAAAACCATGTGCATAATATTGATAAAACAATAGCTGAAAACTTGCAAAATGCTTATAAAAAAATTGACAACACAACTCGAGGAGGTGATTTGAGTAAGGCACATAGAGCATTGATGACTACTATATCTAGTAGAAAATTGACACATAGAAAATAGGTATGTGCAATTTTTGATGTACTACATATATCTA
Organism: Cupressus sempervirens; assembly: GCA_028749045.1. Taxonomy (NCBI): domain Eukaryota; kingdom Viridiplantae; phylum Streptophyta; class Pinopsida; order Cupressales; family Cupressaceae; genus Cupressus; species Cupressus sempervirens. Next base: position 831,999,837 of record CM053790.1, on the reverse strand, counting down.
GAAGAACTATTCAGAGATACATCAAGAGGAGAAATATGCTAGATGATAACATTGAGAATAACTAGGTGAATATTCGTAGAGCTCCTCAAAAAGATATAATTTATGAAGATGTAAAAGGACAAGTTATTGAATTTTGGACCACACGTTCTCGTGTTTCTTCCAACAGACATGATACTATATACATTAAAGATAGGGAGACAGGGGCAAAAATTAAACATCCAAAAAATTTCATAGATATAACTCAAAGTGAATTATTTCAAACATTCAAGCAAGAATTTTCAAATGTCAAAATATGTCAGAGAATGTTTGAGAGTTTATGTACTTCCTTTGTATGCATAAATAAGATGCATGAAACTTCTTTTTGTCAAAATCATGTTGAATTTGGTCTACACTTGCAATCATATAAGAAAGTTATGACAGTACTTGATCCTAATTTGGTGATCCCTAGTAGTACAACACAATTTGTGAAGTCCATATTATGTGATAAATTAGAAGATTTAGATGAGTTCAAAGTACAATGCATAAAAAATCGGTGTGAAGATTGTGGAGATTTACACAAATTTTCAATGCAAATTGAGAATATTAATGAATTGACACCAGTTTCATGGATGAGATATGAATATGGGACATACCAAAATAAGACAGGAGATGAATCCAAAAAAATGTATTGAAGGAGAGTGAGTTTCAATATGATGAGTTTATAAACAAGTTCTCTCCATTGATATATACACATATCCAACATTGTCATGGTGCACGATGGCAAGCTAAATAATTTCCTGATTCCAAATTTTTTTTTCCACCTAGTTGTATACTTTTAGTTGTAGATTTTTCTGAGAATTATACATTTGCACCTCAAACAGAGCTTCAAGGGCAATATTATCATTCTGAACAAGTTTCAATATTTGTGCAAGTGACCTATAGACATGCACAATTTGAGGTGGATGAGATAGGAAGGTTGGATGAAAATGAATGCATCATCATCAAAGAGGTTCATTTCTATATTAGTGATGATAGAGTTCATGATAGGAGTTATGTGGCTCATTGTTTTGCAATGTTCTCTAAAGATCTTAGAAATCATGGAATAAATGTTTCAGAGCATTGTCTTTGGTCTGATGGATGTGTAGGTTAGTATACATGAACTTACACATTTATTTAACTTTATTTTAACTTATATTTATTTTTACATGCCTATTTTGATTTGATACATATACATAGATAATTGTTTCTACTTATCATTTCATGTTCACAGGATAATTCAAATATGAAAAAGAATTTAATTGGTTAGCAATGCAACATACTAGAACCAATGTTAGGTTTTTATGGAATTTTTTTGAAAGTGGACATGGAAAAGGGGAGCATCATGGAGTAGGAACATGTATAAAGCGTGTGCTTTGACAACATGAAGTTGTAGCTAAATATGCATTTAATGTACATGTTTAATACTAGTAGCATATATTTTAAATTATAAATATGCATGTTTTATGTACATACAGGGAATAGGATAGAGAGTGCAAATCAAATTTTTGAATGGTGCAAAGTTCATTTTTCTACTCAAGATACTGAATACAATAAGCACTACTTTTGGGAAGTGAAAGGTGAACTTTATATATTTATTTTTAATGTATTTTTCAAATTTTTGAGTTTTTTATTAAATATTTATTTTGAAATATGAAAATTACTTTTTGTATTTGTAATAGATATAGATCGATCTAATCCTTACAATTGTCAAATGATTCCTAGTATTAGAAGTTTACATCAAGTGATGACTACAGGAAACCATTAACCTCCAATAATTAAAGTAAGAGAGAAAACATGTTTTTGTGATGATTGCATTAAGGACAATCTAGTGAGTGTATGTTAAAATATTGTGAATGGATATGTTTTAAATTGAAATTTGAAGGATATAGTTAGAAAGCCTCCTTTTGAAGATGCTGACATTGACATTGACTTCATGATCTTGTATATTCAGCTGATTATGAGCGCAATTCTGATTTAGTTATGGCATGTTTGTGTGCATATATATATATATATATATATATATATATATATATATATATGTATGTATATTCATTTTAAAATTAATTTATATTTATCTATTTTTATATACATGGAGGAGATATTTTTGTAGTTAGGGCCTTACCAGATAATGTGGAAAATGTGGACTATTATCTTTTAAAATGCACAAAAGTAAAACACAAGTTGCTAGAAGGAACTATAGATGCTGATGAACAATCATATCCAATTGGATTAGTTGTTATTGAAGGAACATATTATCAACAAACAAGGGTAACTGATAGTGGTATTGAATTTATTAAATACAAGCTTGGAGAAATTTTTTTACATTACAGTAACCATTTTATAGAAAAAAAGTTACAATTTGAAGCAATACAAAGAAGAGGACATCGTGGAAATAAAAAAAGGAAATCGTCTATTGAAGAACATGAAAAACTTCTAGAGATAATAAAAACTAGACAAGATCCTAAAAATACGATTTTTGTGGAGCTCTAGTTTAGCTATGTCTATATAGCTCTTATACTTTCACATTTAATGTTGACAGGATATTTGTTTTATAAATTTGTATACATTGGATCATTTATCTTGTATATGTGAAATTAGACATGTTTCAAGTTATTTTTATATAAATTAGACATGGATATCTCATTTAAGACAACCTCTTTGAGCCTACCTTCAAGACAACCTCTTAGGACCTCCCCTTAGGACTACCTATTACCTAACCTATTTATATACATTGTTTATGTTTTCTTATGATTGTTAATGCTCTTATGTATTTATGTATATAATCTTTATGTTCTTATATGATACATTCTTTATGTTTGTATATAATCTTTATGTTCTTATATGTATTAACTTTTATTAATTAAATGTTGTAACATGCATTCTTTAGGCCATACTCTTTATATATTCTTATCTACATGTATATGTTATATTCTTACCTGTGCATTAATCTACATTCTTATATATGTATAATTTAGGATCTCCCCTTAAGACATGTCATTAAATATAGTTAATTATACTTAGATTTAGGCAATTTAAAAAATAATAACATATACATAAACATGAATATTGAAAAAATATATGTCTACATTTAACATGAACATATTTACATACATCTATGAAATAAAATATACATTAATCTACATTCTTATGTATAATTTAGGATCTCCCTTTAAGACATGTCATTAAATATAGTTAATTACATGATTGAGGCATTAAGATTTATAACATATACATGAATAACACATACATAAACATAAAATATTAAGACATTAAAAGATCAATAACATGTACATAAACATTAATAAAAATATGTATTACATTCTTTATGTTCATATGTATTCTTTGTGTTCTTATATGTATTAAATTTAGTGATTGAATGTTGTAGTTCACATCATGTATTCTTTACTAGTACTCTTTATGTTCTTAAATATGTATTCTATGATAGCACACATTACATTCTTTATGTTCATATGTATTCTTTTGCATTCTTATATGTATTAAATTTAGTAATTAAATGTTGTAGTTCACATCATGTATTCTTTACTAGTACTCTTTATGTTCTTAACTATGTATTAAATTTATTGATTAAATATTGTAACACATTTACAAAATAACACATGATCTATGAAATAAAAATATGAATATTGAAAACATACATACACTCAACATGAACATAATATTTACATCTATGTAAAATAACCCATCTATGAAATAATGTATGTACCCATGTAAAATGTATCCAAAATACCATATAAAATGTCTCCAAAATACCACATCAAATGTCTCTAAAATACCATGTATCAAATGTATCTAAAATAACATGTACATCCATATAAAAGTATCTAAAATAACAAATGTATCTGAAATAACATACATATCCATATAAAAGTATCTGAAATAACATATGTGTCTAAAAATACATATACCTCCATATCAAAGTATCTGAAATGACATGTATATATATATAAATGTCCCAACGTCAATGAAATAGACATTTAAACTAAGTTCAACTACATCCCCTTCTTGATCCATGACCCCAGAAGGCTCTATAATCTACAATCAAATGAAAGAAATTTGTAAAATATAAAATTATACATGTATACTTGCATGTATTATATCATATGTACAATATATATCTATCAAATATATAATAAAAAATACATAACATAGCTATGACTCATGTCATGTAGGATCTATTGGGGTCTGAAGATCTCCAAAATGCAACAGACTATTGCTAAGACCCTATAGAACACACATGTACATGTACACAAGTTAAACTGAATCACTCAAGAATACATGTATAGACCTAAGTACATACATATAAAAGATCTTGAGTACACTAAAAAGTATACATGTGTAAATTATAGTAACAAATAAATATTAACATATAAATTTACAATATTTACCATAGCATCATGTACTATTATTCCAATCTCATTGATATTTGAATCATGTAGTGATAGAGTACATTCTGAATCATGTAATGCGAGTGCTCTAAGGCCAAGTTGTGTAGGAGTAGGTGCTATAGGATCCTAAGTAGGTGTGGGGACAGGTGCTATAGGCCCCTTTATAGGAGCAGGTACTATATAATGTACAGAGATATCCTCCTGTCTTTGTAAGGGTTGTGATCCTACTGTGCATGATAGAATATGGTTGATGTGTCCACCAATGTCACGAAGAGGAATCCTTGTGACTATCGACAATGCCTGATATGAACCAAAAAGATTAGATGCAAAATAAGATGTCATATGACAAAATGTATCCACATCTAATATAGCAAAAACCTCTAGTGGAGATGGTATATCTGCTATCTCATACAAATGATCAACTCCTATGCTAGAGGATGCACCTGTCAAAATGGGACCACGAGATCGTAACCTATATCTGCCACATCGATCTGAAGATATCTCCTATAACTGCATGGAAATTGTGGCAATGCTGGAATATATCTAACTCCTGACTGTATCATCGAGAATTTTCATAGGCACAACAACCATTTGTGGAGCTCTCAACATGACCAAAAGGTTTGGACCCACCATTGCCCATTTATTAATGGGTGTAGGGGTGTTTTCAAGTCTAAACCTCTCTGAGAATTTACTGAGGTCCTATCCAACATGACCTATAAAATCTGTATAATCGACATCATGATGTAAATGAAATTTTGCAAATAATTGTTTGTAGAAATAAAGAGGAAACTCATCCTTCTGCGGCCACTTGTGATGTACAACTAACCACCGAGGATATATAAATGGAGCAACAAGCTAATCTATACACTTCATCATTGAATAACCTCTAACCCTAGGCCTATCTGTATAAAAGGGAAACATAGTCTTCACCATAGCGATGGAGACCTCACCATCAATCTATGTATACTTCACAGTGCTAGTGATACTGTGAGAAAGGGAAGAGTAAAAAGTTTCAGTAATAATATCATCAAAAGGGTTGTATGTAGAGATCATCTTGATCATATGGCATAACTCATCTCTCATAAAAATAATCTTCTCCCTATTAGGGAAAGTGGTAGAAGCCAATAGTGTAGAATCAAGATACTCTATAGCACGAGATAGCCTAGCAATAGTATCTCTAAACAAATGTTGTCTCTCCTCAGAGGATGATATCGGTCTGCATGTTGTGCTTGACTCAGCACTATGACCCCCTCCCTGAACACTAGCCTCCCTTGAGGATGTAGGTGCTCCACTAGTACTAGATGCCATAGTGATATATGGAAAGATGTCTGTCTACAAATGCATAGTTAAGATATACATGTAAGTACATATAAAATTGAAAGTTTGAAGTTGGTTAAATTTTAAGTTTTCAAGTTTGAACAACTAGAACTTATCATAGTTTAGTTCTACCTAATGTTTCAAGTTACATGTTAGTTATCTATATAGGTTTGTACTATGCTAATGTTTTATCAAATGTAATTACTTTAGTTTTCTAAGTGTCAACTTGAATTTTCTATGTTTGATCATGTAAAATCTACATTTATGATTAAATACATATTTAATTAAAAAATAATATATAGTTCTTTATCTAACATATCAAGATCTAACTATATAAAGAAAATTAACTAGTCTAAATAATCAACTACTAAAAAAAATAAAATATAATTAATTTAATTACTAAAACACTTAAAAATAATTAATTTAACTAATGGTAATATGTAATAACTAAAAAACATTAAAAAAAAACAAAACAACTTACCTGTTACGACCAAAACTGTCTAACCACTATGCAAACCATAACAACAAAATGACCGTTAGCAAGTAATTTTTTGGAATTTGTAAATCCATTAGGGTTATGGCTAAAACCTTTTCAGCCAAAAGGGTTTCAGCCATAACCTCCCTTGCCATGTTAGCATGAGAAAGTGCTACGTCTATACAGCTAAAAGTATTTTGACCATAAACATTACAGCTGAAATCGTTTTGGCTATAACCATATTGGATATCACAATAGGTAACACAAATCTATGCTTTTACCCAAACACAACACAAGACACAAGATCTGATACCAAACTCAATTTTTTATTCATTAAACAAATGATTATGTGAAATATGTTGGGCTGTAAGGACTTCCTAATTATGACCAAATACAAAGAAAGCAATAGTTCTACAAGATCCCTCAAGATGTAACCAAAACCCTAGATAGTCCATAACTATAACAAAACAACACTCTGGTAGAAACCTCTAGCAAGATCTAAACTTGTGCTCACAAGCCACTAAGCAATCTCTCAATTTCCCTAAGCCCTGAACTACTAACTTTGCTCACAATTTTGCTTCTTTTAGCTACTCCATGCTGAATTCCTCATGATTCAAGGCTCTACAAGATCCTCTACTTATACCCAACTAAGACACAAATCATTAAATAAGCCCTTACATTAAATTCCTAACTAAGCTACAAATTAGGCTGTAATAGATATTAAATACAAAATACCTTAGTCAGCTTACAACACCCATTAAATTCACCCTAGATAAAGATCAAAGGCCCAAATAACATCATACATCCCCATGATTGATCCACATCATGATTACAAACATTACATACACTAAGCCAAGTCAATTCACAAGAACTCAATCCTGCAAGCCACACTGTCGATTGTTAGTAAAAACCACAAGCATCACCGAGCTCACACAAGCATTCTTGAGAAAGAAATACATGCCGAGCAATGTAATATATGTTGAGCCCAATATATATGATGATCCAAATATACACTAATCTCCTTTAGAGATTGATCCCCTCAGCAAATACTACAACCAATAACTTCTTAATAGAGACCAATAATCAACCCTTTTTTGATCGAGTCCTCCAACTCCAAGGTAAAAATAACTCCAGTATGTAGGATTGCCAACTTCTTTAGGATGCTCCTAAATCATACTCACTCATCACTTTGTCAAAATTCTCACCCATGCCATTAATGTAGTAATTAATCTTATATATAATAGGCCTATCATGTTGAAATTCACTTCACGAATTATAGGAAAGAAATTTTGCAAGTAGAAGAAAATTCACACCAATAATGATCTATATTTCACTATTTTATCTTGGCATCTTGAATAACATGGATGCTATCTTCCAATTTCTTTAAATGTATCTCAACAAGGTCAACATTGAATCCTTTCTTCATAGTTTTCTATGCCAAGTAAATAGCAACACACAATACATTATTCAGTCTTCTCAATTGATAGATTCTATATGCAATAAAAAATGTAGCAAACTTGGTTTCTGCATCATTTTTTGTAGACACTTAGAGACCTCGACCATCCCATGCCACTTTGGTGTGCTTAGTATTATTATTTTTCCTTTAGTTCTAATCATAGTGCTTTTTCTTTCTCATTAATTGGTTATTGAGTTACCATGTGCATCACATCCTTTGTGATCTTAATTAGACCTTTGCACCACATTGATTATCCATGAACTTGGATAATGAGAATTATTATCCATTCATCCTCAAAAACCTTTTGGAAATGCAAGGCATGTATCAAAACCTTTTATTCCAAATTATTGTGCTCATCTTTTAGTTTCTCATCGACACATAATGTCCTGTATGCTTCTTGAATCTCACTTTCACATATTTCTCCAATTTTGCAGTGAATATATGACCTAATATCCCAAACTAGTAAAACCCTAGTAGGAAATGATGAAAGTGATCCTATTTCAATAGTCTTTGTAGTAACTTCATGATATAACTTGTAACCTAGTTCCTCATAGTCAATAATCTTTACCAGAATAGATTTTACAACCTTGGGTGCCTTGGTTTGTGCTACACTAGATGGCATTTCAAAATTGATTCATAAGGGCTTCATCGAGTGATGATCTAATGGCAAGGGAAAACTTGAATTGTACACCAAATCTCTAAAATAGCTCAAATTACTAACAAATTCACTTGTTTCATCTCAAATTATAAATTCTCATTCAAATGATTTGAAATCACTCTAAAATCATCTTAAATGCAAGGTAAATAATAAAATGTTGAGACATTTATTATAGTGAAAAATATTTTTAGGGTTATGTAATGTGAAATAAATGCTCTCTTTTTTGACTTACCAACTAATAACCATACCAACCACCAATCTTTTCTCAGTTACTCAGGTATTCTCCATTGAGTATCCATCTCAATTGGTTAGGCTTACTAACCACACTAACTTTCACAATTATAAAATTTAGGTGACTGCATCTTTCCATATTTTAATAATTTGTATATCAATTCTCGATTATAAGGAACTAATGTATGATAAAACATTTTATATAGTTCCCATGAATTGCTAATATATTTATTTTGTGGTTGTGGAGTCCCCTAATCTAGAGGATGAGGTGTCACCAATAGATACATGTATTGTTCCACTATCTCTAGTCTTCCTTTTCCATATCTTACCCATTTGGTTATGAATATCATTTACATTTACTTTTCCTTTCCCTTTAGAGTTTTCATCATTAGGTGCATATGCTCGATATCTACAATATTTCCTCATGTTATAACCTTGTTATAATGAAAATATGCCATGCCAAAAGCATTCCAAGTACTAATATTACCTCTCATGTGAGTTTTTGCAATGTGACCATATCTTCCACAAGATATACATGTAATACTTGTGTTATAATCCCAATTGACTATATTTACTTATTGGTTTGGTATCCAGTTAAATACTTTTTCTATGACCTATAATCTTGTGATTTGTGTCCATACTAATTGCACGTGTAGAAATAACCATCAAACCTTTTTTGCCTTGGAGAATTTTTAAATTTGGATCGACACTCACATTATTTATGACCATACTTGTTGGAGTTATAAGAGTAGCCATTAAATTTAGGAGTGATAGATAACTTACCAAATTTTCTCCTGCACACATTGGCTATGTGGCTTGGTTGTAGAGTTCTCAATAAATCCTAATCCACTAGTATATCTTGGTCTTCTTTGGTTTCTTAGCTATTTAGCCAGTTTCCTCATGCTTTCCCTAGATCTCTTCAACCTTTCATTAGTTTCATTTTTAGTTTTCAACTCATTCTTCAGTTATTCATTTTGTGATCTCATTCTAGAAATCTCTTTCTTGCAATCTCATGATTGATAATGAGGAACTTATTTACCATATCATAGTGATTATTTGTCAATTTCTATATTTCCACATATTTCTCATCCATTATTGCATTGATTTACCTTTTCTTGTCATCTATGATTATCTTATCATCTCCAACTTTTCCTTTTTTTTTTTCTCTATAACTTCACACAATCACATCGTTTGAGTTCTTGTTCCTTCTACAATGAGTTTACTTGTAGAATTAGAGTTTTGTTATTTTCCATCAAATCTGATAAAACAACTTTAGATTCATTAAAGAATCTTCCCTCTAATTTTTCTTCAATTTCTTCATATTTATCTTGAGTATCCTATTGTTGATGAGCTAATTGCTTTCTCTTTCTTAGTGACTACTTCAACTTCTCTTTCAATTCACCTATCTGATCTTTGAAATATTTAATTCTATATTCAAATTCTGAATCACCTTTTCATACTTATAGATTTCCCTCTCTTTGGATCTTTACTCTCAAGTGGTTACTCTTCTTCATAAGGGATCTTTCTCTTTCTTTCAGTTCACCAATCTAATCTTTGCAATGTTCAATTCTATATTCTTGTTCTCAATCACCTTTTCATATCTATAGCTTTCCATCTCTTTGGATCTTTACTCTCAAATGGTTACACTTCTTAATAATATATCTTTCTCTAATACCAAATGTTAGAAAGTTAAGGTTCTCAGGGAAAGGGGGTGGGGGTGGGGTGAATCAATACTTTCTAAAACTTTTAACCTTCAATGCATGATTAAAATGTGAATCTCTAATCTATATATGCATAAATTTAATTACTCGTTCTAAATGAACATAAAATTGATAAAATAAACTCAATCATAAATACATACCAGACATTATGACAATTGTCACATGATTTTGGCTATCCAGAAACCTTTGATTAGAGTGAAAATTGCAGTGGGGATCTATTCAATTGTTTTTGTAGGGCTAGAGTCCTTTATCCTCTATCACGTGGTGAACATGGGATATGGCCTTAATTTCCCATGTCCCTTTATTGATCTCTATGTTATCATTTCTTAGTGCCTTGGTTTTTTCCTATTTTGTATTATCATAGCTCATCTCATTTTTTTATCAAGCTTTAGTGGTTTCTCATAAAGTCTAGATCCATCTAGCATGTTCCTCTAGGTTTTAAGTAGATGTTTTTATATACTCTCCAATTTACCTTTTCTTTTTACCTCTCTACAATCCATTAATTAGGCTGTATGGAATCCACTATTATCTTATTCCTTTTAATAAAAATAGGACCATGTCTTTCCTAGGTTCTACAAAACTGGAAAGGTGTAATAGGATTTTGAGATATGATTATGCTTGTAGTCAAGAGAGATATAGGTAAAAATCACTTTCATCTAAACTTTACATGGAGACCAAATAATTTTTCAATTAGTGACTTTGTTTCTTATATGGCTAAAGTGAAGGAAACACACTAGGAGATTTCTAGGTTTTATACCAATATCTTTGATGAAACTTGATTGGAACGGCTATACAATGTAGTATTTAGTATCAATAGTAGGATCAATATACTTACCCTGAGGATTACATAGAGGTGCCTATTGAAAGTCATCTATCTATCAAATTTAAGTGCATGCCAATATTGCAAATTAGACACTATTTTGTTTTGAGAAAATTTGGCTCGAAATGGAAAGCTGCATTAACATTCTTCTCTAATGGACAAACATATGTCCTGACATAATCTAGAATGGTTTGAAAAATACATGTCAAATTTTGGGTGCCAAGTTTTTCCTAATTTGGATTTGAACAATATGAATGTCTTGGTTTTTATTCTTCCAAATATGAGCAAATCCAATAAAGGAAAAGTCTTAGTTTAACACTTGTCAAGGCAAGGTTGCAGGAGTGGATTGGAGATTGAGGATGAGTTAGAAGAAGACATTATTGTAGTTTGTCACCCTTATTTATTTCTAAATCCATTCTATGTACAATTTTTTCAAATGTTCTTCCTCTATATAGTTGTTTATAGTAGTGTGTCTATATCTCCATAGTAGGTTTTGGTCTTGTGTTCTTTATAATTTTCATAGTTATCTTATAGTATTCTATTTACCAATATGATAAGGGATGGATGACTTTTCAAATTGGCTAGGTCATGGGTTGTAAAGGTAAGAACAAGGTCACAATTTTGGTTTGAGCCCTATTAGTAAGGAGGAAAATTTATGCAGAAACACTTCCTACACTAAGCTTGAGAGGAAAACTATGCAAATTTCAACTTATCACAAAGATATCAAGAAATGCATAAAAGAACAATCAAAATAATAATGAAAACATAACACATTGATTATTGTGAGGAAAACCTTCCAAGAGAAAAATCTCACCCTCTAAAATCTGTATAATGCATTATGAAATCAAGAAGATTACAATACACTTGCAATGCAAGTTCTTACACGAGCATCACCACAACTCAAACTCAAAGAGACTGCTTCTAGCACCTAGCCTTGAAAATAAAACTCAATGATATAAACACCTCCCCAATCCCTCATTATATAGTGATTTTACAACTTAGAAACCACTTTTGGTTTTCTAATACCATGGGCTAAACCAGTATGCCAAGTGTAGCCCCTTCTTGACATTTACATTTACAAAATGGGAAAGAACCAGGTTAAAATAGTATTCCCGTCCATAACTTTGTCCCCTAGTTTAGACCCTCATAAAAGCCATATAATGAGTCATCTATTCTCTAAAAAAGGCCCTCCTATATTCTACTATGGACATGGCACATTTCTAACAACTCATACACCTTTTTCTAATACATAAATGTGTGAAAAATTGCCAACAACAAATTGTGTAATTATCTAGAAAGAGATTACAAGCTTGAGGAAAATTTCTCAACATGCTCTAGAAATTTCACATGTAAAGGAAAAACTATGAATGATATAAATTTTGGTTTTCGATTATTAACAATTGTATATTTGTGAGTTTGGTTTATTGAGTGAACATGTTAATAATAACCGAACAATTGTTTAAGACACGAGAAAAATGCCAAGATGTTGCTAGAAAGAAATATTAAAAAAAAAAGATTAACCTAAATATAAAGGCATATGGTAAACTAGGACAAAACGATGCTATGAAATTTGGATGGAAGATAAAGAAATAAACTAATTTTTACAAATGCAAGCACTACTAGGTTTTATCAAATCACTAATGATTTAAGAGCTTATGATGAAATAATATGGTAAATAGAATTTAAATAACTCAGACACTTTGTCTTCACCATCTCTATTAAGAAATATATTTAAAAATAGATCTTGTGTATATCCCATCACAACTCTTATATACATCTCCAATTTATATCTTTCTAAAAATATTATAGAGACTATAGACTAAAAGTTTCTCACATTCTATAGATTGACTACCACTATTAATGGAAGAGAGTTAGTATGAAAGATAATTGATTTCTGATTATGAGTATCAATTAACAAATAAAGCATAATAAATGATATGTCAAAATTCCATTTGGTCAATTACATTCGGTAGTAATAGAAAAGAGATAATTATATTCAAAATGTAATATAAGGCAAAAATCATTCCAAATTACCAATAATAAAGCAATCAAAATAGTATGTTGTTACATAAGTTCATGTAGTAAATACACAACTCAAAGAGTCAATAATAGGTGTAATAGGAATAAAATTTACAGACTACTCAGTTCAATCTATTTTGATTATCACTACTTTCTAAATAAAAATAACCTTAAATTAAGAAAAATGAAGTTAGCCTTCAATTTTGATGAATCTAATGACTGTAGATTAAAGTATAAACACAAACTAATACAAAACTACTTTAGTCAATGCACAGACTATCCAAGCATGGCTTATAATAGTAGATTTAATAGACGATGGACTATTATGCAAGATTTATCACCTAATCAAGGAAATATTAGAGAAAGGTAATTAGTAAGAAAAAAGAATAAACTTTGGACTAGAGAAAGATTATGATGTTTTCCTTCTCGCATATGTCAAACGTCTTTAGTGGATATAATAAAAGGATTAAAATCTTAAAATATTTATAGAATTATTATGCTTTTAACAAGACAAAATAATATTAGAAATGTTAAGAAATATTATTCGAATGTTTCAATTCAATACTTTAGTTTACAAATTTATCCTTATTTATTCATCTTCTCGAAAGCTAACAATGAATCTTAACCAAGATGAGATTTGTAGGAATATAATTGTTAACCTCTACCATTCATGCACTAGGAGCATTGGAAGATGTATAGTAAGAACTTCTATTAAATAAAATATTCAGGTGTGAGTATTAAATTATATAATCTCTTTAAAAGAGAAAATGAAAGACATTAAAAATATAAAGAATGTAAGGGAAGGAAAGCCTTCCCAAAGTCGTCTCGGTATTAAGAGGTAATTGTATATAGTAGAAAGGATGCTATTGCTAGATAGGGGGTTTTCTTTCCTATTTATTTTCCCCTAGTGCCTAGACTTGAACAAGGATAAAAGGACCAATGCAAAAATTTTAAATGGTTAAAATACAAGAAAATGCCTTTTACCGATTAAATTTTTTTATTTTGAGTCAAAATTATTTTTAATTATCTTGTTTAAAAAAAATATTATCCTATTATTTTATTTGATTTTTCAAAAGTTTCAAATTCTTCATCTTCTTTTAATTGAATCTTTTCATTAAGTTTAAATTTTATTTTAATTATGTTAGAATTCTTTTAGAATAACTAAGAGAGGGAGGGAGGGGGGGGGGGTTGAATAAGTTATCCAAGGTCCAAATGCCCTAATAACACTTTTTCAATACTTTTAATGAATCCATACACTTTTCATTCATCCAACCATATTAACAAGTTATAGTAAATCAACATGCAGAGATAAAACATGCAAGATCAACACATGACACAATGATTTACGTGGAAACCCAATTTGGTAAAAACCACCAGTAACATGCTACTTGATTTTCACTCTTCTAAAGTGATGCCTTGTTAAAAGCCTACCCTATTAAAGACTTACAACACACTGTTAAATGTGACCTTGTTAGAGGATTTTACCAAACTATTAGGAATGGGCCTGGTTAAAGGACTTCTGAACATTCACTTGGAATGTCACCCTATTAAAGGATTTACCTCATGGCTATTAAACCAACCTAATTCCATAGGATTTAAACTATCTATTACAATTGCTAGAGAGTAACAATAATGGCTTTTTGATCTGATACAACTTACAACATACTTTGCAGATTTTAGATCACTTCTTCAGTTCAGTCCTATTACTTGGCTTTAATCATTTCAACTCTGACAGCTTGTCTTCCTCTCAAGCTTTGTCTCCTTGAGTCTTCTTACTCATCATGCCAATGCAATCATCCTTGTGGTCGTCTATCCAAATAGTATTGATGTGCTTTCTTCTCCTTAGTATCTTTTTCAGAAATTATGCTTTCATGCTTGACCACCTCTCTCTCTTTACTTCATGACCTTATGACTCAAATAGAAATCTAATTTTCCTTTTCCAATCAATTCTCCCTCTCCAATTTGTAGGGTTTCAAATGGATTAGGTAGGATACAATGTATCTACCTCATATCATGTTCTTATCTAGAGACTTCGTCTAGGTTCCAGTTGTAACCTCAAAAATGTTCTACATGGTGTTCTCTACCACCAGCTCATCATTCTTATCTTCCATTTAATTCAAAAACTTCTAGATAAAAACCTTGTTGGCTTAGATCTAGAAAATATTCAATTATCAAAATAATGCAACAACTTGGCATTATTGGTTTACTGATGCTCGCCATCTTTGTGTTACTCAGCACTATTGGTTTTCTAATGCTTGACATCTATTTCCTGGATAGCTCGGCACCTAAATAAAATTGTATCACTCGGCACCTGATTACTCTGGTTCACTCGACACTTGATATCACTCGACACTTGATAAAATTTGTATCACTCGGCATCTGAAGTTCACTCGGCACTTGAACTTGAACTTGCTCGGGTTCAACTAGGAATCTGTTCGGCACCTACTAGCTTTCTTGGCTCCTTCTCTCTAATGAACTAAGTTAGGCTTTACAGATGTCTTAGCTAAAACCTTATATCTTTGATATGTTTCAGTGTCCCCATTCTCTGTGTCTTAGAGTATGTCATTACTACATTATTTCATCAATGGCTTGACTGATCCTTCTACTTCATTCCAACATCATAACTTCAACCTTTCTCTAGGTGTTCTAGTTACATCTTATTGATTTCCTCCTCCTTGTTTTTCAACTAATTGATAGTATTTGGATCACTAAAGCAATTGTCATTCCTGCAAGTAGCAAGTTTGACATCAATGACAAAACAATGATTGAGAACATTCTTTACTAGTTCCATATGATCATTCCAACAATCTTCCTTATGATCTTTTCAATCATTCCCAACAATCTCCCTCTTTGGCATTGATGGCAAACCAAACTAATCAATTGATCAACTTAGTTACCACCAAGATTGTATACATTTTCTACTACGTTTCTTGGCTATTGCATCTTTACTACTGATCTCTTATATCTCCCTCTTTCATATATCTCTCTCTCTTGCTTTGTATTGATCAGGTTTCTGCATATTTCTCCCTCTTTGTCATAAATACCAAAGATGTAGCATCTTTATCATTCAAAATATAAGCTTTGGCTTCTTGATGTCTTCTCCCTCTGTCACCATGCTTGTGACTGATTTGGAGTTTCAGCTCCTACTATCATCCTCTGCATCATTCTTTTGATATTTCAATGATTTGTTCTTGTTGATGTAGGGTAGCATCCTTGTTGCTTTAAACTACTTGAGTTAGGGGTATTACCCCCAACTTGCCTCTAAGATATTCATAAGCATCCTTGGGCAAGGTTTGGAGAAGATATCTGTAGTTTGTTCCTTTGTGTGAATGTATTCCAACTTCACTTGTTTGTCTTCTACCAATTCTCTGACATAATGATACTTGATTGTGATGTGCTTGGTTTTTGCATGCATTACTAGATTTTTGCATATATTTATAGCACTTGTGTTATCACAATACAGTATCACAGGTTTTGTTACCTCTTCTTTCATTCCTTTCAATAGATGTGTGAGCCACACAATGTTTGTGCAATTGACTATTTCTGCCACATATTCTAATTTTGCAGTGGACTAGGATGTGCATGTTTGTTTCTTGCTAGTCTAGGTAACTAGCCTTTTGCTTAGAAATAATGCACCTCCACTTGTGCTTTTTCTGTCATCAATGTTGCCTCCCCAATCTGCATCTATATATGCATTGAGCTCAAACTTTCCTTTCTTTTTATAGTATAGACCAAAGTTATCAGTTCCTTTAAGATATCTCATTATTCTTTTAACTACTATGAGATGATTTTCTTTGGGATTAGCAGAGAATCTAGCCACTATTCCAACTACTAATGCTATGTCTGGTCTGCTATATACAACATATTGTTGTTTTCCAATCATGGATCTGTACATTGTTTGATTGACTTCAGCTGATTCATCATTTTTGGACAACTTATTTTCTATTGACATTGGTGTACTGACTAGTTTGGACTCCTCCAATCCAAACATTTTAAGAATCTCTTTGATGTACTTTGATTGTGTCACAAATATACCATGTTTGAGTTGATGTACTTGCAATCCAACAAAAAATTTGATTTCTCCAAACATAGACATCTCAAATTCATTTTTCATTTTGTTAGCAAAGCCTTTAGAAAGCACTTCCTTTCCACCAAACACTATGTCATCCACAAAGATTTCAGATACAATAATATCTTTACCTTCTTCTGCTTTGATGTAGATGTTGCTGTTATCATCAGTTCTGTCAAATCCTATTTGCACTAGATACTTGTGAAGTCTCTCATACCATGCTCTAGGTGCTTGTTTCAAACCATAGAGTGCTTTATGTAGCTTACAAACCATATCCTTGTTATTCTCATCAATAAATACCTCTGGTTGTTCAATTTAGACTTCTTCCTCTAGTGTTCCATTTAAAAAAGAAGACTTTACATCCATCTGATAGACTTTAAAATATTTATATGCAACATATGCAAGTAAAGTTTTTACTCCTTCCATTCTAGCAACAGGGGCAAATGTTTCCCCATAGTCTAGTCCTTCTGCTTGAGCATAACCCTTGCATACTAGTCTAGCTTTGTTTCTAGTAATCTCACCATTCTCATCTAGCTTCTTTTTGAATACCCACTTGGTGCCAATCACATTCTTGTCAACTGGTCTGGGAACCAAACTCCAAGTTTTGTTATTTATTTGATCAATCTCTTCTTCCATAGCTTTATACCAGTCATCATCTTGTAATGCACCATATATGATCTTAGGTTCAGATTTGCTAATCAGACATGATTCATGTCTCAGTCTATTCCTTGTAATTAGTCTTGCATCTTTGTCACCAATTATCTGTTCAGCAGGGTGATGTCTTTTTACATATTTGGATAATCTTGGTTCTGTCCTTGTTTCCATGTTTGATCTTTTTGATTCAGGGTCACTATGTACTGAGTTGTCAAGTAGTTCTTCATCTCTTTCATGTGTACTGACTTCAGAATTAGATTGTGTAATTCCTTCATTCTGCAACTCAGCTTCTGAATGCAACTCGACATTCACTGGTTGTGAGTCGGCTGAAATTGAAACTTGTTGTTGAGTTCCAATTTGATTAACATCATCCTCATCAATAGTCATTCCTTCATAAGAATACACAAAAGTTTTGTATTCATCCATTCTCTTTGGTTCTTCAGCTTGAACTTCTGTATGTTCATCAAAGTTTACATTTGCACTTTCCACAATTTTGTTAGTGTTAGTATTCAAACACTTGTATGCCTTACTTTTAGCGGAATAACCAAAGAATATGCCTTCATCACTTTTTGCATCAAATTTTCAATTTCTAGCATCTTTAAGGATAAAGCATTTGCAACCAAATACTTTGAAATGTTTTACATTGGGTGAGTGACCATACCATAATTCAAAAGGTGTTGTATTTATACCTTTCTTGACTTGTAC
This sequence comes from Cupressus sempervirens, assembly GCA_028749045.1. Taxonomy (NCBI): domain Eukaryota; kingdom Viridiplantae; phylum Streptophyta; class Pinopsida; order Cupressales; family Cupressaceae; genus Cupressus; species Cupressus sempervirens. The sequence continues at coordinate 831,981,288 of CM053790.1, read as the reverse complement.
TCGGTTTAGTGTATGAATAGCTACACTTACAGCTTCTCTCTAGTATTTTAGAGCAACAATCTTTTCCATCATTAATGTTCTGGCACAGTGAATCATAGATCTATTTCTTCTTTCAGCAATTCCATTCTGTGGGGGAGTTCTAGGAGCTGACATTTGTCTTTTGATTCCTTTATCATTACAAAATATCTCAAATTCATTTGATGTGAATTCACCACCTCTCTCTGATATTAGGAATTTCAAGCTCTTTTCTGTTTCCTTTTCAACTCTACCCACATACCACTTAAACATTTGAAAAGCATCAAATTTTTGCTTTAAGAACATAACAGTCATCATCCTGGAATAGTCATCAAAAAACAATATTATGTACTTATCTCTTTTATAGCTTTGTACTTCCATTGGACCACATAAGTCAGTATGAACTAACTCAAGTACTTCTCTAGATGTATAGTTTTTGCTTTTGAAACTTGACTTTGTCATCTTTCCTAGCTGAAACTATTTGCACATGATATTGTCAGGCTTCTTCAATTTTGGTAAACCTCTGACTTTCTTCATTTTACTGATATTGACTAGATTATCAAAGTTCACATGACATAGCCTTCTATGCCATAACCATTCATCATCAAATTTTGCAATGAGACAAGAAACATCATCCATATCAAGGTAAAACAAATTAATTCTTGTTTGATCTCCTTTTTCTATTAGTTTACCATTAGTATCATAGATTTTTGCAGTTTTGTTTCCAAATTCTACTTTGCATCCTATATTGCCTAACTGTGAGACACTCAAAAAATTGTAGTTTAATTCTTCAACATAGTATGCATTATCACATGAAATTTTCTCTGTGAGCTTACTGGACCATTTTCCTTTGATTTGACATGGAGCACCATTACCAAATCTAACACTATTTCCATCATACAGAGTAAAGTTAACAAACTTACTTTTGTCTCCTGTCATGTGATGTGAGCATCCACTGTCTATGATCCACCTGTCATTCTTGTTCATACATGTTACCAATGCTATGGGCTCTTCTTCATCAGATTGGTCCTTCATGGCTACATAAACAACTTCATCATCATTATCATCAGAATTTTCTTCAACAATATAACACTTCTTAACTTTGTCTTTGTAATCTCTCTTGTTATCTTCTCTTTTGAATTTGTTGGCTTCCTTGTAATCCTTTTTCTGTGTACGCCTAGCAGCAATATGACCTACTTCATTGCGATTGAGACAAATGATAGGCATCTTACCTTTGAATTTTTCTTTACCTCTGTGAAATCTTCTAGCAAGTAGTGCTTCCAATTTTTCCACATCTTCCTCATTAATGCTACTATCACTGGATACATATTTCATCTTTCTTCCTTTCTTTGATTTCATCTGTTCAGCATATTTTAGTGATAGCTTGGCCTTGAATGCAGATTAAACATTCTTAGGTCTATAGTTGTCAAAATTAGATAACTCAAATGTAGTGATTCTACCCACTATACCTTCAAAACTTAGATTGTTTCTTGGTACACATCTTAACTCTTGTATTGCTGATACTCTAATAGCATAGATAGGAAGCAAGGTTCTTAAGAACTTACTATTAATAGTATCTTCATCCAATTGACCACTCAAGCATCTTATTGCACTTACCACTTCCTTTATTCTTGTGCCATACTAAGCAACATTCTCATTTTCCTGCATTTTCATATCATCAAACTTTCCTTTGAGACTTTCTCTTTTTGCTCTTTGTACATTCTGATCTCCTCCATAGATGTCTGATCGGGCTTTCCACATTTTGAATGCAGTGTCACATCCTTTGATATCATCAATTTCAACATAGTTGAGTGCAAAAGCAATCTCCAGCATTGTCTGATTGTGTTCCTGTTTGTTTTTCATATCTTCTGCAGTAAGAGTACCTGTTGGATCAACATGTTTAGTAACAATTGAATTTTGGGCATAATCTCATATGGATCCAAGATGTAGCTTCATCAAACTTTTCCATGCAACAAAGTTTTCCTTGTTGACCTTGGGAACTTCTCTCTTAGGCATTTTGATCTTTTCTGCTTATAGTCCCTTTAAACTGAATAAGTAGTTTAGCTCTGATACCTATTGTTAGAATTCTTTTAGAATAACTGAGAGGGGGTGTGAACCAATTATCCAAGGTCCAAATGCCCTAATAACACTTTTGCACTACTTTTAATGAATCCATACACTTTTCATTCATCCAAACTTAAATCAACCATATTAGCAAGTTACAGTAAATCAACATGCAGAGATAAAACATGCAAGATCAACACATGACACAATGATTTGCATGGAAACCCAATTTGGGAAAAACCACCAGTAATATGCTACTTGATTTTCACTCTTCTAAAGTGATGCCCTATTAAAATCCTACCCTGTTAAAGGCTTACAACACACTGTTAAATGTGACCTTGTTAGAAGATTTCACCAAACTGTTAGGAATGGGCCTGGTTAAAGGACTTCTGAACATTCACTTGGAATGTCACCCTGTTAAAGGATTTACCTCATGGCTATTAAACCAACCTAAGTCCATAGGATTTAAACTATCTGTTACAATTGCTAGAGAGTAACAATAATGGCTTTTTGATCTGATACAAATTACAACATACTTTGCAAATTTTTGATCACTTCTTCAGTTCAGTCCTATTGCTTGGCTTTAATCATTTCAGCTCTGACAACTTGTCTTCCTCTCAAGGTTCATCTCCTTGAGTCTTCTTACTCATCATGCCAATGCAATCATCCTTGTGGTTGTCTATCCAAATAGTATTTTTGTGCTTTCTTCTCTTTAGTACCTTTTTCAGTAATTATGCTTTCATGCTTGACCACCTCTCTCTTTGCTTCATGACCTTATGATTCCTTAAATAGAAATCTAATTTTCCTTTTCCACTCAATTCTCCCTCTCCAATTTGTAGGGTTTCAAATGAATTAGGTAGGATACAATGTATCTACCTCATATCTTGTTCTTATCTAGAGACTTCATCTAGGTTCCCATTGTAACCTCAAAAACATTCTACATGGTGCTCTGTGCCACCAACTCATCATTCTTATCTTCCATTTAATTCACAGACTTCTAGATAACAACCTTGTCAGCTTAGATCTGGCAAATCTTCAAGTACCAAAATAATGTAGCAACTCAACATTATTGGTTTACTGATGCTCGACATCTCTGTGTTACTCGGCACTATTAGTTTTCTGATGCTCGGCTTCTATTTCCTGGATAGCTTGACACCTAAATAAAACTGTATCACTTGGCATCTGAAGTTCACTCATCACTTGATATCACTCGACACTTGATAAACTCTGTATCACTCGGTATCTGAAGTTCACTTGGCACTTGAAGTTGAACTTTCTCGGCTTCAACTAGGAATCTGTTCGGCACCTACTAGCTTTCTCGACTCCTTCTCTCTAATGAACTTTAGTTAGGCTTTATAGATGTCTTAGCTAAAACCTTATATCTTTGATATGTTTCAGTGTGCCCATTCTCTGTGTCTTAGAATATGTCATCAATACATTATTTCATCAATGGCTTGACTGATCCTTCTACTTCATTCCAACATCATAACTTCAACCTTTCTCTAGGTGTTCTAGTTACATCTTATTGATTTCCTCCTCCTTGTTAATCAACTAATTGATAGTATTTGGATCACTAAAGCAATTGTCATTCCTACAAGTAGCAAGTTTGACATCAATGACAAAACAATGATTGAGAACATTCTTTACCAGTTCTATATGATCATTCCAACAATCTTCCTTATGATCTTTTCAATCATTTCCAACAATCATTTCAATCATTTCAATCATTTTCCCCTAGTGCCTAGACTTGAACAAGGATAAAATGACCAATGGAAAAATTTTAAATGGTTAAAATACAAGCAATTGCCTTTTACCGATTAAATTTTTTTATTTTGAGTCAAAATTATTTTTAATTATCTTGTTTAAAAAAAATATTATCCTATTATTTTATTTGATTTTTCAAAAGTTTCAAATTCTTCATCTTCTTTTAAGTGAATCTTTTCATTAAGTTTAAATTTTATTTTAATTATTCAGGTCTTTAAAAAAAATTATATTAGAAATATTATTATAATTTTATCGTTAAGAGGTTGAAGCTAAGATTAATTATTATTATGTGTTGTGATTAATGATTATTATTATTTATTAAGCCCGAGTAGACTTGAACCCAAGACCTACTAGATAAGAGGCTCACAATATACTATTTTGTTTTAGGCTCTTGCCTAATGTTAGAAGTATTTGATTCATACTTTTATATTAGCATCTTTCTTGTACAATTGTATTTTTTATTTTTATTTATCTTCTAAAATAATCTTTAATGTAAAATCTAAATTGGAAGTTTGAGCAAGCAAATAGTGAAACTAATTGTTGATTACTTTTCTCATGTGAAAAATCAAAGTATAGAATGTGTTCCTAGAGATTTATGATAAGGATAACATATAACTCTGTGTGTGTGTGTGTATGTGTGTGTGCACATATTTGTTTATCCCTCACTATCTTAGCACTAGTACATTTGGGTTCTATTTTCGAGCTAAATTTTTGATGACAGGCCAATTTAGCTTGTCAAATTCACATTTTTTGTTTAAAATATAATCCTAAGAACGTCAAAATTTTGAAAATACTTAAGTTTTTAGTCAAAATTTTGATGACACTTAAGTTTATCATCAAAATTTTGATGTTGTCAGGATTTAAAGAAAAAAGAAAAGAAAAGTGAAACTTCATTTTATTTTCATGTGGAAAAGTACGTGCAGGAGGGTTTAGTGCTATTCCTAGGTGTGACACTGATCTTTTGAGTGTCGTTCAAGGTAACTTCATGGTTTTTCTAAATTGAGAGAATGCTACAAAAACTTAAAGTCATTAAATTTTGATTGATTGTGTTATAACCCAATCTTCCCCTTCTTATCCATGTCTCTGTTGTGATCTTTTTAAATTGAAAAGTAAGAAATAGAAAAGGAAGGGCTTTGTATACACAACATAGTATAGGTAGCCTACATACAACCATAGTTAGAGCCCATGAAAGTAGTAGGAGGCTAGGTCAGTACATGTGGCTTACATATATTAAAGCTTTAGGATTTTCATTTGATGATGAATCCTACTATTAATCCATGTTACAACATACATATCTTGCAATTATAAAATCTTAAGATCTCTTTGTGTTTTGATATATGCTCATTACCTTCAGTAGTTGAGCCACAAGCTATGATTTGATATTTTGATCATATAATATATGGTATTAGCTTAAAACAAACCCATGAAACTTTACATTTATTTTATTTAAACTGTCCCTCTCTTGCTTCTCTTCCTCAATTTCATCGGGATCATACATTGACCATCTTGCCCCTCCTAAAGTTTGGAACACATCCATTACCTCCACATAAAATTGGACATCTTTGGTCTTCTTAGTTCCCACCATAATATGGTTATTCAAATGAAAATGAAGCAATGTAGTCATCTTCTTCTCTACTGCCTGAAAAATGCATGTTTAATATTTTAATACAAAAATATAAGCAAGCATTTCTAAGTTATAAATGGATCCATTAGTTATGGTATTTTATTCAATTGATTCATTATTTCATCATTGACAAGAGTAAAACTTACTCTTGTTCATATTATCTCTTTCTTTTGGTTTGTTCATTAAACTTTAATCCTAAGTTGTCAATGTTATAAGCAAATTCTTATAGAGACCTATACAAGAACTCATACAATATTATGTACCATGTCATTAGGAAGGATAGAACACTTACATAATTTAAAAACTTGTATGACATGCCCAAAGATTCATATAGACCATAATTCACCAATAGTCAAGATGAAACATGAACACAAGCATATCTTGCACCTCAATATTTTAAATTTTCAACCAGACACCTATTGGTTTACAACATATAAAAAAATAATGGAGATTTCCAAAGGCACCTCAACATAATTCTCCTCACCAGAATAAAATCATAATGTTAGCTTATGGATCTAAAAAATACTCTACACCAAACTATAATGAGCATTAGCTCATTCTTGAGTAACTCCATACCTAGCTTTTACAACTAAAGAATGCAAAATCTTATCATACCACAACATGAAAAAAAAATTACTATACAATTGTAAAGCTCAACTAAGTAAAGATGTACACCTCTTTTGAAGGAGGACATACATACATCATTCCTTATCAAAAATTATCTTTGTCAACCTCAATAAGCCATCAACCTTTGTAATCCACAAATACTCAATTTCATTCAAATGAAAACACTCACAAGGATGTTGAAGTGTCCACTTTTTAAGAAGAAATAAATGATTTCATCACAAATACCTTGTCCTTTTTCACCAAGTAAAGTTCACTCCCCTCACAACATATTTGTGAGTTTACAACTAATTAATCATGCACCTTAAGGAGTAACATTAAAGGTTCAAATCTTGCAACATGATAACATTTTGTTGACACTACTAGAAAAATAGCATGTGGGATAAGAACACCTACTAGTCAATTTTGCACCTTCCCAAGGGATTCAACAAAGGAAAATTTCTATTTGCACCTCTACACAATAGCACCTATTGATCAAGTTTGCATCTCACAAGGTTAATCATGCACTAATAAAAAACACACTAAAAATTCAAATCTTTCAGCATAACAATAACTATCTATTGACACAATTTCCATAATACCATGTGTAATAAAAAACCTACTAGCCAAGTTTACACCCTACCAAAGAATTCAACATAGGAAACTTTTTATTTTTACCTAATTGCAATGAGAATACCTATTTATCAAGTTCACACCTCACAAGTTTAATTAAGCACCATTAATGAACAATACTATAAATTTATTCATATCTTTCAGACATGATAACTCTTTGTTGTCACCACTTTCATAAAAACATGTGCAATAAGAACACCTACTATCATGTTTCTACCCTACCAAAATATTCAACATAGGCAACTTTCTATTTGCATCTTTATGGTTTACAAACACTATGGTCAAGTTTGCACCTCACAAGCATGCTTGTACCTAAAATAATATTAAGACTCGTGTCCAACTTTTAGCATCCATGTTGAAGAACCTAGTCAACTTTATAGAATGCAAAATATTACACAATATTAAGAAACACTCCACATGTTTAACAAATGATATACATATACAGGAAACTATAGCCCTTTGATGAGCATTGTACATAGTGACATGGATCAAGAGTTATAAGTTTATTACATGCTTTCTTTATCTTTACCTTCAACATTAACTTTAGGAAAACTTCATCAATATTAGCCTCATTTTATAGAAAAATATATTTCTCCTTCAACTATATCTCTCATTTGATGGCATACAACTACCACCAAATAGGTATCTGTCAGATTTGTCTTCCTTGAGTGAGGGAAATGTAGGAATAGAAGAGGATAGTGAGATGTGTAGTAGGTCATGGAAGAGAGAAAAAATAGAGCTCAAAAGATTAGAAGAAAATTAAATAAATGCATGCAATTTTTCCTTGGTCAAGGAGAGTCATGTTTTATGATAATGAGACAAAGGGGAAAATGATCAAGGTTCCCTTGAAGTACACACATCTTCAAAAAGCATGGGTACCCAAGGAATTAGCTCTAATTAACACAAATTTTTGTTTTAACAACAGGATATGTCACATAGCTCCATCATTATTACATGGTTTGGGCATATTTTCTAGGGATGGCATAAAGGTCAGTTATAACAAAGTTGTTGAATTGATGGAGTATGTAGGACCTTGTTGCTGTTAACCTCATAATGGTTTTTCACATTGGAGTGCCAACACACTTAATCACATTCCACATTGGAAGCCAAGTACACCATGCATGCCGAGTGATCTTCATGTGCCAAGTAGTTTTCAGATGCCGAGTGAAGATTAGATACTGAGTGAACATCAGATATCGAGTGAAGATTAGAAACTGAGTGAAGTATAAGTGTCGAGCAACACAAGGTGCCGAGTGTTAACAAGTGCCGAGTAACATAAGGTGCCGAGTGTTAACAAGTGCTGAGTAACTTAAGGTGTTGAGTGATACAGTTTTGTTAAGGTGCTGAGCTATCCAGGAAATAGCATGTGCCGAGTATCAGCAATACTTTAGGAGCCGAGTAACTCAGTATATCAACATAAGAGTTTGTAATTACACAAACTATGATGCAAACAGTTTTTACAGCTGACATAAGGTAAATCTCAAAGGATTTAATGATGAGATCGAATCTTTTATTTTTCCTATGCAATTTACATGCAGCCAATAAGAAAAATGATGAAGGCATGCAACCAATAAAAGAAGTGCAAATAATAAGCGGAAAATGAAGATTGAATATGGATCGTAGATCCATACCTAACCCTAAATTCTCAATTTTCTTTATAAGGAAGAAGAAATTTCATTGTAAAGAGAAGGTGTGAGAAGATATAAATGGGTGCACAAGGAATTCTATTTTCAGAAGCGAGGATTATCAGATCACAAAGGATCAAGATCAGTGAAAGCAGAATAGGTGCCTGCATTCAGCAATCAAGGATTGTAATTTATCATGTTCATTATACCTAATACTCTCTAGCAATCGTATTAGAATGAAAATCCTATGGTGATAGGTTAGCTTAATAGCTATTTTGTAAATCCTTTAACAAGGTGATCAAATCCTTTAACAGGGTGACACTTCATGTTAAGTGTTTGAAAATCCTCTAACCAGGTCACTATTAACACAGTGTAAAGCCTTTAACAGGGCAGACCATCAGAAGTGGTTGATCAATATTGCTGCAGTAATTTTTGTGGGTATCATCCCCACCCCAGTTTTACCTTCTTATTCCTGGAGAGTTTCTGGGTTACCAAATTCCAGTGTTATGAGTTGTTGATGCATGTGTTAAATTTCATATTTGTTTAATATATTTACATGCATGCAATTTACTTTTAGTTAAAAGTTTTAATTCCAACAGTTGCAATTACAATAATTGGATGCAGATAGTTCTATAAAAAAAAATGTATGTGTAGGTATGCACTGTCAACAAATTATGTACAATGGAAAGAAAAATCAAAGTAAAAGACTTGTAGTGTACATTGATGGAAGGAAAAAATCAATAGGAAACATTGTAGGTTTTATAAATAGTACATGTCCTAGGTCAACTAATAAGTGACCTAGTTGAATTTTTGAGGCACGTGAGGGAAATCATGTTTTTGTATGTGCAATAAAATCAATAAGTTCAAGGGAAGAGATGCTAATAGATTACAATTTGAATCACATAGATACCAAGAAAGTTGCTATCATGGGACTTGTAAGTACTATATATGTAATATTTAAACTAATTACTTCTAATTAGAACTCCAATATACAATATACCATTTTATTAATAATTTTTTTGCTAAGTCAACTATTCCTTTCATTATGCTAATGTTTTAATATATATTCTATGTCACATGGCAACATGGGCAATCCATCGAATGACAGAGGCAAGGATGTTGCTCCCACTCGACCCCTTCTCCAGCACAGGTAAACCTTTTGTATAAAAAATTATGTAACTATAATTTTACAAAATTCATATCATTATGTTATTTTTGTTAAGGTTTTGGACTTGTTTTGATTGTTTTACTAATGTTTTTGGCACAATTTGATGCTTAGGGAAAGGGAAAAGAACATATTACACAAGAACAATTAGTTGCTAATATGGTCGTCATAGTATTATGGGATGATGACATCACATATAATATTGACCCTATAAGCATGTGTATAAAGAGCCACAAAAACACCAATCTAAAAATTCTTGCACTTGTGATGGATCCAAATCGAACCCAAGAGAAAGAGGTGACAAGAAATGAATTGTGTCAGAGAGTGCATTGTTTGGAAGTAAGAAACAATGAATCTTTTGCTAGGACAATAGTTCAATAAAGCTTTATGTTTTATAATAATATATGGATCATGAACCAAAATATGTATGTGTTGTTACAACAATTTTTGAGACCTTACTGATTTTTTCCACTTGACGAGGGTACCAATGTAGCTCCTATAGGTATGTGATTTCAATTTTCCATCATCTGAAGGAACATTATTTTCTTCATGATTATTATTGATAGTTTTATATTACTATTATCATATTTTTGTAATCTATATTTTAAAAAGACAATGCATTGTATATATATGATTATTTTTCAGCTCTAGATGACGTGCATATGCCTCCTTCCATGAGGTCAGCCAACACTCTGGAATTACTTACTATTGGATCAACAACAAGGAGCATACAAACATCCACACCTGCTACAACTAGAATTGGTAAATCCTTATTTTGCTACATTTATTTATGTGTTAAATATGCTTTGATTTGTACTATCTTGTTCATTTGATCATAGTATGATATTAATTAACTTTGTGCACTAACATGTACATCTTCTCATGATGATATAATAGATACCAATACTAGTGATAATTTACTAGCCTTTCCTAGAGTAGCCAATGTTACTTCTACTAGATCATTAGAAACATCATTGTTGATGACCGAGAAAGATATGATTCCCTTAAAATTAACTAAGCTTCTGGGTACTTTAAAATTATAATTATTTAGAGTGTAATTGTAGTTTACTTATTCACAACTCATTTTTGACTAATGGTCTCATGATGATTTAGTAGGAAACGATCTTTTTTAAATGAAACTTTTTATGATTTAGCATTGAAGATATTTGGGACCACATTACACAAAATGTACATAGCTTCATATAATTGGTTGCTATATTTTTCCATTCTTCCATTTGTTGTAATATATTCAAGGCACATAGATTGAACTAATTTTAATATATAAAAATTTCATTTTTCTGTTAAAAGGTGGAATGAGCAAGGCCTTGAATTAAAAGGTTAGCTCATAAAATCTATAGAGGAGCTCTTTGGTCAAAATATTTTGAGCAGAGTCCAAACTCTTTAAAAACCTTCCAAACATCTAAAGATTATGAGAGAGCAATACAGAAGGGCTCTAAAGTTCAACCTAAAGTACAACCATCCTCCTATGGTTCCAGAGCTAGAGTGGAATGAAATCATTGAAGATGAAAAATAGATAAGACTAAGATATAAGGGAATTAAGCCACCACCTGAAAAAAGTAGGCATGTGGTAGTATTAATGTAATTATGCACAAATTAGTGATATTTATATTTATAAAATCTAACATATTCTAACATATTTCAAAGTTTACATATATAGGTTACAAGACATATCAAAGGCTACACAATCTAGGAAAGAGAATGTTGGTCAACACCATCTTGGCTCTGGTGGATATATGAAAATTCACTCATGACTTGTAAGTAGTAGTAAATGAAATTTCATATACATTTTTTAATAAAAAATTACAAATAAGAAATACATTCAATGTTGATAATATTATGCAAAAAGTGCAGGGCATTGAATTTAATCAGTTGCCCATAATAGAGGACAAACAAGTTGGCTTCAAGCAAGGATATAAAGTAGTGGTTGCTTGCCACCGCATAGATTCCAGTGGCCAAAGAGATGTAGAAGATTCTAGTGCAGTGGTTCACACATAGGTAAATAGGCCTAATGAATAATAAAAGAAATTGAGAAGTTCATGAGAAATAATCTATTTGATGTTAATATTGAACAATGATAAAAATGCACATGACATTTCATTGTAGCCTTCTACTCCCAGCAAAAGTCCTATTCATGATGACGAAAGCATAATAACTACACATGATGAAGGCCTTGATGTGAACATCATAATGATAAACGTACATATTCAATTTCTATTGAAAAATAATTATGTAATTATTAATAAAATTTAACATCTTAAATTGCAATTTGTGCAACCTTTATGTGATAATTTTTGAGTATGTAGAATGTCATGGTGACAGTGTCGAGCGTGATGTTAGTGTTGAGTGTAATACCCCAAAATTGGCTCATTTCCATTATACCAATTCTGGTCTATCTGATCAGTTCTAAAGTCCTATTTAATTAGGCAATTCTTATTTTGATTGTCACTACTTGACTATATTGTCAGATGCAAAAATCCCTAATATGCATTCATCATGCTTATTATTTAATTCTATAGTATTTACTCATATTAGTCGCATTGAAACCTATTTGATTTAAATTTAATTTAATCTAAAGTATTTATACTTTAATTAATTTAAATCATCACCTAAGGCTAATGTACTAAGGGATTAAATTTATTTAATTTAATAATTGTGCTTATTTTAATTAATTGAATATGATTATTCAATTAGATAGAAAATGCATTTATGAGATCATATCTCACTTATTAAATTAAATAATATCTTCAAAATCCATTCTTCAGTTCGAAATGGAAACTCTAAGTGAAGTGTCGTTTGAATTAGAAACAATCTAGTTAACTTACTCTCACACTTATGACAAGTTCAATTAACGACTTATCACACTTAGATTAGGAATGGTTTACTTCACCTACACAAGGAAGTTTCCATCTTTGACTGAATCTTTGCTTCAATCTTGACATTTAATCTAAGTTGATCTCAACCATTGATGGATTCCAGGAATTCTATTTAAGAGGCTCATAATTCCTCATTAAGGAGGTTGAATGGAATTAATATCAAATTGCTATTGAAATTCATACTCACTTAGCTCATATATTTGCACATATTTACATTCCTAGCTTAATCTCATTTCGTTTAAGTATGCATATGCTTAATCTAGTTCATTTTACATGTTCTTAGCTTAATTACATAACACATTTAGAATACTTTGCACATTCATCTAGACTAGCTGCATTTCTTTAAATCCTTCATTCTTAGAGGGTTTGGTTGCCTATATCTCAAATCTGAGGGCATTAACAGGCAAAATCCTTCTAGATAGAAGGCATCAAGACATCTTGTAGGACTGTTCTTGGGTGAACAACCTCATGTTCATTCCAAGATGAATTTGCATATAAGGATTGTGTTGAAGAGTGTGTGTTAAATAGAGGCCACATTTCATGCATACATTTTTGGTGCCCACCATGGGGCTAAAGAAATCAATTTCTCAAGCCCCATCTACATTTTTTAATGTTATTTTAGTGCTTTGTCTGTACTATTTTGTACTTGTACTCAAATCTTCATGCGAGACATTCTAGTTTCTCGTGAGGATTTGAAGGTTCCTGCATGAAGTTTTATACCATATCATGCAAAAAAGTGTCCCATTGCACAAGTCTTCACATGGCAGATCATTTTCTTGCACGACTCAGAGAAATATTTCACATGAAAATCTACAACAAGTTCAATTTCAGCATTTTCCAGCATTCTGTTTGTTCAATTTTACTAACTTTTTTTTCTTGGAATTTGTGTTGTTATATTTCTCTGATTTTTTGTAGCTTAACGATTGTCTGCAGGACATTTAAACGAAGATTCCTTATAAAACCCACTCAAATAGAAACTGACCCTTGTTTGCAGGACGATTGTCGAAGATACGTTTGATGAAGACCATTTTTAAAACCCACAAAACAATGTGTCTTCTTTCTTGCTTTTAAAACATAGATTAATTACGGCTTGTGAACTTCTTAGGGTGCAAGACAAAAGAATAGGGGATTATGCTTTTTACCACTTGGAGGTCATGACCAAGGGTGAATCAAAAACCTAGATGCTTCTGAAAAATGACATTTCAAGGGAGGCAAGTAGCTTAGTGGTTCTTTAGTGCTTGTTCTTTTCTATGATGAGATGATGGCTTCCTTTTTAAGGGAATCAAAATCTTTAGGAAGAGTGAGTCTAGATTGATTAAGCTAAGTGGGTAATTAATCTATTCTGCATGTTTGGGTGAAGAAATAAGGTAGAGTATTGTGCTATTTCCCCTTGAGGGAAATCAAAAACTTGGACCCTTAAATTCAAACCACCAGTCTGTGTCAATCCTTTAGAGGGCCTGACAGAGTGATCCAACCTCCGAGAATGACCCAAGTGAGCACACTCCTTTCACCGGAGATTCCAACTCACTATAATCAAGATGCTTTGTAGAGAAAAAAACTCCAAAGCTGGATTAATTTCTTTCCCTTGATATCACATATCAAGGGGAAGCTCTGTCTATGCATTGGTCGATGTCGGCCCTTGGCTTGCTAAGCAAGTAATGTGCACTTTCAGATGCTAGTGTGGGCTGCTGGTCTCAATTCTGCTTGCCGAGCCACTGAGAATTAATACAAATGGAAGCCAAGTAAAAATCTTTTAGTTAGAAGCCACCTAGTTCACCTCCGAAAGGAGGCATAATCTTTGTGGCAAGAGGGGGAAGAATCTCTCCTGTAGAACTCACCATAGGCATACTACTGGACATTTGAAGGTGCTATATGTGCTTGTCGCCTGCCACAAGGGCAGTCGTTCAGCTTATACTATTGAGTCCTTTGAATATACCAAAAACACGGGTGCCCTTTAGGGGGTGACACAGCTATGTGAGGTACACACATGCACATAAGATGTGGGACAAAGGTTTTACCTTCTCTACCATTTTTCATTTCTAGGGATGAAGCATGTTTGTAATCGATTCTTCAACATGTCCAAATTTCCTCAAGAAAACTAAAAGTCAAGACTCCCTTGTCCTTCTGAGTTGCTTTGTCTTTAGTTGGATTGTATTTGACTAGTGCTTGTTTCCCACTGTCTTGTTTAAACACTTTGTCTTCGTTGAAACTTAAACATCTATCCAAACAATTTTCATAGTTAACCTTGCCATCTATTCAACAAATTAGTCTAGCTAGCCTATCAATCTATCCAAATAGTCAAGAAAATTCTTTGAAATCCAATGCTATTGTCAATCTAGTCCTAATTTTTGCACACAAACTGGTATTTTCTTGCACAAGAACTCATCTTTTTGTGCAAGCTAGTTCAGGTTGTTGCATGAGATCTTTCATATACCCATGTAAGATGTTTCCAACTATCTTTGTTGTCCTATCACTTCTTCGTGCGAGTCAAAGGAAGTCTTCATGTGAATTTAAATTTCTGTTTTGAGTCTTTGCACAACCTAGTATACTTTCTCACGCAGCCTACAGAGAATCTTCGTAAGAGACCTTGCTCTGAGATTGTCAAATTAAATTATTCGACCAATATATGACCTACATTTAGTCTATTTCCTACATTAAGTGGTCTCTTCCTTGTTTTTACGCAGTCCCAAACAATGTCATTTAGCTTAACTAAAGATTTGTGAACTATATTTTGACTAGTCTTCTCCTTAGTTTTCTGGATTCTCGTTCTTTAGTGCTTGTCATACTCTATGTTATGTTAGTCATAACCTTGGGCTATTCTATCCTTCAAATTAGACTACTCATGCCTTAGTCTACAACAGTCTTGTCTTATCTTATTGAGACTAAGTTTTAGTGTAGTCCTTGTCCAGGTTCTTGCTTTTTGTCCTTTTCTATGACTGTCGCAACAAGGATTGGAAAAGTGTTTTATCCTCTTAGACTTAGAGGAGGTCATGATAGGGGTTGTAATCATGGCAGAGATTGCCTACCTTTTGTTACACAATTTGCATCTAATTCATCTAGTGAGGCATCTTCATGATCTCCCTCACCTGTCAGGTTACCTCGAATCCAACGAACATTTTCCATAAACCTGCAAAAAACTAGGAATCCTTTGTATCAAGAGGATACTAAGATAGGTAGAGGTCTTGTATCTCCAAACATGATGTTTGACTTCTTTTTCAAAGGACCTTTCAAGATACAACATACTAAAACTGAACACATTCCTACAATGACTAATCATGAACCTGAACATGGTAGTTATAGTAGACATCAAGAACCACCTAGGAATGACAAAGAGAAAGAAAGAGACCATGAAACTGATGAGGAAAAAGAAGAGGTGGAAACACTTCTTGAACACATAGAAAAATGTCAAAGAGACAAAAACTTTCAAAAGGTCATGGGAATCCTACTCAACGAAGAGAAAGAAAAGTACTTTCTCAAACTTGCCCAAGAGGGAGCTAAGCTACCCTATCATTTCAATGTGGAAACCATTATCATGCTTGAAGAAGAAACTGAGACTTCCAAACTCAAAAAATAATTGAAAATTATGCAAGACCAACTAGCTCAGATGATGCATAAGAAAGAGAAACTTGCAAAAATGTACACCTTAGATACTCTTTGTCTATTTCCATTTGACAAGAGCATAAACATGCCTCCTTTCCCACGAGGCATAGAGATACCTAAGTACGATAAGTACTTTGGAACCACTGATCCCCAAGATCACTTGTGAGAGTTTAGTGCATTGTCTATGGAGTTTATACATGATCAAACATACCTCATGCATTTATTCCCTAGGAGCGTAGGTGGTTAGGATTTGGAGTGGTTCTCACACTTACCTCCTGGTATCAAGCGTTTGATGAAATTGCCAACTTATTTGTCCACTAGTATTCTCATAATATTCAACACCTTGTCAACATTTGAGATCTATGCAACCTTAAGAAAAAAGTTAGAGAACCTTTTCTCACATTCCTCCAACGGTGGAGACAACTTTACACTAAGTATTCACGCAAAATTTTGGAAATGAAAAAGCTTCACATCTTCACTGATAATATTCTACCTGATTTTGGATATAGAGACCAACTTCAAGGTCCACATACCTTTAAAGACATGATTACATAGGCTATCTGCATCAAGGAATTTATGGTCAAGAAAGGTGAACTCACTCTTTAGAAGGACACAAAACAAGGTTCCAATTCCAACAAGGATAAAACCAAACATGTCAACAAGAATCAAGAAATTGTACATGATGGAGTTGTTGACAATGTCACCACCAAACCTGCTATGGTGGCATATATGTTATGTTAAACCATGGACAGAAATAAAAAACTACATGCAAATATATCCAATAATAGAAAATAATAGATCACATAGAAATGAACACAAGGCACCAAGATTTAATGTGGTTCACCCAATCCTTGGGCTACGTCCACCAAAATAGCAAGTTCGATCTTATTACAATCCAGTGATTACAACCTGATTACAATCCGTAATCCCTTATAGCTAAATACCACCGCAAGAACCAATTTCACATCACAAAATAATGAAAAATACCCAACCCTAAACCCTTTTATACAAGTATTAAACTGCTTTAGGGTTATAACATGCCAGCCATAATATGTCGGCTACCATGTCGGCTACGACCCAAAATTTTTTATGAAGTATGTACAGTACTCTCCTCATCAGTCACCATAATCTAACAATCTCCCACTTGGGGACTGATCAGGCTCCACACTAAACAACAATCTCACACTTGGAGACTGATCCTGTACCAATACCACTACCACATGGGGCTCCCACTGGATCAAACCACCCTGGACTCTGCTATTCTTTTATTCATGTTCAGTAAAAAAAGACCAACTGAAGCTAAAGAGGAGTTCAACTTCTCCCATGTTACAACCTTTGTCAACATATCTACTGGATTTTCATTGGTATGTATATTCTCTAGCTTTAACTGTCCATCCTCCAAAACTGACCGAATGAAATGGTACCACAACTGTATGTGTTTGGTCTTAGAATGTAGAGCTTAATTCTTTGCAAGATGAATGGCACTTTGACTATCAGTGAAAAAATAATGATCCTTCTGAGGATGTCCCAATTCTTCCAAGAAGAACTAAAGCCATATCATCTCCTTGGTTGCCTCTATAGCAGCAACATACTCTGCCTCTATAGTGGATAGAGCATTAATCTTCTATAACCTAGAAACCCAGCTCACGGTTGCCCCACTAACAATAAAGACATAACCTATAGTACTCTGCCTGGTATCAATATCCCCAGCCAAATCGGAGTTAACATAGCCTTGTAAATTAGTATTAGAGCCCCCAAAGTGTAAACACTTATTGGATGTTCCTCTCAAATATCTAAGAATCCACTTGACAACATTCCAATGCTCAAATCCTGGATGACTCATATACTTGCTAATGACTCCCACTGCATGTGCAATATTTGTCCTAGTGCATACCATAGAATACATCAAGCTTCCTACAACTGAAGCATAGGGTGCCTTGGACATCTTATCCTCCTCTTCCTGTGTCTTGGGACACATCTCCTTAGTGAATTTCAAATGACCAGGTAAAGGTGTGCTGACAGCTTTAGCATTCTCCATAGAGAAACGTTGCAACACCTTCTCAACATAATCAGCTTGAGATAGCATCAATGTTATGTTCCTCCTATCTTTTCAAATCATCATACCAAGGATTTGTTTTGCTGCCCCCAAATCCTTCATAGCAAATGCATGTGCTAACTGGTGTTTTAGCCCCTCAATATGATCCATGTTAGACCCAGCTACAAGCATATCATCTACATATAAACATAAAATAATGTAGCTAGCATCATCCAACCTCTTAAGATAAACACAGTAATCTGAATGACACCTATTATATCCATGCTCATGCACAAAACTGTCAAATTTTAGATACCATTGCCGAGGTGCTTGCTTCAAGCCATATAAACTTTTCTTTAATTTGCACACTAAGTTCTCCTTACCTTTGACCTCAAAACCCTATGGTTGAGCCATATATATTTTTGCATCCAAATCACCATGAAGAAAGACTATTTTAACATCTAGCTGCTCTAAATGCAAATCTTCAGTAGCCACAAGACTTAAAATAGTACGAATAGAAGTCATTTTAACAACAGGAGAAAATATCTCATCAAAATGAATTCCCTTTTTCTATGCAAATCCTTTGACAACTAACCTGGCCTTAAATCTTTTCTTACCTCCTTCCTCTTCTTTCAACCTGTAAACCCACTTATTCTGTAAAGCCTTTTTACCTACAGGCAATTTGCATAGATCCCATGTCTTATTCTGTAGCAAAGAGTCTATTTCATCTTTCATTGCAGACTCCCACTGAATCTTAGTATCCACCTACACAGCTTCATCATAACTTTCAGGTTCACCAGCATTAGTAAGTAAAATAGAATACAAACAGGGAGAAAACCTTTGTGGAGGTCTAATTTGCCTCATTGACCATCTAACATTCACTAGTGTGTGTGGTATTTGTTGTTGCAATTTTTGCACATCATGAGGAATGACTAGAACATCAGCTTTTGGAGTATCATCTAGCACTACACAATCATCTTCTTTCTTCTCATGTTGCTGCAACAGATCTTTGTACAACACTTTCTCATTGAATATGACATCCTGATTTCTAACAATTTTAAGATTTTCAAAATCCCAAAGCCTATAACCAAATTCATTAATGCCATATCCAACAAAGACACATTTCTTTGATTTAGCTTCTAAATTGGTTCTATTTTTAGAGTCTATATGAGCAAAAGCTTCACAACCGAAGGTCTTGAGAAAAGAATAACCCACCTTCTTACTAGTCCATGCTTCCTCTGGAACACCACAACCCAAAGGAGTAGAGGGACCTCTATTAATCAAATATACTGTAGTATTGATAGAATCCACCCACATGTGTAAGGGAAACCCAACATGCAACCTCATGCTCCTTGCATGCTCCATTATAGTCCTGTTCATGCGTTCAACCACTCCATTTTCTTGTGGAGTCCTTGGAATAGTTTTCCATCTACGAATACCATTAGTGAAGCAATAAGCTTCAAATTCATGACTACAATACTCACCACCATTATCAGATCTGAGACATTTTAATTTCTTACTAGCCTCATTTTCAACCAAGCATTTCCATTTCTTAAAAGTTTGAAATACACCAAATTTCTGTCTAAGGAAATAAACCCATACTTTTCTAGTTGCGTCATCAATAAATGTAACATAATAATGAGATCCACCAAGGGAAGATGCCTGAGTTGGTCCCCATACATCTATATGCACAAGCTCTAATTTCTCTTTTTTGTTTTCCTTTCCAGTCTTTACAAAACTCACTCTCTTTTGTTTTCCATACACACAACTTTCACAGAAATCCATATTAACACATTTTAGACCTGGTAAAACTTTCTTTTAATGAAGTACTTTCATACCTTTCTCACTCATGTGCCCGAGTCTATTGTGCCATAGCGCTGTATCCGAATCTACAACAACTATTTGTTCTCCCTGCTCAATTGCAACAATTATTCCTGAACATTCATTTTTCTCTGAAACAATCAAAGTAGTACGAACAACATGACCTGTACAAAGATATAAGGTGCCTACTTTCACACCTTTTGCTAATACAAGGGAACCTTTTGAAACCCTCCAATTTTTATCATTAAAAGTAACTACACAACCCTCATCACCGAGTTGCCCGATTGAACTTAAATTTCTACTCAGCCTTGGAACATGTCTTACCTTATGTAGTAGCCAATGATTCCCATTCTGCAACTTAATCTTAATTTTTCCCTTTCCAAAAATTTGACAGGGTTCATTATCCCCCAAATAAAAAAGCCCAAAATCCCCTTGGACATAATCAATGAAATAACCTCTATGAGGTGTAGCATGAAATGAAGCACCAAAATCTAAAACCCACGAATCATCAACACTCTCTAGAGACAGAAGCAAAGAATCCACTTCGGATTTTTTACTTACCACATTTGTCTCCTTGTCTCCATCTAATTTATCTCCTTCATTTTTCTTTCGATTCCAACAATCTTTCTTTTTGTGCCTTGGTTTCCCACAATACCAGTAATCATTTGGTCCTCTTGATTGAGACCTCCTCCCCTTTGACTTTCCTCTTGATTTCCCACAATTTCTAGAGTTACTTCCTCTTTTAGTCGTTCTTCCCCTACTTTGTGCATTCAAAGCACTTCCTGATGTAGATCCACCTGAGAATTTCCTACGAGTTTCCTCACTCAAAACAACACCGATCACATCATCATATTTTAGGGTACTAGATCTAGGAACATAATTACTCACCACCATTACCAAGCCATTCCAGCTTCCAAGCAAAGAACACAAAATCAAGAGAGCCCTAATTTCTTCATCAAAATTGATACCCACAGAAGATAGCTGACTAGTACTAGTATTAAACTCATTTAAATGATCTACAATAGATCCACCTTTTTCCATTTTCATATTAAATAAATGCTTCATGAGAAATACCTTGTTTGAAGCGCAGGGCTTTTCATACAGTGTCGCTAGGGTTTTCATCAAATCTTCTGTCATCTTTGCTTTTGTAATATTAAATGCCACCGATGGTGCCAAGCATAAACGAATACTTTCGAGTGCCTTTCTGTTCAAAAGATCCCATTCAACCTCTGACATAGTTCCTTGATTCTTGGCTTTGCCTTCCAATGAATTCCATAAATCCTTTTGATATAGATAGTCTTCCATTTGCATCTTCCATAATTGGAAGTTCTGCCCATTAAACCTGTCAACCCTCAGCTTACCCTCATCTGCCATCGCTCCCACTCAACCGTGAGACTCCCACTTAACCGTAAGACTATCCTGCAGAGGATAACTGAAAGACAACTAGGCTCTGATACCACTTGTTAGGTTAAACCATGGATAGAAATAAAAAACTACATTCAAATATATCCAATAATAGAAAATAATAGATCACACAGAAATGAACACAAGGCACCAAGATTTAACATGGTTCACCTAATCCCTAGGCTACGTCCACCAAAACAGCAAGTCCAATCTTATTACAATCCAATGATTACAACCTGATTACAATCCGTAATCCCTTACAGCTCAATACTGCTACAAGAACTAATTTTGCATCACAATATAATGAGAAATACCCAACCCTAAACCCTTTTATACAAGTATTAAACCACTTTAGGGTTATAACATGTCGGCCCACTATTTATGAAGTATGTACAGTACTTTCCTGATTAGTAACCATAATCTAACAATATAATCTCATAGATGGCCTCAAAGTGGAAAAAAATGTTGAAAAACCTCCTTTTGAAAACAAGACATCTGGGAACAAACCAAAAAACTCATGGGTGACATGGCCTAAGTGAGAATATACAGCCTTGGGTGAACCTTTGGATGTGGTTTACAACACATTGGTACAACACATGCTTATTTCACCAATGTACAATCCTCATCCCTATTATCCACAACCACTTCCACCATGGTGGAATGAAACCTCATTCTGTGAGTACCACCAAAATAAGGGACACAAAACTAGCAACTGCATTAACTTGCGCCATAAAGTCCAAGAAATGATTGATGCTAGTGAACTTGTGGTAGATGGACATCGAAACCACAACCCAACAACAAGGTCAACTATGCATATTCCAATGATGACAATGTGATCAACATGGTTGAACATGTAGATTTTGAATATTATGACATCGTTACCATTAAGGGAAAACAAGATAATGAAAAACCCAAGACATGATTTGTCTTGAGGGGCCCTACCTCCAACACAATGGATACCACACCCTTGCAACACTATGCTAATGTTGTCACTCACTCCCATGCCAAGTTGGTGGTCAAAGGCCCTGCGCCTTCTACTTTTGATCTCGAAGAACACAAAGACAAAGCCTTTGCTGGTCCATTTGGAGAAGGTGCAAAACCCACAAAAAACTCAATGGCAACTAGTTATAGTGTTCTTGATCAACTAAAATAAACTAATGCTCAGATTTCCATCATTGAGCTACTAAAAATCTCACCTGCTCACAGGCAAATTCTAGAAAAAGTCCTCATCGAGGAAAATGTTCCTCAAGATCTTGATCCTAAGCAATTTCAATCCATGGTAGGTCACCTGACCTCACCTTATCTTATGACCTTCTCTAAGGAGGATGATAACTCGCTAAGTCACCCACACAATCAACCTCTACACATCAAGGTTATGATACATCAAACAAATGTTCGTTGGGTACTCATTAATAATGACACTGGCCTAAATATTGTCTCTGCTACTCTACTTAAATAGTTGAATTATTCTGAGGACTCTATTGATCCTCTATGTAAGATCACCATCAAAGCGTATGATGAAGTGGAACAAAAGTCTTTAGGTTTTGTGGTCTAACCCATTCACTTTAGTCCTGTAGAAAGGGATGTCACCTATCAGGTGCTTGACATTCCTTTGGCTTACAAAATTCTATAAAGATGGCCATGGATACACAAGATGTGCATTGTGCCATCCACATATCACTAATGCATCAAGTTCCCATTTCTGGGCTTTGAAGTTACTATTCCTTCCACTACTAGCTATACCTACAATATGCTCAAAGCTACTAAAACTTTTGTCCCTACTAATTGTGAATCCATTGATTATCATGACAATAAGCTGAAACAAATTGAGCAGTCATTCAAACTAAAAGAAATTGGCATTGGAGAATATCATATTGAACTAGTGCTATCATTAATATCTCTCCTAGAGTCTCCTTGACATTGTGGGGGACCCTCCAAGGCAAAGAAGCCCTTCGTGCTGACACCTTAGACCAAGTATAATGGCACTTTCATCAGGGCTACAGTTCCCTTAGAGGATGAAAGTGAAAACAAAGCCATTGCTGCATGGCTTTATAGAGAAAAGGTTCCAATAGACTTAACAGAGCAAGCTTGAGAAATCCCTCCTGAGAAATATGGGCCCAATCTTAGGCTTATGAAGTGTTTTGGATACAAAGGAACTAGCCCTATTAGGTGCAATAACAATGGCCTAATTAATCTTATTAAAGAAACAACTCAAAGCAACAGTGATACAAGTAGCCTAGGATTTAAGAAGGTTCCTTTCCATTTGGGATCTAATAAATTCATACCAGAACTTGAGAGTTCATCTAGAAATGAGTCACAAGCTAAGTTAGATACTCGAGTGGAACAATTTGATGATGAGGATTCCTATCCTCATCCTATCCCTCATGATCTCACTAAGTTCTTCACTGAGTCAGATGACTTTTTGCCATGTGTTAGCACTATGGATGATACTAATGATTCTTCTGAGGACAATACTAAGCAACTCAAATATCATTCAGAAAAGGGAGAGCCTAGTCAGTCATTATGTATTGAGTATCTATGTAAGAACCTAGATAATGAAGGCAATTATGTCCCTATTATTGTTGGGGAGTTCTATAGTCTCTTGCAATGTAGCACTGATTCTAATTAATATTATTTTGACTCTCTTTCATAAGCGACCAATGATAAAGACATTGACCAAGTACATTTCTATGAAAACCAAATTGAAGAGAGTGAAACGTCTAGGGTTAGGTTAGACAGGCCTGATCCAACTATTATCCTAGATTCATCAATTTCTAACATTCATACTCAGAGGTGTTCTAACACATCTGTGGATGAAGTCACCGTAGGTCTCGAATTGCTGGTCCAAGCACTTAATGACTATATTGTGAACACGATTGAAATATCCACCACTCTCTCACTCACAGATCTTGAGCTTATAGACTGAAACCCTAATGCATCTAGTGATGTCCCCACATTCCAGAATGACTATGCTCTTACCTGCTACCTAAATGTTGTTGAACTTGTAACATCTTCCACCAATGAGCAGAGTGTGAACATGACTGAGGCTGACATCAAATATCTTAGTCATATAATTAAAAAGAAAAAATGCTAAAGGTCCGATGGTCAAAACCACATTGTGACAGTGTTGGAACCCAAAAAAGTAAAAATAAAAGATGTATCCAAGGGTGAAAACCTTTTTGAGGCACCTACAGATGAGATATTTGATGTGATTCCAAGTCACTTCCAGAAGAGATCATCAGTGTTGATAGAACCAACACAATCAATTAATTTGGGCACAGAAGAACATCCTCATATGATACATCTGGCACAGTCACTGTCACCTAAAGAAAAGGAAGAATTCATTTCCTTTTTCAAAGAAAAGAAGATAAATTTTTCTTGGACATACTCTGACATGCCAGGACTAGATCCTGATCTTATCATGCATCATTTTTCCATAGCACTAGGCATCAAACCAGTTAAACAAAAAATTCAAAAAATGCATGCTCACATTGCATTTCTCATCAAAGCGAAACTAAAGAAACTTCTAAAAGTTGGTTTCATCCACGCAATTGATTATGCTAAATGGATATCCAATATTGTTCTAGTCTGCAAGCACAATAAATCTATCAGGGTTTGTATTGACTTCTGTAATCTCAAATTGTCATGTCCTAAAGATGACTTTTTGCTTCCTAATATTGATATGATAGTGGACATGACAACCAGTTATGAGATGTACTCACTTATGGATGGGTTTTCTGGATTCAATTAGATAAAAATTGCACTAGAAGACCAGGAGAAAATGGCTTTCACATGTGCATGGGGAACCTTTTCCTGGAATGTAATGCCATTTGGCTTGAAAAACACTGGTGCTACATATCAGAGGGCTGTTACTACAATTTTCCATGATATGATGCATAAGACCATGGAGGACTACGTTGATGATACCTTGGTCAAAAGTGCTAAATGCAATACTCATCTACAAGATTTGGGACCCATCCTAGATCATATGGAAAAATTTAGTCTTCAGCTCAATCCCAAGAAATGCACATTTGGTGTCACATTAGGAAAGTTGCTGGGGTACATCATCTCTGCAAAAGGAATTGAGGTGGATCTAAAGAAAGTACAAGAAATAATGGACATGCCACCACCTCGCAACATCAGTCAGATGAGAGGACTACAAGGAAGGCTCTAATCTATTCACAAGTTTATCTCATAGTTGGCAGATAGATCACAACCCTTCATAAAGACCTTACATAAGGGTGTAAAATTCAATTGGAGCCGGGATTGTGAGCAAAGCTTAACACAGATCAAAAAATATCTTGTCAATCCACCAATCCTGATGCCTCCTATCCATGGGAAGCCTTTGCTTTTATACATTTTAGCAACTAAAACATCTCTGGGAATCCTATTGGCTTAGGAATCCTATGGGGAAGCAAAGAAAGAGCTATTTATTACTTGATTTAGACACTGATCTCTTATGAGAAGAACTATAGCATTATTGAGAAAGCTTGCTTGGCAGTTATCTTTGCTTCCCCAAAGTTGAGAACTACATGCTTGCGCATACTACACAGTTTGTGGCTAAAATAGATCCCCTAAAGTACTTGCTCAGTAAAGTAGCTCTCACAAAAAGATTGGCTAAATGGGTTATGATACTTAGTGAGTTTGACATCCAATACATTGAACACAAGGCTATCAAGGGATAGGTGATTGTAGATCAGCTGGCTGATGCACCCATGCAGAGTCTCCTGCCAATGAACATCGATTTCTCTAATGAGTCAATTTTGACACTCACACCAAACGTGGGTCATGTTCTTCGATGGGTCCTTCACACAACAAGGATCAGGTACTGGATTACTCTTCATTACACCACAAAGATATTCATTGCCTAAGGCATATAAGATTTTATTTCCCTTTACAAACAATATTGCTAAATATAAGGCTTTGATCAATGGCATGAAAATTTTAGCTGAATGGAGAGTGGATCAGTTAGACATCTTTGGTGACTCTCAGCTTGTCATCAATTAGATTAATGATGTGTACTAAAAAAAGGATGAAAAACTAATTCCTTACAAGCACATGGTTGATGACTTGAAGAAATATTTTGAGCACATTACCTTCTAGAAAGTTCCATGAGAAGATAATAAAGCGGTTGATGCCATGGCTACTTTGGCCTCCCTGCTATAGAGGCCTAAAAATGACCTCCGACATGAGTTCTTGGTGGAAGCGTTACACTACCCAGCCTATGAAACCCCTGATTCTAGGATGATCTATTCTATTGTAGGACAAGAATCATCACACTACCATCACATTTATTAATATCTCGGTAATCAAACCATTTTGGAAGGTCTGACCCAGAATGAGAAATATTACCTAATCCATAATGCTTCACATTATGTCATTGTTGCTAACGATCTGTATAGGAGAGGTTTCAATGAAACACTCTTTAGGTGTTTACAACTCGAAGAGTCTAAATGCACACTAATTGACATTCACGAGGGCATTTTTGGATCTCACTCAAATGGCTTGATACTAGCTCACAAACTCCTTAGATCTGGTTACTATTGGCCTAAAATGGACTAGATCCTGCAAGCAGTGTTAGCTACATTGGAATCTGAACCACACTCTAGCCAAAGAGCTAATTCTCTCTACTACAACATGGCCATTTCAACAATGAGCCTTCGACATGGTGGGTCAGATCCACCCAACTTCTTATAATGGACATAAGTTCATTATCACAGGTATAGATTACTTCACAAAGTGGGTAGAGGCAGTACCTCTTGCAGTTGTCGTTATTGACAATCGATGACAATTCAAGAATAAAGAACTCATGGAACTATGCAAGAAATTCAAAATCACACAACATTGGTCTTCCATTTATTACCCATAAGGTAATGGCCAGGTTGAGGCATCCAATAAGGTGATCCTCAAAATTCTTCATCACAAAGTCAGAAAATTAGGGAGAGATTGACATCTCCAAATTAATCTAGCTTTGTGGGCATATAGGACAAGCATCAAAACTCCAACGAGCACAATTCCCTTTGCTTTGGTGTATGGGGCGGATGCTATGCTTCCAATAGAGGTTGAGATTCTTACCTTGAGAATCTCTATGAAGGGTCTTATTATTGATGATGACTATAGGATAGCTCGACATCAAGAGCTAGTGTTACTGGATGAACGTTGACAAGTGGCATGTGATCATCTGGAGCATATCAACAACGAATGTCAAGAAGCTACAATCAGAGGGTCAAGCCACGTGACTTCCAGCTGGGTGATCTCGTCTTGAGAGAGAACCCTAAGAATCAACAACAATGAGTCCAAAAAGGAAAGTTTGGACCAAACTGGCTCAGTCCTTACATCATTATTGCAGTTTATGGATCCGATGCCTACCAACTTTCCACAACCAAAGGAGAAGTGCTTAAGGAACCTTTCAACACTCTCCACCTGAAGTGGTTTTACAGTTGATTTGATATCAGTAGCTCTTTGTACATATCTATATGTCCTAAAAAAAATCATAAAAATCAGAGAAAGTCCTGAAAAAATTGTTACCCTAGTGAAAACCTAACCATAGGTGCCTTGGAAACACCAAAAAAATGGAAAAAAAAAAATACAAAAAAAAAAGAAGGAAAAATACAAAAAAATTGAAAATCAAGAAAAGTGCCATTGGTAAAAACCTAGAAACAGGCATCATGGTAGCAAAAAAAAGAGAAATTTCTACCAAGAAGGTGAAAACTTAGTAAACAGGTGCCTCTTGTTCTCAATGCACCATCTTGCAGTGCATCTTCTAGCTCTCTGTACAGTTACTTTACTACTTTTCCTATTTTTTGCTTATGTATCCATGGATTGAGTCTTGTCATAGCTCAAGGGCATTCCCCTTTAAGTGTCACTCCTTTCAAGATTCTCCTCATAGAATCTCTTTTGTAATAGTCACCAGTCATTCTGGCTATGTCTACCTACTATTGCTAGTGTCGCTCCTTTCAAGATTCTCCTCATAGAATCTCTTTCATGATAGTCACCACTCATTCTAGCTGTGTTTTCCTACCATCACTAGTGTCACTTTGTTCAAGATTCTCCCCATAGAATCTCTTTCACAATAGTCACCACTTATTTCAATTGTGTCTGCTTACTATTGTTTAGGCCATGTCTCCAAATTTCTTTATGGAAGACCTCTTTTGCGTTAGAAACCAGTCATCTTGGCTCTATTTGTCTATTGTCACTCATTCCTCCTAGGTTCTTCACCTCAAAGATTCCTCTTTGACCTCAGTGACTAGTCGTTTTGACTACATCTGTCCATTGTTGTCCCCTACTAAAGAGATTCCTTTCAAACATGTTCTGGACAGTGATATTTGACATCAATCCTGTAACATAGAAATGAACTCAAAATAACATACTTGTTTGGATATCTTGAGCTTTTTTCTTTGTTTTCTTTGTTTTCACTTTATCATGTCTCCTTGAGCAACTCGATGATGTTATTTTTGACTAGAGAAGTAATGACTGGAGGCATGATCTTTTCTTTGCTTTCTATTTGCGATTTAGTTCCAATTAGTTGACATATTCCTATAAGAGGGGTGTCCACTATAAGAGCCTCCATCTTGTATTGGATGGCTGGGTGTACCTTAACTCCTTTTAACAGATATGTTAATAATGTTGGTTCTTCTCCTTGTTTGTTAGAGTGAACTGTTCATGCTACAGTAAATACTGAAACTCATCTTGCTAAGTGAATGTATGGGTCAATGTGAGTATACCTAGCACATTTTTGTCTCAGGTTACAAACGCAAGGGTCATTGCAAAAAGAATACTTACTGAATACTTAGCATAATATGGATCTCTCATGTGTTTGGTGTGTCTACCATGCAAGCATTATTCTGGTCATCCTAGCACTTATGCTTTGGTGCTTATGTTAACTTGCTACATTAAAAGGGACAAATGTTCTGGTCATTCTAGCTTCTTGTGCCTTGAATGCTTACATTTAATACTGACAAACCTATGACATATGTCCTATTCATATTTCAATGATTACAAAGTTAGGGGTAATTGTAGGACGTTTAAGCTTCATTTATGTCTAGTGATGATAAACTATCGAGGCTTGGTAACCAGACCTAGGGTTGCATTTAATATAGTCTTGCATCACATAATTCAATTGCATAAACATGCGATTCAGTGGTGATTCTATCTCTATTTTTCATGATGAGGGATTGGGGGTCTCTTCAATTGTATCTAGACTCTCCATGGCTACACAAGCATTTGGTTTGTTGGTTCACACCCCTCAATGGAATACCTGTCATTGTCAAGCCAAAACATGCAACATTACATGAGATGTTAGTTCATTTGCATATGCATTGCATCCATATACTCACATCATCTACTTTACATAATCATAATCACATCACATCAAAGTGAGCATGCATCCATCACATAATACATTCATCTCATTGATATCTCATGTACATCAAAGTGAAATAAACATAGACAATGACATGTACATAGGGATACTCAGCTCAAAATCTCCAATATATATATATATATATATATATATATATATATATATATATATATATATATATATATATATATCAAAAAATGTGTTACTACAAAAAAAGGGCTCTACTTGAGCGCTATCAATCAAAATGATAACAAAATGGTGCTAACACACCAATTGATACATAGCCAAATAACAAAATCAAGAGCCACAAACACAACATCTAACTCTATCTTGTACCTTTATCTCTAGGAGGAGTAGGAGTAGCAAACGGAGGAGGAGGCAGTGGTATGTCAGGTCTGGCAAGAGGTCGTGCACCTCTAGACTCATGAGCATATTGAGAGAAATGAGGAACCTGCAGAGCCTCATCAGGCACCACTGTCGAATACACTGTAAAATAATATGCTCCTTGAGCCGCATGTAAATGAACCTCATGCTGTAGTATCTCTGCCCTTTGCTCGGCAGCATGTGGACATTCTCTCCATCTATCAATCTCTCTATCTTGCTCTGCCAGCTATGCATCTCAAACAACTACTAATATTTGTAATTCTCACAACTGATAGGAGGTCACACGAATCCTCTCTTGGTATTGCTGCACTATATCTTGCACCCTAGTAGTAGGCTGATCTGACATCTCCTCATCCAACAACTCTAGGGCCTATTGTTGAGGTGTCTACTACTGTGGCGTCTCCTCCTCGATCCTTGGCCTCTGTAGCTAACCCTGTGTTGTCCCACTGCCTCTAGTGCCAGTATCTTGTCTCATCTGTTGAGGAGGAATCTATACATGCAGAGTCCTATGACGGACCTTTGGCTATGGCTGCTACGGCTAAGGTGCCTCTTGCTGCTATGGACCTTGTCCCTATGGAGCCCATGTCACCATCCCTAAGGGATCTATAGATCACAAGAATGGGTGGCTAATCAAATGAGCTTGGTATGCAGACATCATCCTTGCATTTGCCACATCTAGAAGATAGTCCCACTCTGTCGCAACCAAACTATGCACATCTATCATCGATGGCCCTGGGTCTAGTCGTGGTGGCCACCCCCGCTCTAAGTCCTTCACTAGTTTGGCATAGGCATAGTACTCCTATGATATATCCTATAGTTGGCCGTACTACTGCGACACCCATGAAATCACAAATCGCTCAATGATCTATGTCGTCCTGCCAAGCAGTGGGCATGAGAAAAAAATCCAACCTAGCTCTCTAGGGGCATCATCCCATTCCTCTATCTCTCGCCAGGGCTGCCATATGATGGAGACCAGGTCATCAAGATGGATTCTCCAATGCTTAGTCTTACCCAGGCCAACTCGGGTAATGTGTCCTCAGTATCGGTAGATGTATGGCTCCATCAGATTGTGGGCATCCTCATGAATGGGCCGACATATTGGTAGATGCTCCCATGCCCAGATCTATAGCACATACACCTCGACTGACATAGTCTTCTTCCCATGGAAGACTATCTCATGTATCTTGTGGAACATGTGTGCCAGCATACACTGGCTCCATCCGATGTAGCATAACACCCTAACCACACTCCAAGCCATATTGTGCCCTATCCAGCACCAGAAAACAACTCAGAAAGATTGCTAACACTACTACCAATCTATGTGTCTTCCCATAAGTGTGTACAAGCTCATCCTAGGTGATGGCATGTTTGCTAGCCAATTGCCTCCCAAACACGATAGATAGTGCCTCTGTACTTGCCTAGGGCACAACATCATACATCACTCTCGCTCCACGGAATGGGATCTGCAAAATCCTCTAGATGTTCTCCAGGGTGATTGTCATCTCCCCCACTGGTAGATGAAAGGTGTTCATCTCCGAATGGAAACACTCCACCAAGGCTGTGAGAAGGCCGTGATTCACCAGCACTGCTAAGATCTGGCATAGAGACGATAGACCCAATTGCTCAATATGTGCCATGTTAGCAAGGTCGAAACTCTGAATAAGAGGTCCATAGGGTGGAAAATGAGACCTAAATTACACATCATCAAAGACCTCCTGCATACATGACCAACAATGACAAGAAAATAATCAGTACTCAGTCGATACAACTAAACGATGAGAAAAAAAATTCAAATTCTATGCAAAAAAAAATAAAAAATTACACTTTGCTGTCACTAGATTTCACGCAAAATTGCAAGATCTTGCCCGAGATTTCATTTCTTCGTGCGAGATTTCACTTCACTCGAGAAATCTTATTCTCATGTGAGAAACGAGATCTCATGTGTGAAGATCGAGAGGAATTTCTCGTTCTTCGTGCAAGAAGTGGGTATCTCCCATGTGAGAACTTCCACTAAAGTGAGCAAGCAAACACCAATCTATGTTTCTTTGTGTGAGAAGTGAATGTCTTCATGTGAGAAAGGAAAGTCTCACGCGAAGACCAATTGACCCTAATTAAAAAACATGCCTAAAAATGCAATAAATGACATCGTAAAATTTGAAAATGAAAGTACAAAGTTGGGTAATCGATGACTCACTGGAGGTCTGTAGTCCATTGGTCGGCTGTTTTGTAAGGAGCACTCGAAACGGTGATACCTCACGTTCACTACCATACCTCTCTTAGAGCTCAATTCACTAAAAGACAAAATGCACAAATGAATTGAAAATGACCCCTTGGGCCCTTATATAGGGGTTGACCTATTTTTGGAAAGTGCTTTGATTTGCATGAAAATCACCCCCCCAAGCTAATTTGATTGTTCTAAATCCATTTTCGAGATCGAATTCAAAATCTAACACACTTAAGTGCCTAAAAAATGTGTTTTAAAATTTTGGGGACCGACGCGATCGAATGCTTGTGCAGTTCGAATTTTTTTGATATATTGGGGTTCCTGGAATTCTTTCAACTCAAGATTCTTCATATTTCAAAATAAATTTTGGAAATAATCAACTCAAGTCAACTTTGGTCAAATTTGGTCAACTTTTGGTCAAACTTGGTCTTCTGGACCTTCAAATCAATGCAAATCAACTCTGAATTTTCTTCTAATCATTTTGATCTCTTCTATATTCTATTGAACCTTGGATTTCTTCTGTATCTTTCATCATACTACTTACATCATATTTCTGGTGTGTCATCTTTTGATTTTTCTCTCGAGGGGGCAAAATGATTACATCATTGAACTTGAAATCAAAATCGATTTGAATCTTCATTGCTCAGGACATTTTGTCCCTATCTTATCTCCTCATTACTAGGGGCACCTCCTTCTCCTCTATCTAGCATCTTTGTCATATATCTCATCTTTCTATTAGTTGATTGTATCACTCTCAAGTATCTAGGTATTCTATTTGGATCCTTAAAGATTAAGCTCCGTTCTGGAGATAGTCTTTTAAATGCTTATCAAATTTAGGCATCTAGGTGTTCTATCTAGATCCTTAAAGATTGAGCTTTGTTCTGAGGATAATCTTTTAAATGCTTATCAATTCAGGTATCTAGGTGTTTATCTAGATCCTTAAAGGTTAAACTTTGTTCTGAAGGAAACCTTTAAAATGCTTATTAATTCAGGTATCTAGGTGTTTTATTTTGATCCTTAAAGGTTAAACTTTTTTCTAAAGGAAACCTTTAAAATGCTTATCAATTTAGGTATCTAGGTGTTCTGATTGTATTCCTTAGGATCAAGCTTTGTTCTGGAGATGGTTCTTAAAAGCCTATCAATTGGTCTCTATATCATCAACTTTAGAACCAATCTCATCTTCGCATCATGCTTTCTGATTTTCTTTGAAGTGAACGTGCTACTTGCATATTCATTCAAAGAGGGACAAAATGTAATACCCCAAAATTGGCTCATTTCCATTATACCAATCCTAATCTATCTGATCATTTCTAAAGTCTTATTTAATTAGGCAATTCTTTTTCTGATTGTCGCTACTCGACTAATTGTCAGATGCAAAAAACCCTAATTTGCATTCATCATGCTTATTATTTAATTCTATAGTATTTACTCATATTAGTCGCATTGAAACCTATTTGATTTAAATTTAATTTAATCTAAAGTATTTATACTTAATTAAATTAAATTTTCACCTAAGGATAATGTACTAAGGGATTAAATTTATTTAATTTAATAATTGTGTTTATTTTAATTAATTGAATATGATTATTCAATAGATAGAAAATGCATTTATGAGATCATATCTCACTTATTAAATTAAATAATATCTTCAAAATCCACTCTTCAGTTCTAAATGGAAACTCTAAGTGAACTATCTCTCAAATTAGAAACAATCTAGTCAACTTACTCTCACACTTATGAAAAGTTCAGTTAACTACTTATCACACTTAGATCGGGAATAGTTCACTTCACCTGCACAAGGAAGTTTCCATCTTTGACTGAATCTTTGCTCCAATCTTGACTCTCAATCTAAGTTGATCTCAACCATTGATGGATTCCAAGAATTCTATTTAAGAGGCTCATAATTCCTCATTAAGGAGGTTGAATGGAGTTGATATGAAATTGCTATTGAAATTCATACTCACTTAGCTCATATATTTGCACACATTTACATTCCTAGCTTAATCTCATTTAGTTTAAATATGCATATGCTTAATCTAGTTCATTTTACATGTTCTTAGCTTAATTACATAACACATTTAGAATACTTTGCACATTCATGTAGACTAGTTGCATTTCTTTAAATCCTTCATTTTTAGAGGGTCTAGTTGCCTATATCTCAAATCTGAGGTCATTAATAGGCAAAATCCTTCTAGATAGAAGGCACCAGGTCATCTTGTAGGACTCTTCTTGGGTGAACAACCTCATGTTCATTCCAAGATGAATTCACATATAAGGACCATGTTGAAGTGTGTGTGTTAAACAAAGGCCACATTCCATGCATACATTGAGCATGTTGAGGTTGGGGCTGAATAAAATGTGATAGTAGATGATGTGACACTATCAGGTAAAGAAAAGTCCCTATTATGTTCTTTAGATGAATGGAATACTTATAACATAAAAAAAAATGTTTAGAATGAAACCCATTTATTTTTTATTGTTGGGGTGCATCAACCTTGTCCTCAAAAAAAAAAGGAAGCCTCATGTCATAAGATCAAAACCACAAGAGCCACAAGAGAATGCCAAAGATAGTCACGATGTGCCTATTAGCCTTGATTCTTGTTATGTAGTTAAGTTTTTTGGAGTTAATTTGAAGAGTTTGAATTGTTCTTTATCATTTTGTAAAATGTTTAATTTCTTCTAGTTCTTTGTCCTCAACAATGCCAGTTATGTAAATATGAGCCCTTCTTGAATTCCTGTGGTTGAAATCCAATGACCACTTGGAATCAAGTAAGAGATACTATAAATAGTGTAAATATGTGTTTTGAGTTTCTTTTTTTTACAGGAGATTTTTTTTTTCCATCAAGCCCTGGGTGAGTGCAGAGGCATTCTAAAGAGGAGATTGTAGAATAGTAACAAGAAAGATTGCAAGATTTATTGTATTGCACCAATCAATGGTTGGAGTAAGTAAGAGCATGTGTCCTTGATAAGTGACTACAAGGAGAGGAGTGGTGAAGTTGAATAAATAACCTAATGGAATTCAAGAACTTAGATTGGTTAACATGCCCTAAAAAAACCCAAGAAGATAGGGGTTTGGTGACAGACCTATGTACAGACACCTTGGAGATCTAAAACCTAGGAAATATTGAAGCCTAGGAAGTCCTTAGAAATAATTCTGAAATAGGTTGGGAGTTTTTTTGGAGAAGTTGAGAGTTATTCCAAGAACATTGATTTTAGAAGGCCTAATTGGGCTAAAAGGGCTACAAGACCTAAAACTTGAAAAGTAAGAACTCAATGGAAAAACCAAAAAAGAATACATCCAAGTGGATCAAAATGGAATAAAACTAAACATGGGATGGCTAGGACACCTATTCCTAGTCCCAAGATTAGTTTGGGAGCATAGTGGCTAAGTTGAACCCATGAGTGCATAGTTGGATCAAGGAACATAGTTGAGTGTTTGAAGTTGGACGTGAGTTCTATAAGGAGAAAGTGGATCCTAGGAGTGATTTCTAAGTAGGTAGAGTGGAATACCCTAGTAAGACCAAAGAATATGTCTTAGGAAGAGCAAGAGTGCTCTTGAGAGTTAGTACTCCCCACCATAATGTCACTATTCAAAACTCAACTCCTTGAATGCCAAAAAAATAGGATTCTTATGATTACAAAAAAAACTAGGGTTCTCATCAAAGTTTCAATGGCCATTAGTCGATCTATCGATGGTCATTGCCATTGATGACATGGCAACATCGTCAGAATCTCATAGGATTTTGATAATGTTTTGTCAATGTTTCGACAAGGCCTACTGTTGATGTCGTGGAAAGCTCATCAATACCAATATCCTAATTGTTGAAGTTTTGACATTTTCGAGTAATGGTCTGATGTTGCCCCGTGATAGAGATTGGGATCATTTTTGATGGGGTTGTCCATCGATATATAGATAACCCTAGATATCATCAAAATTTTGATGAAATTATAGCGACAATTTTTTTTGACCATTGTTTGTCGAAATATTGACCAACCCTCGTCGAAAAATAGATGCAAATTTACTAGTGTAGTCTCCATAGTTTTCATTTTTCATATGTGTGACAATTCTACCTCTATCCTTTCCCTCTCATACCCTTTTCTCCGTTCATTTTCCCTACTCTCTACCTATCTCGACCCATTATTTCTTGTATCCATGTATTTCTATTTCTTTATTCCCCCCTCTTTGTTTACCCTTATTTTTTTCTCTCCTTCTATCAATCACTTTGTCTAGTTTTTGTATATTTTGTAATTTTATATTTACTCCATATCCTCTGCGTCTCCCCCCCCACCCCACCGCTCTCTCTCTTACACACATGCTCCCACACACACATGCACGCAAATCTCTATCTCTTTCTATACTTATATCTCCTTTTCTCTCTCCGATCCCTCTCTATCCATATGTATTTCCCTCCTATTTATATCAATCCTCTCCCTCCCTCTAACTATTCACCTCTCTCCTCTCTACATATCATTTTCTATCTAAATACTTATCTCTCTCTATCTTTTGATCCCTCTCTACCTATATCTCTACCTTTCCTCCCTTATCTCTTCTCCTCCCTCTCTTTGTCTCTATGCCTATGTGTGTGTGCGTGTGTGCACGTGCGCGAGTGCATGCACGTGCATGGGTCTATCATTCTATTTTAATATATGTCCATTTTCCCTCTCTCTCTCCCTCTTTCTCTCTCTCACACACACACTCATTGCATCACACTATCTATATATCACCTTTTACCTCTATATTCCATTTTATATACCTATTTTATCTTTGTATATCTCCCTCTACATCCTTGTATTTATTTTTGTCTTCCATACCTATCTATTCCTCTCCACTCTCTCTTTGTCCCTCCATATCTCTCTTATGTCTCTAACTTTCTCTCTTCTTTCTCCATCTCCATTTTTACCTCCATCTCAATTGTTTTCTCTATCTTTATCTATTTACCCTCTTTCTTACTCTTGTGTTCTACTGTTCATACCCCTACGTATACATTTCTCTCTCCCTATCACTCTATTACATAAATAGTATAAGTCTATTGGTAATATAAATTAATTATCTTTTTTATATGAAACTATCATTTTTCTGTTAAATGACTGGCAATCTGATCTCACATGATTCACAAATCTTACTAGCTATTTTTTTTTACATTCAACAATTCACAACATTTTAAATAAAATAATGATATGATATTTTGTTTTTTCAAAGATTCTACAATTATAAAACACTACTATCCACTAGAGTAATAGATTAATATTCATGATTAAAAATACTTTTTAGAAAATTTGGTTAGTCTATGTGAATTCTAACATCTGAACATTGATTAATTTGTTAGCAACTAATATACATTCTTTAATGTATTAATATTTTAAAGAGTATATTATTATACCTGTAAGATGGCAAAAATACTTACACAATTAAATTGAAAAATGATCTAAAGATGTATAGGATAATTTTCCCTGGTGCTTAAATGACTAGGAAATAATTAAAAATGTTACTGTCCTAGCATGACAGAACCTACGTGTTAGTGAGTATCCAAGCCCACACTGAGGCGGAGTGCCTTGGAATAAGCTACTTGTCATATATTTCTGCGAAGATTCCTGCAATGCTCAACGTATTTACCTCAAACACAGCTTTGTAATTTCGAAATGAAAACAGTCGTGGCTGAGGCTAAATTTGGTAAAAGAAAAGTGAAAAGAATGTTCAAAGTCAGCTGACAAATACCATGCAAACAACTTATAAAAGTTATCTCAGCGGAGGACGCATATGCACAATAAATTATGGCTACTCAGGAAAATCCTAAATATAAACTGATCATGCGTTCAAACATATGATTTCCTGCACCCACACAGCTCTTTTTGTGAACTGCGCCAAAATAAGAGTTGTCCAACACGTTTCAGTGATTACAATAAAGATCTTTGATTGCAGTATGCATTTGCTCTGCAACTCACACAACTGCCACAATGGATAATACTCCTTCTCCAAAGCCATACAAATCTCCTCCTCCACCCACTGATCTGCCATTACCATTTTCAAATATTCCTGTTCTAGTGTGGCCACCTTTTTTACGTAACAAGTCTCCTCCTCATAGAGTTTATGAATCCGATGTAATTGATCCTATTCCAATCCACACTCAACCCAAAAATTCTCCCCCTTCTAAGCCACCAACATATCCTATACCATTCAATCCTAACGATTATCCTCTTCCAAGCGATTCTAAAACCTATCCTATACCAATGTACATTCCACCCAAGTATTCTCCTCCAAAACCAACTACAATGAATCCTACAACAATCTACATCCCACCCACTTCTCTTTCTAAGCCGACAAAATCCCCATTATCCCCACCACCCAAATACAAATCTCCACCCCCCCATGTGGTATTGGAGCCTCAACCTTTTCCTCAAGACCCACCTCCACAGTACACATCTTCATTCTCCACATCACCTCTTCATCATCATCATAAGTTTCCCCCTCCTTCAAATTAGCTCAGTTCAGCAAGAAACCATGACAAGGTACCTTTCATTCATTCCACTTTTGATCTTTAACCAGTTATCTTATTATAGTAGATATTGTACAACGTAGTTCTTTCTTGGATATATATTTGTATGTTCTGGTATCGAATAACTACTACTAACTTTATACTCTTCAATTTCAGTCTACTTATTGCAGCATGTCCGATGGCAATGTGGAAGATGAAGAAGCTTGGGAATATAATAGCTATAGTTAGGTCCGATAAGACAGTTTTTGATGAAAAACTCTATGGTTTTGTAACTTGTCTATACGGTATTTTGTCCTAGTGTTCAAGCTCACAATGTAAGTAGACCTGCCTGAGGGAATTGGATATTCAGATTCGGATTTGCGATTCCTAAAGTATTATGCTATATGATATACAATAAATAATCTGTGTTTGTTATAGTGTGGCTTTTATTTTGGAACCAAATGCAGCACTATGTATTCAGTTTCCTTAAGTCAACTAACTTTTATAAAAGCAATAAAATAATGTTTTCCCACAGTAGTTTACATTCTTATTAAAGCTGGCATTTCTGAGATACTATTACGTCCACTTAAAATGGTATTGTGGGATATATTTATTTATTTTGTTTTAAAACTTAATCGGTCTGAATTGGTGATTTTGAGAGTTTATTATTTGATTTTTGTGAACATCACCTAATATATTTGGGTCTTACAGGAATGGATTTCCACAACTAGTCAATAGTTTAGAATGTCAAAAATATGAAACAAATTACTCAATCTATTAATAGTTAAATGTTAAATCTGATTTTTTTAAAATGTTATATAATTAGTATTTTATTTGATTTAATATTATAGATTATGTTGAAGTGAATAAATATGATTAAAAATTTAAAAAATTAATTAAATTACAATCACAAAGAAATCAATTTTTATTGAAATTATTAAATTTTAATCTTTACTAAAATAATGTACTATTATACCTAATTAAATTATTAGGATTACATGACACTTTTTTTGTTTGGTTAAGAGGCTCGCAATCTACCGTTGTGTTGTAGGCTCTTACCTACAATTTAAAGAAGTTTATTATAAAGTAAAATAAAATTGAAAAGATATAAAATTTTAATCAAAATAACCACGCTAAATCATTCAATTTATCAAATTTTTGTAATTCATTTTTTTTTTTGATTTTATACAATTTCAAAATTAAATTAATGTATTAAAAATTCAACAAACTTAAAGATCAAGTGAAAAAGACTTCCAATTTGTAACATATTTTAATATGTAATTAATATCATTAAATATATAATAATATTATATAATATTATACATTGAAATGGTTGTCTATTCCAAAATAGGAGCATAAACATATGATATCATTTTAGTTTGCCTTGAGTAATCTTTGTAACAATTTGATTGATCTTTATTGTGCATAATAGCCATAAATCATTAGTTTGTTGGAACATGTGTCTATACAATGATAAGATGAGCAACTCTTATTAAATGGAAGGACTTTAAATTTGAAGTAGTTATATTATGATTTTCAAAGGATTACAAAATAAGAAAGGGTTGTAGTACAACATAGTTCCTATGAAGGTGTGCAAATTTTTAAGCCATTGAAGTTCGAAAGTCAACAGGAGGATTTTGAAAGATACGAGAGGAGGAAAAAGAAGTAAAAAAATGGCCATTTTGATCAAAAGAACAAAAGGAAGAAAATATTTCTATAAATATTATTTACGTATATATTTAAATTTAGGCTTAAGTTTCTTACTATCAGGTAGAAATATGTAAATAATATGTGCAAGGTAATCATCTAGCCACCACAAATTAATAGTTAATATTATAGCTATGTCATCCATCTTAAATAGATAATTTACTATTTCCTCATCATTATATATATATCTGTTTGTGTGTGTGTATTGTTGCTAGACTTTCATTTTATACCTTTTAAGCTTCTAGCTTGATGAGTTTTCAATGCAATGTGTTTGAGTCCTTGTCCAGACAACTCCTAGGTAACTCTCATCTCATCGTGTATCCTTAAGGCTTCCCTTACATATTTTTCCAAATTCTTCCTACTCCACCCCCCCCTACACCTCAATGCAGGATTCATACTAATTTGTTGCATCACGATCTTAGGTGATCTAGATCTAGGTGGATTTCTGACTGAGAGTCTTCTCGATGAGAAGAAAGTCATGTTTTGTTTCTGTAATGAGCTCCTATCACCAGTGGGCATTCCTTTCAGATTCTGGCCCTTTCTATTGAATTTACGCCACTGGCATGCTTAATCAAAGTAGACCCTGAAGATCAGAGTTGTGATGGCATCTACAGACATACTCTCACTTGGTTCATGGTAAGATGATCAAAAGAGCATGAATTTAAAGGCTATGGAACTCATAGATTGAGGATCTGAAGTCAGAATCCCATACGTTGAGATGGAGTTCCATCTTTTTGTATACTCCGCCTTTGGAAGTGAGAGTCTTTAGATTGAAGGACGTGGATAGAGTGGATCAAAGACAAACATGAATGCAATGATAAACATTCAAATCAATAAGCAAAACACAAAGACATCAAGTTGTGCTACAACACTTCATACTCATTAACAT
Organism: Cupressus sempervirens; assembly: GCA_028749045.1. Classification (NCBI taxonomy): domain Eukaryota; kingdom Viridiplantae; phylum Streptophyta; class Pinopsida; order Cupressales; family Cupressaceae; genus Cupressus; species Cupressus sempervirens. The sequence continues at coordinate 831,940,002 of CM053790.1, read as the reverse complement.
ATCTAAAATCTATTACAAATCCATAGAATGCTACATCATTCCATCCACTCATGATCCACCATGAGAAACCCAAAATGGGCTCTACTGATCCACCATGATCAAATAAACATCTGATACTCAAATCTTTACATAATGCCTTTATTTATAGAGATCTAAGAACTTTCTTGAGTACAAAATACATTTTACACATGTTATAATATATTAAATATGGACTATTATTTTGTGGGCTGGACGGTGGGCTGGACGGCTAAGTTGTCTGCAATTTATTGTGGACGGTTGAGTTGGGCTGGACGGTGGACTGTTGCACGACTGTGGACAGTGGGAGAAATTACTCCTGCCAACAAAGATGCATTCCCAAACCAAAAGAAGGAAAACTATACTGTCATATTTGGTCTGACAGCCCCCAATTCATGTGGATGAAGGTTTATGGATCATTTAAGCCATTGATATGAAGTTATTAAATGTGGATCTACGGTCAACGATTTTTTTGAAGATTGTAGAGGAAAATTACCAAATCGATGCAAAATAATTTAGCCAAAAAACATGTGTCTCAATGGTGTTTTACCGTCTAAAGGAGTATCTACCAAGTTTTCTCTGTGGGAGGACATAAAAGATGAAGGATCTCAAAGCCAAATGAGAGGATATTCTGTGGAGATGCTATAGTGATGTTTTGATGGAGTGATTTTTCAAGCTCAAGCCCAATACAAAGGAAATGATCATTCAAGTTCTTGAGGCAAAAAAATTATATCGCGGTTTCTCTAGTTTATGTAATAAAGTAAAGAAGAAAATCCATGTATAGAAAAGTAAGTCGTAAGGCATCCAAGACACTAAAGGAGTATTTTGCTTGATGTACTCTCGAACCAAAGGAAGTTGAAGGTAAAGGCAAGCTCACAGAGAAATAAGGTAATGCCTCCTCCCCAATGCTTAACAAGTTTTAGTGCACACCCTTGTTTAAGATTTTGAAGTTAAATAGGTAGTTTCCATTAAGATTAAGTTAAAGGGAATTTAGAAAAGAAATAATCACACTACCATTAAAGTAAATTGTATTGTTTAGATTTGTGGGCTATCATGTGGGTAGAAGTAACATGATTTAAAGAGTTGTTGATTTTCCTAATTTATTGTAAACCCAATTGGTATGGCTGTTAGTTATTTTGTTCATGTGGTGCTAACATTCAAAACTCACAATCTATATGATCAGATTAAAGCCGAATGGAGGGCATCATTTCTTAATGGCTATTTCCTACAAATTTTTTAAGCCTCTGATCTTCCTATGTGAAATATAAGAAAATGGCTGTCAAATCAGCTTGGTATTATCATTTGATCAGGTTAGAAAGTGAATTTAAGGACTACATTAATACATCTTTCTTTGGATTATTTGATCTGGGAAATTTACATAGAAGATTAAACACCCAACCCATCCATCTAATCACACAAAAACTAAATGAGAGTGGATTAGTCAAAGCTGTTAGGTCTCCCATGGTTGTGTGAACCCCATAATTGGTAAAGGCATGCATCAAGAGGTATAGTCCAGAGACAACATATTCTATTACCTGATCAATCTATTCTGCTTTCACCAAACAAAGAATTATTTTAGACCACCTTTCAAAATCTAGTGAAGGAGGAATATTGTGATATTGATTTTGGCTCCTCTGCATCAATGTTTAATGAGTAGAAAACACTAAGGAGAGGAGATATAAAAACTACATGGTTCCAGACTCCTCGAAGTAAGAAGAACAAAATATCGAGGATTCTCTTTGGAACTAATCTGAAGAGGTAAATCATGGATATCTTGGGTCTATTGCTAAGATTAAAAGGAAAGGAGGAGGTCCTAGATTTCATAGAGCACTTCTTCTTGGTTCAGGAAATTTGTGCTGATGAATTACAAATTGATTGGGCCCAAATAATATGTGATGAGGTTGCCTCATGGCTAAATTTAGCTAGAGCATTTAAGAAATTCTATATGTTTTCCTATCTGATATATGCCCTAGCCACGCATCACCTATGGCCTGGTTTGCCTAATATTGAAGATTTTGATGAGAACACTAAGTTGTATAAATTTTGTCCATCTTTGCAACTGGAAAAGAGTTTTGAAGAATATGTTAAGGTAAATAATGCCTTTACCATGAGGCTATGCCAAGAATTAAAAGGATTCCCAAAGTGGAGATTTTCACCTAAAGCCATATCTGTGGTCAACCAGTTTGGATTTTTTTAATTTAATTTCCATCTTTCTCCTACATCAAGATTGGTGCATTCGATGGTTTCCATAAGAGACTCTCTAGGTATCTAGAAGATAAGGTAGTTCTTGTTGAATTATGTAGTTGTAATGTGAAGAAGATAGCCATCATTTTATTTCCGATTGTGGTAGGACCTTATTCTTGTGCCTATAGGTCAAATGCCTGGAATTTATTTAAGGCCTTTGAGAACAGAGGTAAATTAAAGATCATCTGAAGCTCAGCTATGCTTATAGGCATGTTCCAGATATTGAAGACTATTGGACTAGATGTCATAATGAGAGTACCAAACCAAAGAAAGTTATTGGTCTAGGTTGAAACTTGATCAAATCAAGATATACAATGTTAAGGTTGATGTTAGTGACATCATAGAGGATGGCTCCTTTTTTAGGCCTTCAACCTATGAGAAAATCAATGACACTCCTATAGTGTCAATTCCACATGAAGGTCCTATCATTGATAGAATGGAAGTTCTTATTGATGGTATCATCAAGAAGACAAAAAAATTGGAAGAGTGGACTAGTGAAAAAAGAAAAAGTCATAAGCTCAACCAGCGGAGTAGCATCTGGAATGACTCAGTCATCATCGACAGTTACTTCCACCATTGTAGCCACATCAAAATCAATGGGACCAACAAAATCTATTGGTGGAGGAGGAGACCAACCTCCTCAGAATAATATATAAGTCACTCCCACCTATGAAGAAGGATATTTACTTGATACTAGAAAATTTGGAGATAAACATGTTGAGAAGGATAAGGAGAAGGAAAAGGAGACATTAATAGTAAAGGGTTCCTCCCCCATTCTTGTCATCAATCTTAATGGTAACACCAATCTTCTAGATGATTGAGAAAAAGGAGCATCTAGGAAAGGGAAAAATATATCCCTTTTAGTTACTAAAAATGAATCCTTTCCATTTGCTAGCAGGAGCAAAGTGACACCCCCTATTGCAAGGAAGATTTTTGATGCCATAGCGCTGCAATCATCACTCAATGTCTTTGAATAGAGTCTTCATTGGAAGAGACCATTTATAGAAAGAAGAAGATATGTGAGGAGAGCCCTCCATCTAAATACCTTATTGTACAAGCAACCTAGCCACAACTAGTGTTAAAGAAGATGAAAAGGGAGAAGATCCTAGTAGCATTGGCAACTAATTCTACTACTAGACACATGCTAGCAGAGGTCACATAACCTTAGAAGGAGGGAAAGTTTCATGAGATAACTCCTAATGATTTTCATATTAGAACTATTGACATGGGCATTTCAGTAAATGATTCTATGGTCAACATCTGAAAAACAACAAATGTGATCTGATTAAGGATAGATTAGAGGAGTTGAGATTAGAAAAAGAAGTGCTGAAGGCCTCAAAAAAATAACAAATTGATTACATCAGAGCAACACTTGGAAATACATTCGCAACCACATTCGAAGTAAGTGTAGAGGAAAATAATAATATATTGATTAAGCTATAGAAAGAGAGGCAATTCGGTCAAGTTGGTCATGCCTAGATAGAACAATTGAAGACCAAAGGTCCCCCTCTTATTAAGAACCTTAGAATTTTTTTACTTGACATAGATAGATTGAGACAAGCAATGTCAAATCAATAGACCTCAATGAAGAATCAATCAAAAATCTTAACAGAGGAATTAACCATATTATAAGAAGTGATTGACATGAAGCTTAATGTTGCAGTGACCCATGGAATACTACAATCAGGCCAAGACCCATTCCTTCATTGGAAACAACAGAGTTCAAAATCAAAAGTTTAGTGAAGTTTGAGCAAGAATTAAAGTGTGTTTATGATTTAGTGAAGAATGTTATGGACAAGATATTTGAATATTTGAAGGTTCTGCACACTAAATCATGTCATTGATAATAATCAATTAGTAGATATTGAACGAATGAAGGGTAAGTTTTTGGAATTCATTAAAGAGGATACAAATCCAATGAACTTTCAAGTGGAAAGGATTTTGGACGTCACAACAGTGGGTTGCATTATGAAGAGAGCATTGCAGAAGCTCCAATTCAGGATCTCTAGAGTAGAAGAATTGAAAGAAATGCATGACTATTGGAAGGTTAGAGATGATAATATTCTTATCTCAAGTCTCATGGAGCTAAAGAATGTAACCGATGCAATGAAGGCATACAGAGCTAAAACCATAACTCAAAAGAAGAAATGATGCATGATCAGAGGCATTACATTCCCACTCCAAGATATGACAAGTGTTATCCCCTCTTTATCTCTCTATCTTCTTTTGATATTGTATCCATATTTGGCAATCTCCTTGTAGGCTAAAATTTTGTAACAGATGGTTGCAGAGTCCATCTTATTTTTTTAGATACATATGTGAAAAAATGCTCAATATTCTAATCATGATATTTAATTGGCCAACTTTGAATGGGCCTATAAATGTAATTTTTGAAGATGTAAATAAAGATCAAAAATTTTTGGTGTGAACAACCCCTATACCTTTGACTACTAATTGAGACTTTGCATTTGCACAATTGTTTTTTGTTCATTGCATTGCATGTTAGTGTTAGTTTTGTAGTTCTTGGAAGTGATCTTCACTGTGAATGAAAGCTATAGGATTGTGGATAAACTTTACATTATTCCATTCTTATAGTGGTTATATGATTTAAGACTATCAGTTTCATGTTGATTTCATTTCCTCAGTTCAATGCAAAGTAGTTTTTATTTGCATTCTCATCTTTGTATAAGGATTTTGAGTATAGTTGATGGAATTTGTTAAGTTGAAAGAAAGCTTTGTATTGTGAGTTTCTTAATGACTCAAGCAATCTATATGTTGTCTAGATAGCTTTTCTTTGTTCTTTATGGAGTTTTCATCTATAGATTAGCCTTGCATTGTTTCATTTTGCATTCAATAGTCAGAAGCATTGCCTATGAGGGGTTAGAACCATCAAATCTGCCTAGGTTTCTTTTGGCTACGAGCCTTTTGGTCTCCCTCTATTTCTATTTGGTAAAGAGCATAACCCTAGAAAAATAATTAATCCTTTAAAAAAAAAATTATTGCAAATATTTGCACATAAGGAAGCTAAACCTTTCAATTATGTGGTCTTGGGTAGTTAAAAAGTCAAGGTATCAATCAAACCCAAAGGGACAAACTATTAACCAACACACACACATGTATGTATGTGTGTGTGTGTGTGTGTGTGTGTGTGTGCACATATAAGGAAGCCGAACCTTTCAATTCTGTGGTCTTGGGTAGTTAAAAAGTCAAGGTATCAATCAAACCCAAAGGGACAAACTATTAACCAACACACACACACACACACACACACACACACACACATGTATGTGGGTGTATGTATGTGTATATATATGTATATATTATATATGTGTGCATGTATGTATATTGTTAGAAAGTAAAATTGAAATAATTGTTATGTTGTCGTTGATGTGAAACTACTAGTAAGACAAAGTGTCAAACCTATTGGAGAGATCTTTTCTTCTTTTTAAGCCAAAGTGGACTAGCCACCATAATTATATTGGAGAGATATTTACTAACACTATCAAGTGTCATATCTATTGATTGGTGAAGAGGACTTGAAAATAAGAGATATCAAGGTGAGTTAGTGGGGTAGATCCACAATAGTGGGTTACACTTTTTTGCCTACATAGACACTAAACTATCAATTTTTAAAAATACTTTCAATTTTGATTACAAATTTTCATTTAATGGCTACAAATTTGAAGATGAAGTAAACTAGATGGTGTAGTGGCACCTAGGGCGGCCAAGGAAGACCTAGGGCTCCCTTTGGGATTTTGGCTTGTAGTGGTGCTAGCTACACCATTAGGTGAATAAAGGGACTCATGTAGTCCTAAGAAGGTAAGGTGTTAGGTTTGACAATCCCAAACAAGTCAGAGTTGCTCATTAGGATAAACTAGGTGTTTTGGGCCTAGAAGGGTAGAATGGAAAAATAGAGGTTCTAAGGCCATATTTAGGTGTTTTAAGTCCCATTTGGACAAATATTCAAGGTTTCATATCTTTTAGCGAAAGTTTGAGGGATTAACTCCATAAGATGTAAAAGTTGCTCAATTGTTGTCAATGTTGTTAGTGACAACATTGACAACTATTCTTGCATTTTGAGAAACTTTGTATAGGAGAGGAGAAAATTGTCTAGAATATTTAGGAGCACTAGATGAATGGTAAGCCTATATAGGACCATTCTTGACCTATTAAAGGGGTTGGGGAAGTTGGTATTTGCATTGTACAGATTGAGCAACAACTTTCCTTTAACAATTTTAAGCTTTTGAGTTGATTTGGAAATTAGATGGATTAGTTTTGGGCCTCTTTTTTTTGAGGTGTGAGAGTGGATAAATTTATGATTCTATAAAAATTTATTTTTTCATCTTGCAAGTTTTAGAGTGTTTGAAATAAATAATTTGTTTCCTAACAATTTGTTGTTTTGAATAAGACTATTTGTGTAAATGGAGTAATGGGACCACTTCTCACCATAGGTTTTGTACAATATTTTTGGATTTGAAACATGACTTAATTTAAATTTTGTAGAGTGGAGATGGGGACCTAGAATGCTAAGGAGGAATATTTGAGGTGATGCCCTAGGCAAGTCCTTGTAACTTGGTTAGGGATCACAGAGAAGAGAAACTGGAATGAGAGTGGTTGAACATGACTAATACTTCAACCTTAGATTGGATTATGTCAGAAGGTGTTATGGAGTAACCCAAAACCAAATGGAAAGCCTTGGTGGAAGTTCTAAGGAGGAAAAAACACTCTTTCCATTAGACAACATAACAAACCCTTGAAACCCTTGTTTTCAGGCTAAACTTTTGCTCATACAATACAGACAATTTGGGAACCCTAGAACTAAAAAATACTTAATTTATATAAAAAGGGTGTTTTGGAATAGTGATTTTTTTTCCCCCTTATTAAGAATTTTTTCAAGATATTTGGGTTTGACTACATTTGGAGGGATAATGCTTGCAGCCCTATTCCAAGCATTTGAGTGCATTTTTCTTGGTAGTTGAGACTCGATTAGGGTTCCAATAGTGATTTTGATTGAGAACCTTGAAGGAAGTCCAAATAAATTTCTAGACGTCCATCCATCCATTTGGGAGATTAAATGAAGATTTGGGGTTATTTGTATTGATGTTGAATTAGCAAGCAAGTTTGTTCTATTTGATTGATGTTAACTAGCTGAATGGTTCAGGATCTATTCAATAGAGTCCTAAGGAGAATAGGGTGACTAGAAGCCTATTTGGTCAAGTGTATGACCTAAGGAGAGCCTAAGAGAGCTTGCAGAAAGAATCAAGATTGGTTGTCACATCAGAGTGGTATTAGAGGAAGTTAAGGACTTGGGAAGTGGTGTATACTTGCAGGTTCTGGAGAGCCAGTGGAAGAGTCTAGTATGTGACTAATGTAGAGTTAGCCAAAGAAGTTGATAAGAAAAGGGAGAAAAAGAAAGTCCTTGAAGAGGCCTTAGTAGAAGTGAAGGTGAAGTTGGATGTAGTTGCTGATGCATTTAAGAGAAAACAAGAAGAGACAAATGAGAAGGGTAAGGAGGTAGTAGAGGAGGATGTTGTTCTTGATCCTGACACTGTCTTGAATGAAGAGCCCTTCTTAAAGGCTATTAAAGCTCTAGTAGGAAAATATTTGGAAGGTGTACCACTATTTAATGGAAATATGAATATAGATTTAGTGATGGATTGGATAGATGGGATGGAGAACCATTATGAGTTTGAAGGGGTGTAATAGGCACAAAAGGTCAAAGTGGCCAAGTCAAGGCTTAGAGAATCAACATTGACATGGTCAAAGTATTTCTAAGATGAGAGGATTAGCATGGGAAAGAAGCCTATAGTCAATTGGAATGCCATGGTTACCAAACTGAGGGATAATTTCATACCAGAGGACTATTAGATTTAGCTCCATAAGAGAAGACAAGGAGTGAAGAAAAAAGATTTGAATGTAGCCTCTTATATAGAGGATTTTCAGAGGTTGTGTCTTAGGTCCAAAATGAAAGAAGAGGAACCAATGAAGGTGGTTAGATACTTAGGAGTTTTGAAGTGGAATATACAAGAGGAGGTTAGTTTATGTGTACTTACCACTATTGAAAGGTGTCATCAACTAACCTGATAGGTGGAGGAAAAGAGTAAGAAAAAAGGGGATTCCAAATTGAAAGAAAAAGGGAATGTCATAAATCCGAGAGGAAAAAAAGGAGGTTACCAAGGTAGAGGTAATGAGTTGAGGAATCAAGGTGAGAAAAAGCTCATTGAGAAAACTAATCAAGGAACTTCTAGAGGAGGTTATGGAAGAGGTAAGGGTAACAAGAAGGCTCAAACAAAGTTAGTGGATTAGATAGGATTAGTTTTTATTTTTCCACTATAAAGTGCTATAATTGTGGATAGCTAGGCCATATAGCATATAGATGCCCTGATAAGCCTTCTTTTTCTAACTTTGACAAGAGGACAGAGTATGTTCAAAAGGAAAAATGAAGCGAGGATTCTAAAGCAGACCATATAGAATGAAAAAAGGGAGAGAATCTTATGTTTAGAAGGGTGTTGATTAATCAACCTTCTCTTGATGAGCCTAAGAATAGGAGCGCTCTATTTAGGATTAGAGGTAAGATCCCAAGGAAAGTATGCAAGGAAGTAGTAGAATCTAGATCTATTGATAATATCATATTAGAGGAGGCAGTCAATAAGTTCAAGTTGACCAAGATACTTGATGCAATCCCTATAAAGTGACTTGGCTCAATAAGGGTGAAATAATACTAGTAAATAAGAAGAAAAGTGTGTATTTACTATAGTAGGGTATAAGGACATATTTTTGAATGATATCCTAGCCAATGGATGTTTTCCATCTGCTATTAGGTAGGCCTTGGTAATTTGATAGAGAAGCAATATATGATGGAACAAAAAATTCCATCTCATTTAAGAAGGGGGGCATAACCTTTAAGATCTAGTCCCTATTGGAAGAATATATGTCACAGTCCAAGGTACCTCACATATTTTTTTGTAGTGGTAAAGAATTTGTTAAGGACTTGAAGGATGAGGAGTGCTAGAATTATGTAGTAGTGTTGAAGTCTAAATGAGAAGAGAATTTAGTCAAAGACACATTACCAAAAGAGGTACAAGTAGTGTTGGAGAAATACAAGGATATAGTAAGTGATGGTGCTCCTACTACACTACCTCCTAGAAGGGTCATAAGTCACCAAATTGACTTCGTTCTTGGTGCATCCCTACCTAACAAAGAAACATTCAAGCTCACTCTAGACCAAAACTTGGAAGTGGCAAGGTAGGTATAAAAATTGATTGACCAAGGTCTAATTCAGAAGAGCATAAGACCACGCGTAGTCCCTATGGTATTAGCATCCAAAAAAGGAGGGAAATGGAGATTTTGTACATACTCAAAAGACATAAATAGGATCATTATCATATATAGGTTTTCCATATCTAGGATTGAGGATCTTATGGATTTCCTTGGAGGAGCTATGTATTTCACCAAATTGGATTTGAAGAGTGGATACCATGAAATTAGGATTAAGGTGAGAGATGAATGGAAATTTTTTTTCAAAACCATAGATGGGCTATATGAATGGATCGTGATTCCATTTGGTCTCTCTAATGATCCTAGCACATTCACAAGGCTCATGAATGACGTGCTTTAAGACTTCACATGAAGATTTGTAGTTGTGTATCTAGATGATATCCTCATCTTTAGCAAGACTAAGGACGAGTAGATCAAGCATGTGCAATTAGTATTATAGAGGTTGCATGAGGAGAAGCTTTCCATCAACATTGAGAAGTGTGACTTCTTGAAGAAAGAGCTTTTGTACCTAAGCTTTTTGGTGTCTAAGGGAACCTTGAAGATGGACAAAGAGAATGTTGCTACAATTCTCAACTGGCCACCACCTACTACTTCATCTGAGGTAAGGATTTTTCATGGTCTTGCTCAATTATATAGGAAGTTTATTTGAAACTTTAGTGGCATATGTGCACTTTTGCTAGAGACCATAAAAGGTGGGGTCAAGTCCAAGTTTAGGTCAACCTTAGAAGCTAGAGAGTCATTTGAAATGCTCAAGAAGAAAGTAGCTATCCAACCTATTTTGCAGCTACCTAGCTTTGAAAATCACTTCACCCTAGAATGTGATTTAAGTGGCCTAGTAGTAGGGGGAGTGTTGAGTAACGAAGGTAGGCCAGTAGCCTTCTTTAGTGAAAAACTTAATGCGGCCAAAAAGAAATATTCTTCCTATGACCTTGAACTCTATGCCCTAGTTTAGTTTCTTAGGAAGTGGAGGACTATCTATTGCCCAAAGAATTTGTTGTATTTACTAAAATTAGGCCATAAGCTACATCAAAAATCAAGAAAAGTTGAGTAGTAGACACTTGAAGTGGATTGAGTACTTGTAGGCATTCGCTTTCACAATCAAGCACAAGAAATGACTAATGAATAAAGTGGAAAATGCATTAAATATGAGGGTCTTGATAGTTCAAGAGGTATAGATGCATAGAATTAGAATATAAATCTTCAAGAGTTTCTACAAGGAGGATGATTACTTTGCAGAGGCATACAAGGTATTTTTTATTTTTGAGAACCATTTTCATAGTAGTTATTCTAAATTTACCTTGCAAAGTGGGATTCTCTTTAAGTATAATAAATTGTATGTACCAAGGGGATCCATAAGAGAGAACCTCATACAAGAGAAATACAATGGGAGTGTAAGTGGATATTTTTGTTTGAGCAAAACCTTAGAACTGGTCCAAAGATTCTATTATCAGCCTAAACTAGTTAGAGATGTGACTAAATATGTAGAACAATGCATGGTGTGCATGAAAGATAAAGGAGGGATGAGTAATGAAGGTATTTATCAACCCTTACTAGTCCCTAACAAGCCATGGGAGTGTGTAAGCATGGAATTCATAGTAGGACTTCCCAAGACAAGATAAGGTTATGATAGTATCTTTGTGGTTGTTGATAGGTTTAGTAAAATGGGGCTCTTCATCCCATGTAAAAGAATAAATGATGCAAGCCACATTTTCCACTTGTTATTTAAAGAAGTTGTGTGGATTCATGGCCTTCCAATAAGCATAGTTTCAGACAAAGATGTCAAATTCATGAGTCACTTTTGGAAGACTTTGTGGGGAAGACTTGGCACAAATTTTTCATTTGGGTCAGCATACCATCCTGAAATTGATGGTCAAATTGAGTTGGCCAATAGGGTGCCAAAATATCTCTTAAGATGCTTAACTAAGGAGTATGGGAAAGCTTTGGATGTCATCATTACCCAAGTAGAGTATGCCTACAATGATAGTAGGAATAGAACCACATGTAGAAGCCCCTTTGAAATTGTCTATGGCATGCATCCTAGAGGTGTGTCAGAGTTGAGGGATCTTGGAGGAATGGAGCATAGGAGTGGACATGCTAAATATTTTGCCCAAAACATGAAAGAGATATAAGAACATGTCAAAAAAACTATTCAAGATAATACCCAAAATCTAAGAACCAAGGTAGATGAAATGAGAAAGGACATTTAGTTCTCCATTGGGGATTATGTCATTGTGCGCTTAAACAAGGCAAGATTATAGTAAGGTGTACCTACTAAGTTACATATGAAGAAAATAGGACCTTGCAAGATCATAGAAAAATATGGGGAAAATGCATACAAGGTGGATTTACCATCAAATTTGGGCATATCTCCAATTTTTAATGTGCAAGACTTGGTTTAGTTTAAAGTGACATTGCCTACTGATGCCACTAGTAGTCAAGGACTTCAAGATGACTTGGCACCTACAGTAGTCCCTTCCACCATCAAGTTGGATGCTAAACAAGTGTTAGACTCGAGAGTCAAGAAATACACTATGAAAAAGGTGTACATGGAGCACCTTATCAAATGGAGGCACAAACCAAATTTAGAAGCCACATGGATTTTTGAGGAAGCTTTCAACAAACTGGGCATCAACAAGGACCTACTATCCATAGGAGTGACATAGCTTTTCTCTATGGGGGAGTATGGTGTAGGGGCACCTAGGTGTGCTAAGAAAGACTTAGGGATCCCTTTGGTATTTTGGCTTGTAGTGATTCTAGCCAAACTACTAGGTGAATAAAGGAAATCATGTGGTCATAATAATGTAAGGTGTTAGGTTTGACAATCCCAAATAGGTCAAAGTTGTTCGCAAGACCAAACTAAGTATTTTGAGACATGAAGGGTAGAATGGAAAAATAGAGGTTCTATGACCATATTTAGGCATTTTAAGTCCTATTTGGACATTATTGAAGGTTTCATAGCTTTTGGAGCAACTTAGAGGGCTTAACTCCATAAGATGTAAAAGTTTCTCAATTGTTGTCAATAACAAGATTGACAACTTTGTCTAGGAGAGGAGATAACTATCTAAAATAGTTAGGAGTGCTCATGGTAAGCCTATATAAGGTCATTCTCAACCTATTAAAGAGGTTGAGGAAGTTGGTATTTTCATTGTATAGATTGAGGAACAAGTTTCATTTAACAATTTTAAGATTTTGAGTTGATTTGGAAATTAGATGGATTAGTTTTGGAACTTTTTGTTTTGGAGGTATTAGAGTGGATATATTTAAGATTCTTTACAACTTTAGTTTTTCATCTTGCAAGGTTTAGAGTGTTTGAAATAAAAATTATTTCCCTACTAGTTTGTTGTTCTGAATTACGTTGTTTGTACAAATGGAGTTATGGGGCCACTTCCCATTGTAGGTTTTGTATAGTGTTTTGGGATTTGGAACATGAATCCATGTAAATTTTATAGAGTGGACATTGGGCCCTAGAATTTTGAGGAGAAATATTTGAGGTGATGCCATAGGAAAGTCTTGGTAACTTGGTTAGGGATCACAAAACAGAGCAAGTGGAATGAGAGTGGTTGAATGTGCCTAATGCTTCAACTTAAGATTGGATTATGTGAGAAGGTGTTGTGGAGTAACACCAAACCAAATGGGAAGCCTTGGTAGAAGTCCTAAGGAGGGGAAAACAATCTTTCCAAAAGACAATATAGCAAACCCTTGAAACCCTTTCTTTTAGGCTAAAATTATGTTGGTACAATACATAAAATTTGGGAACCCTATACCCCTAAAATCCTTAAGTTTCCTAAAAAAGGTATTTGGAATGGTGATTTTTTTGGTCCATTGTTAAGAAGATATGCAATATATATTTTTTTGACTACATTTGGAGGGCTAATGCTTGTAGCTCTATTTCAAGGATTTGAGTACATTTTTTCTTGGAAGTTGAGACTCGATTAGGGTTCCAATATTGATTTTGATTGAGAACTTTGAAGGAAGTCCAAATACATTTCTATATGTCCGTCCGTCTATTTGGGAGGTCAAATGAAGATTTGGGGTTATTTGTATTGATGGTGAATTAGCAAGCAAGTTTGTTCTAGCTAGTTGATGTACACCAATTTAATGGTTTAGGATATATTCAATAGAGTCCTAAGGAGCATAGGGTGAGTAGAAGCCCTATTTGGTCAAGTGTATGACCTAAGGAGACCCTAAGAGAGCTTGGGGAAAGAAGCAAGATTGGTTTTCATATCATTAGATTCTTTTGGGATTTTCTATAAAGATTCTAAATATAAATTTTATTTTATTTTTTGAATTGATTTGAATCAATTATTTTTTCTCTCACAAAAATTGGTATGTTGTCGAAAACTTGATTTTTAAAGAATGTCTCTAATTTTTAATGCACATAACATATTTCTATAATAGATATCAATGTGATTATTTCATATTTAGTTTTCCAGCATCCATACCAAGACAATGTAGGCGGTTTTATGTCATTATCTTTAGTATATCATATATTATTGATGTTTAAAGTTGACCTAACTCAAAATTTTGACATACATTATTTTTGATGCATGTAATTTATTTTATATTTGTTCTTTTTCAAAATTTATTTTATATTTACTTTTCTAACATCCATACTAAGCCAATAGAGGTGGTTTTATGTCATTATCTTTAGTAGTGCATATTTTATTGATGTTTAAAGTTGACCTAACTAAAATTTTTGACATACATTGTTTTTGATGCATGTAACTTATTTTGTATTTATGTAATTTCATTTTTTTTTTTGATAGATAGAGGACTTGAATACTGAGCTTTTGATTATTTTTCAAATTTTTTATTTTCTTGTTTACTATATTTGCATGAGAATCCAATACAATGGTTTATATTGGGCAATAAACCTAAATTTGATTCACATCAAAAAATATATACATTGTCAAATAAAAATATATCAAATATATAATCATTAGAAAGTATTTTTTGAGTACTTGTTCCATAAAAATGGGCATGACTTAATTTTTCCATTTCTACCCTCTAATTGAGTTCCCAAGCCAATATTTCTTTAGAAATTATTTAGGATTTGTAAAATATGCTGACTTACAGAGTTTCTATTGAAACTACTTTCTATCAAAATAGGTAGTATCTATCAAAACTACTTCAAATATTTCATACAATTTTAAGCAAGTAATTTTGATTGAAAGTAAGTTTTTCAATTAAAAGTACCAAAAAAGGTACTTTTGGTTGAAAGTGCTTAGGGTTTTCTATCAAAACTCCTTCAAAAAAAATTTGGCCTTTTTTTGGACGAATTCCTTCCTCCAAAAAAGTGTAACCTACAAATGTGGGTCACCTAGTGATTTTATTAAGAAGAGAGTAGTTAAGTATTATGGAATTACAATGGACTCTTAATATGTCATTCATTGACAAGATAATGTTTTGTCTAATCAGTACATTTAGTGAAGAAGACAAGTGAATTGTTGGATAAGAGGAATGACAAGAGTTGAGTTAAACTCTAAGCATAACCAATTATTAGAGTTGGTTGGTCAATGAAGGATCTTGAATAGAAGATTAAGGAAATTAAGAAGAAGCTGAAAAAATAGTTCAAGCCGAGTGATAGTTATTGCTAAGAAAGTTGATGAAGGAAGGTTACTAGTAGCCGAACATAGTAATGGCTAAACAAGCTAATGCCATGAGAAATAAAATTGTGTATACTGAGCTACATAGTGATGATCAAGCAAAAGAATGAAATGATTGATGAGTAAAAAAAAAAGTTAGAGTTTGTCAAAGAATTGAGTTTGAGGCCAACACAATTGGAATTTTTAATTAATCAAAGCATTTGGAAGATAAGAATTGATGAGCCAAAGTATTTAATGCAAGAAGAGAGTTTGTTTTATGATCAAAGGTAAGAATTTGGTCATAAGATTCTAGAAATATCAAGAAGCATTAAGGAGAACAAAATGCTAGAAGGATTTAATGAATCTAACCTAATCCTTAGATCTATGATGATGTTTAAGTACAAAAAAATCATAATTACCTATTTAAGGAGGCATAGGAGATGTTTTCTACACAGTTGGAATTTTTGATTAATCAAAGCACATGGAAGATAAGAATTGATGAGCAAAAGTATTTAATGCAAGAAGAGAGTTTGTTTTATGATCAAAGGTAAGGATTCGATCATATGTTTCTAGAAATATCAAAAAGCATGAAGGAGATCATAATGATAGAAGGATTTAATGAATTTGACCTAACCCTTAGATCTACGGTGATGTTTAAGGAGAAAAAAATCATAATTACCTATTTAAGGAGGCATAGGAGATGTTTTCTAAGGTTGATTCATTGTTAATTAGTGATCTTAAGGAGAAGTTGTGAGGAACAAAGTAGTAGAGATAAAGTGAAGACATTGGTGAAGTATGATTTCTTGAGGAGGTGCCAAGCAAATTAGTGATAGAGATAATAATGGAGGCTAGTCAATGAGCCAACATATGAGTGAATGCAGATCTAAATTTTCAAAGTGAGTTATACTTTATAGATCAAACATAATGTTGCATTCTAACCATTGTGGTAGTCAAAATCCTTTCAGTAAGGTTGACATAACAATCATTTTATAAATCATTTAATCAAGGTGACATTCTAATGGAATGATTCAAAGTACTCTAACAAGGCCACTCCTAACAAGGTGATTAAATTATTTAATAGGGTAAAATTTAAAAATGTGTTGTATAAAGTTTAACATGGTTGGCTCTTAATCAAAGTCACTTTAGAAGGGTGAAAATTTGGTAGAGTGTTACTTGGTGGATTTTCCCAAATTGGGTTTCCACATTTAATCCTACTGTCAAAGTATTATTTACATGTGTGGATGTTACATTATGGATACTATTTTTATAGTTGTTTATTTTATTGTTAGTTGACACACATAGATAGAATAGAGAGTTAAAGAATGTTAAAATACTGATGATAAGCTATATAAACCAAGATATTTTATGAGATTGATTAAGTTATTTAAGACTACTAAAATTTGAATTGGTACATCAGGACCTAAAGATAAATGATTCACCCCACCGTCTCAGTTATTCTAAATCATTCTAACAATTGGTATCCAAGAATTGGTTCTTCTAAGGAAATTCTAAAGGACTTATAGGTAAAGATCAAGATGTACAAGAGAGAGATACCCAAGCCAAAGAAGGAGAATTTCCCAACATGGAAAAGATTAATGAGATTGAACTTATTTGGTATTAGAGATTCCACATCATACTACTTAGATAATGAATACATTGAGACACCTATGACTATTGAGAAAATGAAAGATAAGGGGCACAACCAAATGATGATTAAACTTGCAACAACCCTACTATGCTAAATTGGATGATGTGAGGGAGTGCATTACTACAAAGAAAATGTGGGATAAGTTAGCAAAAATGCATGTAGGGCTAAGGAAGAAAACTTGAGAGGCAAATTTGATGACATGAGAATGAAAGAAGGTGAAACTATTGCACATTATTGTGGCTAAATAATAGAAGTGGTGAATGTTATCAGAGGAGATGGAAGAGACATATCTAATGAGACTATGATAAGTAAGGTACCACACACTTTACTTCCTATCAATGCAATTAGAGTATCTACAATTCAAGAACTAAGATGTACAACTGACAATAATCTAACCTTGGATAGTCTAATTGGTAGACTTGCTACATTTAAATTGTCAATTTTTCATAATTATTCCACTTCTTGTGTTGAATATGAATTTAAGACACAATTAACTCTTGATGGATCAAAGAAAAAGAAGAAGATAAAGTATGTAGAAAGTGATAGTGAATTTGATGATGGCGTTCATGAACTTGAAGCATTATTGGCTAGAAGACTATCAAGAGGAAAAGGCAAATACAAAGCTAAAATTCTTATTATCTATTTTACATGTAACAAAGTTGGTCATATTGCAGTGAGATGTCCTGATAGTGATGAAAAAAAGGAAAGGAAAGATTCCAAGTACAAAGAAAGTAGAGACAGTAAAGACAACAAAGTTAACAAAAATTGTAAATATTACAAAGATAAAGGTAAGAAATCCTATTACATTGTTGAAGAAGATGGTTGTGATAGAAATTTTGATGATCATGAATAAAAAGTTGTTTATGTTGCAATGAAAGATGATTCTAATGAAGATGAGAAAAATGCATTGATTTCATAGTTGAGTAAGAATGATAGATGGGTAATGGATAGTGGTTTCTCACATCATATGACTGGTGATACAAGTAAGTTTGAGAAGCTAGAAAATTATAATGGAAGTAGTGTTAAGTTGGGAAATGATGCACCATGTTATGTTAAAGGGAAAAGATCCATTCAACTGAATGAAAATATCAAATGTGATAATTCATATTGGGTTGATGGTTTGAAAAGTAACATGTTGAGTGTGACACAGTTGATTAGTTCAAGCTAAAGAGTTGAATTCCAAAACAAAAAGATAAAGATCTATGATGCTAGTGGTGAGCTAATTGGAAGAGAAGTGCAAAAAAGAGGTAATGTATTCCATCTAGACCTATTTGTAGATACTAAAATTTATTTTCACAATCTAAATATGTTTGGTTATGACATAAGAGGCTATTTCATGTGAGGTTTGTTAATTTGGTAAGAATTAGCAAGATGAAAATAGTTAGAGGGTTACAAAGGGTAAGAAAACCAGATAAAGTGATGTGTAAACAATGTCAAAATCTAGTTTCAAGAGAAAGACCTATGCTTTTGATGATATTTTGGAGTTGGTTCATATTGAATTATGTGGTCCTATTTGAGGGAAAAGCTATTATGGTGAAAAATATTTCATTTTATTTGTTGATGACTTTTCTAGAATGATGAGTATGATATTTATTAAAGAAAAATATGATGCATTTCAAATGTTTAAATGGTATTTGGCTAGAGTTGAAAATGAAACATGAAAGAATCTAAAGTGCTTGAGATCAAATAGAGGTGGTGAATTCATATCAGATGAGTTCAACCTATTCTATAATGACAAAGGAATCAAGAGACAAATGAGTGCACCAAGAACATCACCAAAAAATGGTATAGCTAAGAGAAGGTACATATCAATTAAGGATTATGCAAGGACATTGATGAAGGAGAAGAATGCTTCACATAAGCACTAGAGAGAAGTTGTAAGTGCTGCATTCTACACTCTAAACTTAGTTCAAGTGAAGAAATGTAAAAGTTTTAAAAAAACACCTTTTGAACATTAGTGTGGATATGCACCTAATGTGAATTATTTTAAAGTCTTTAAAGCAAGTGTTACCTATTAAAAGATGCAAGTAAAGGAAAACTTGATGTAAAGAATAATGAAGGCATATTTCTTGGATATTCCACTAAAAGAAAAGATTATAAGTATTTGAATTCTAACACTAACAAGATTATGGAAAGTGCAAATATTAGAGTTGATGAATTTGCATAGAAGAATAAAGAAGAATGCAAGAAAGAACTTAGAGAACATAATTTGTTTCTATATCTATAAAGGTGAACCTAACACCTTGTTGTGATGTGGAGCCTAATTAGACTTAGAGGTTTATTCGGCACAATTTTCTCTCCATATTAATTCTACAGGGATTTATGAGCACCACCCCCAAGATGGAGTCAAGGGGCAGTGCCCCTATAGGGTCCTAGGGTAGTGCCTTAGGTGTGCTCCTTGTCATAGTACAAGGTGGGGTTGAGGGACAATGCCCCCCCCGGGGTTTTTTGGGGGCAACGCCCCTGAAGCCAAAAATGACCTTATATTGTAAAAGGCATCAACTATTATTTTCCTATTGGATGACTTATTCTAGCCCTAATTGTGTAAGCCATAAAAAGCTTGTATAAAAAGGCTTAGGGTTAGGGATTTCATAATGTAATGATTATATTATAGCCTCTTGCGGTGGTATTGAGCTATAAGGATTACAGATTGTAATCACTGGATAATAATAATATTGGACCTACTATTGGTGGATGTAGCCCAGGGATTTGGCGAACCATGTCAAATCTTGGTGTCTTGTGTTCTCTTATGTGCGCTCTATTATTTTCTAATATTGGTTATATTTTCATGTAACTATTATTTTTGTCTGAGGTTAATCCTAACACACCTTAGCTATATCAAAGAAGGTGGTTTCTAAGCATTAGTAGCCAAGCACTATCAAGGTTGTGTAAAAAAGTTCTACCGAGGATCAGAAAATTACCAAGCATCAGGATATAGGAGTCGAGTCACAGATAGAAATTATCGACCATAAGATAAAGGAAGCCAAGTTTTAGCTATAGAAAATTGAAGAAGATGAACATGTTGAATTGAGTGAATCAGAATAAGAAGACAAGATTGAACCTATTTTGGAAAAGTACGTAAGAAGAAATCATGCACTAGATCAAATAACTGGAGAAAAATAGTTAGGAGTCATGACAAGAAGAAGACTAGAGAATGATACATGTTTATTATGTGATCTTGAACCTAAATTAGTCAAAGATACTTTGGAAAATGAAGATTGGATCAAGGAAATGGATGAAAATATTGAGAAAATAGAAAAGAACAAGATATGGACATTGGTACCAAGACCAAAGGACAAGAATACGATCGAAATTAAGTGGGTTTTAGAAACAAGTTGAGTGAAATCATGGAGGAAGAAGTCTATATTGAACAAAATGAAGAATTTTTTGACCTAGGTAAGATGAATATGATATGTAAGTCACACAAAAATTTATATGGTTTAAAGAAAGATCCTAGACCACAGTATGAAAGGACACACAATTATTTGGTAAAAATTAGTTTTGCAAGAACTAATGACAATAGCAATTTTCCTTTGAAAAGTGAATCTAAAAAACAAGATATTGGTAGCTAAAATTTTTGTTGATGATATCATATTTGGAGGAAAAGATTCATTGAGAAAATCTTTTGCTAATGAAATGAAGAAGGAATTTAAGATGTCAACGTTCAGAGAGATCAAATTATTGGTTGGGTTGAAATTTTATTAGATGAATAAAGGCATTTATAGTTGGCAATATGGCTAAGTAGGATGAGTAAGGGTTTTAATTTATGGAAATGTATAATTTTGGAATGGAAGGTAGAATTTACAGTTGAAGATTCAATGATCAGAGACAAAACATTGTTCAAGTGTTAGACAATTTTAATATCTGTACATAGATAGTTTTGGATATTGCAAAGTCTATAGTAAATTTTAGCACATGCACATTTAAGGACATGTAGTATAGACAATCTTGATGATGCAACTAATTGCATAGTACAGTATAGGCAGTATGACATTATTTATATCATATTTGCTAGTAAAGGCAGTGAATAGAGAAAAACAAAGCATAGCTAGAAAAAGGTTAATAACATGTTAAGGAAATTTTTTTTTACAAAATAATTACATAATTATTTAGGGATGACATCCTACATGTTAATCCTAATTTAACATGGGCTAATTTTGTATTTAGCCAAATACGTGGAAGTAGAAAAGTTGACTAGATAGAATTTTACAAAAGGAAAGATATAAGTATGAAATCATTACTTGCAAAGTATGTGGTGTGTACGCTAAGTATGTATGTGATATGAAAAATTATGTGAAGGCTTTATGGTGAAAATTTTGATATAAGATTAGAGATATGAAAAGTACAATAGTCAATAATAAAGAGGTTATTGTATTTATTTTATTTTATATGAAGACACTATATTGTATAATTGCATGTTACTGAAATGGGCTCTTCTTCTATACATATGTAATTGTATTACCAAATCCTAATAGAGTTGAGGCTTTTAATAGGACCTCATCCTCTAACAAGAATGAGACACTATATGTATTTCATAAACTCCTAATAGGGTTAATATCCTTAACATGGTTCTTTTGTTTAGTGCATATTTTTTTGGGTATCGTCCCCACCGGGGTTTTGCCTTGGCTAGGGTTTCCCTAGTTAACAAAATTTTTGGGAGGTTGGTGCCTCCATTCCCTCAAGTTTGTTCCTTTGTCCAGCATAGAATGATAGATTTATGACATGTGCTTAACTGAATCCAGTGGATCCTTGTCTCTACCTATTGTAATGTTCATTGACAACTCAAGATTTTGGTGTAATGACAATAGTGATTCCAAAAAGTGATATCAGAGTGTTGGGTTATGGGTTCAAATTTTTGGAAATATGGTTGGTAAGATGTCTTGAGTGTTGTTATTTATCATAACATATATTCAACATTTCATTTAAGCATTTAGAGTTAGAAAATTGTCTAAGTGTTAGACAACTTGCAATAGCACAGAGACAGATGTGATGTGTAGAGAAAAAGCACTTTGAATTAGCTTATGTGCAGTTGAGGATAACTTAATGACAATTGCATGATGACTTGGCTAAGTGCATAGACGTGTATAGATAATACGACACAATTTTTAGTTGAAATACTAGTACATGTATTTGATAGAGGAGAATAAAGCATAGAAGAGAATTGAATTGTATGACTTAAGGAATTATTTCGGTAAAAAAAAATTACAAAGTCATGATGAGCTGAATTTGTGGATATTAATCCATAAGTTATTTTATATTATCTCAAGCATGTGAAAATAGGAAGGCCGATCGAGCGAAGAATTATTAACTTGTGAAGTATAAGTAGAGATCTTATCTAATGCAAAGAATGTGAAGTTGATGTGATGACATATGATATTAAAACCATTGTACAAAAAAATTAAAAGATATACGAGCCTTATGTGATGTGAGATCTGATGTATGATTAGAAAAAGTGAAAATTACAATAGTGAGAAAGTATTGTATGTATATCTACTCTTGTGAAGAACTTAATTATATAATTGCATATTAGGGAAATGGGCTCTTCTTGAATACATTATTTTTTATCTACCAACTCATAATAGTGTTAAAGTAGCTCCTAATAGGGTTGAGGCTTCTAACAAGGCCTAGTCCTCTAACAAGGATTCAAGACACTATATGTACTTCATAGAATCCTAATAGGGTCAATATCCTTAACATGATCCTTTTGTTTAGTGAACCATCTTGTGGGTATCATCCCCACTGGGGTTTTCCCTTGGCCAGGGTTTCCCTAGTTTAAAAATAATGGTGTTATGAGCACTCTATGTGTATGGTTATATTTACTATTCAAAATTTTTGGTTTACTTTCATATGCAAGTGATAAAGTAATTAATAATATTCAATTGTGGGAAAAGGTTTGTAGACTACTGATTCAACCCCCTCTCAGTATTATCTATTTCTAACAATTTGTATTAGAGCTTAGTTTCTCTAAAGAAGCTTAAAAAATTGAGTAAGATCCATATGGATATGGAATAGTTAAAGATAAACCTTGAAAAATATCTTGAATAGATTTGACCTTCTTACAGAAGAAAGAGTTTACCTGAAAGATAAGTATGAAGATGCAAAATTTTACATTGGCAAAATGAAAAAGAAGATTGATGATCTAACATCTAGAAAGGAATCAAATGTGTAGAATAGTGATAATGATGAAGTAGGAAATCTCAAGAAAGAAAATGAGATCTTGAAATATGAGTTGAAAATTGTGGAACTTAAGTTGAGTCTTAAGAAAGATGGTAGTAAGAGTGAACTTGAATTGAAATCTAAGAATACAAACCTAGATCCTAGCTAAGTCAAGTAGCACCTAAATTAGAATCTATTAAGATTGAGCATGTAGAATTAGAAAAATGAAATATCATCATGAAAGGAGAAATGACACAAGAAAAGTAGTAGTTAGATAAGTTTTATACAAGTAGTGAGAAGATTGCTGAACAAATATTTCACTAGAGATCTTCTTATGATAAGACAGGACTTGGATATCTTATTGGTGAGGAATCCGCCAAGAAAGTTGAAATTAGACAAGAACCTAATCTAGTTGTTGAATTTGATCTACATAAAGTAGAATCAAGAACAACTATTGAAGTATCAAAAGAGATTGAATTAGTTGATTTGTCAGTGAAACATGGTGAACCCAAGAAAAAAGAGCAAGTTGATAAACATAAGCAAGATGAACTGCCAAAGGAAGTCAAACATAAGTTTAGAGGTAGATGCTTCATATGTAATGAAGTTGTTCATATGAAAAGATATTTCATAGGTAATTATTTTAAATCTATTACTAATTTCTATTGTTATATTTTTCATGGTTATGGACATAAAGTAGTACATTATAAGAAACCTAAGTTTGATGGTAATAATGCAAATACTAGAATGTTTAGGAACACTAACCCTATAGGTAATGAAAGAGGAAGGTCACAAAGTAGGACTAATAATAGAGGAAGATTTGATGGAGAAAATAAATAATTTGTATGTTACAAGTTTAACAATCCTAGACACATTGCAAGGAATTGTAGAGCACCTAATAATCAGAATGGAACCAATCAGAGAAGGAATGCACATATGTGTCAATTATATAATAACTTTGGCCATACATCGAGATATTACAGAATGGATAGAAGGAATTGGAATAGGAATCTCAATTACAAAAGAAACAATAATAGATATGACAAGAAGAATGATAACAACAATGATGATAGTCAAAAAGAAGAAATCAAGGAACATTTTGATGAATTCAAGGAAGCATTTGTGAAAGTGAAGGATCTAGAAATTTCTTGTATAATTTTGGAGGAATACTATTTTGATGCACCTAATCAAAGATTGAAGTCAGCAATTGTTTGTGAATCATCTTATCTGAATTGTGAAGTTGTAGCAAAGATAGAGTGTTAGTTGGTTAGAACTGATGTTTGAGAGTGACTGAGAAGTTGTATAGTGAACAGAAGGTAGAAGACATAGAAAGAAAGCTATGGTCGAGTGCACAAGTAAAAAATACGATCTCTAGAATATTTGAGAAAGAAAACAAAGTTAATGATAAATAAAGACAATTTTTGAAATTGTGGTAGATATGAATTTAATGCGAAGTGTAATTTGAAATGATTTAAGGATCACAAATAAGATTTTTGGTACCAATTGATCATGCAAAGTGTCTAGAGTGAATTGAAGAGTGATTTGACAACAATTTGGATTGTGAAAAGAAATTCCTAAAGTGGGAAGTTATAGAAGCCATGAACACCATTTTTAAGGTATTTTATGAAGCTCAAATTAAGTTTTTAGTGCATATAGTTAGAGATAAAGTGGCTAGATAGTTGGTTTATGATGTTAGTGGAAGGCAAAGATATGTATTCAAGAAACATCCATTTATTTATCTTGTGGTGATCTTTAAGGTGCACTTTTGGAAATCCCATAGAATGTGCTTCATGTAGAAGATATTAGAAGTTATATTCACTGCAACATTGAGAGTATAGGCAATGAGGATATACAAAAGGACTTAGGAGTCATGTGTAATAATGACCTAACTTTGAAATCTGAGTATATGCACTTGAATGAGTTGAACCTAGTGAAGTATATGTTTTATATTGAGTTTGATAATCATGACTAGACTAGAATCATTTTGAGTAGGGTTCATGATGAATTTTTTTGGTTAGGTGATGCACATGTTGCAATTGATAATGACCTAATTCACATGGTCAAAAGAATATGTAATGAGGGATGCAACCCTATAAATTAAAGGAATGGAAGGAAGATGATTGAAACAAACCTAAATACTAGACTTGATGCAAGAAACATGAAGGTTGACACAATTCAAGATAGACGAGTAAAGTTATTGAGTATGATTTTAGGATATGATTTTAACCATGGTTCAAGGGTTAATTTAGTGCCAGCTGGATTCTTACACACAACTTATGTAATGGCAGTTGAGGGAAGGAAAGTGAATTTATATGAGATAATCAGATTATAGTTATTGGACAACATTGCAAAACTAAAGAAGACCAAGAATGCAGTATTCAAATTTGAGTCCTTATTAACACATTTTATTTTTCTATGCATCAAGGAAGTTCCCAAGGATGAAAAATTGGGAACGTGATGAGTGTACAATAAAGATGGTAACTCAGTGCTACAGGGCTAAGTTGGAAAATGAGAAAGATAGTGACATAGATAGAATGATGAAGAATTTCTAGACTAAGATGAAATAAAGGTACATAATAAATCCTTCCATGGTAGAGAAGTACAAAGATGATTTATGTTTCATTGTGGAAACATATAACACATGCATGGAGGCAGCTGAACCAAGGGTAAATTTTATTAAGCTAATGGGTTATGAAATGAGTGTAGAACTCATTGATGGGTATGAAAAGATTATACTCCAATTAGAAAGGGACACTAGATGCCCTAGATGGGGTGCCTATGATGAGAAAGTGAGAGAAGTTCATTCTGAACTTCACAATAAAGAAAGGAACAAGAAAGTGGGGAAAGTGATAGACTCCATCCTTAAGGAGTCAAACATGACTTGACAAGAATTCAATGAAGTCAGGAATTGCACTTGAAATAAAGGCAAGTGGGAAATATGAGGTAATAGTAGCAATACCTATTGTTGTTGTAGCACCTTTTGTAGGTGTAAGTATTGCTAAACCAAGTGCACATGCACCTTATGCAGCATTTGTGCAAGTGCAACTAGTGAGAGCACAGAGGCAACCAGAGGTTGAAATATCTATTGCACATAAAAAGTCATAGAGATTGGTTGAGGTGAATCAATAACCTACATCATCCACTAGGAAAAGGTTTAAGAAAACCACAAGTGGACTAGGTAAAATAAGGAAGACTCTACAAGTTAGTCATTCTGAGGATGAAACTGATGATACACCAATGGAGCAAGCAACGTAAGAAGGAAGGACACCAATAGCAAAGAAAGCAAGGAATCCAAAGGTAGAAAAACTTAACATGAAAAGGATTAATGAAGATAATTTTTTATGTATAGTTAAATAAGTGTTATAGTTTGTATAATAATATGGATAGAAGGAAACTAGAAAATGCCATAGTGAGGAATATGATTTTTCTAAATTAGAGATTTTATAACATTTAGAAGAGGATTCTAGAGGACCTATATAATAGGTTATTGAATAGGAAAAAAGAGAGTGATAGAGCAAGACACCAAGTTAAGGGAACCAATGATTTGTACATTATGTGAAGTGAACTCTAAGGAGGACTTAGACAAAATTTTGAAGAGTATTGAACCATTACTGAGGAACAAAAGAAGAAAAATTCTTTTGATGGGAGGCAATTATTAAGATGTGAGGAAGGAAATAGAGGAGGCCATTGTGAAATACATGACCTTAGTACCTACAATAGAAAAGAAGAGTGTGTAGTCTAAACCTGAGAGTCCAATGTATTTTTAAGCAAGTACACCTTCCAATGATGAGGAAGAAGTTGAGGAGACATAATAGGTACCCTCACCACCGCACATAGTTATGGGTATTGAATCCATGCAAGTGGATAGTACACATATAATAGTGGATACAAAGGAGAACCCATTTCCAAGGTATGGAACATCCATTGTTGGCAATATCATAGCTTACTCAAGCTCTGATGATGAAGAAGAAGAAAAGGAAAAGAAGAAATAGACCAAGGAGAGGAAGAAAGAAGAAGAAAAGATAAAAGAAGAGAATAAATAAGAAGAAGAAGAAAGAAAGAAGAATGAAGAGGGAGAAAAAGGAAGAAAAAAGAAGAAGTTTTTGAACTTAAGAAAAAGTGGAAGATTGTAATGCAAGAATCAACATTCTTTCCTAATCTGAAACATTTGGAGTTAGACCTTGGGAAGGTAGTGTTTTAGCATGAGCCTAGCATTGTTAAAAATATAGTATAGACTAGCTGAATGAGGGGCGAGGGGTGGTGAATCAGAAACCAATAAAACTTATACTTTAATTCACCAATTAAAGCTTCATAACATAATTTGATATAATTGTATGTATGAAAGACTAAAAGTAATAAAACATTCATAACACTTGACACAATATTTGGTATCCCAAAAACCTTCTAAATAGAAAGTAAAATAGGAGTGGGGATGATACCCACAAGATTTCATACTGTAGTATAAAGATAGCCTATTAAAGCTTACAATTTATCACTTATGGTGATCTTCCCTATTAGGGTCAATAAGGACTATTCAGTCAACCTTATGAAAGGATTTACAACATACAATGAAGTATATACTCAATTAGGATATTTGGAAAGAATTGTTAAGTCCACCTTGTTAGAGGATTTGGCTGATGAACCTAGTAGGATGAATCAGTGGCTGATCTACAACTCAGTTTCATGAATGAGATTCCTTTGAAATACAATGATCACCTTGCCGTGATGGATAAGACTTTGCTTTTCCTTATAATGCTTGTATCCTTCTTTTAATTCACACTCATGCTTCTTCTTTTTTGTTATTCTTTGATATATTGGATATGTTAAGAGTATTACATATATACCAATCCAATAAATTACCTTTTGGAGTCAGCTTCAATACCAATTTCAATAATCTTCACTAAGTTTGCTCACTGCTGGAACTCAAGTTTTGAAGACCACTCAAGTGATAATCTAACACTCGATAACATTGTCAACTCAATAAACTCTAGCATTCATTTGACACTCGTGAATGGTCCAAATTAATCAATTGGGAGTAGCATGAAATCAATTAATATTAGGTGCTTCAATGAATACTAAAGAATTTGGTAGACAATGAAATGCTCGATTGACACTATAGCTTGGTTAATAGTACCTTTATTCGACTTTATTAACACTTTTAGCTTTTTAAACAGTAATATGCTTGAGTAACACTAAAAAGCTTAGTTCACACTACTTCCTCCATGGTTTGCACTGATGATCTCAATAGACTTTGTGAAGCTTGACAGACTTTGTGAAGCTCGACTGCAACTAAAATGCTTGGTATACACTACTAGATTTATAAAAAATTTGGTAGAAATTGTAGATCTTGGTAGCAATGTAAATAATCAATCTGATTAAGTGTTTAGTTTTTTGGAATTTATAAGTGGGAAGAATACTTTTGAGAGGGCAAGGGGGTGGGGGGGGGGTGTGAATCATAAGTACCAAACTTTAAGCTATAAAACTTTTAATTGAAATCAATACATGCATGTAACATTTCTAATTAACATGAAAGTAAAGGCATGCATGAAAAATAGACAACAAAATATTTGATCACCCAAAAACCCTTCAAAATGAAAAGGTAAAACTGGGGTGGGGATGACACCCACAACTTATCACTGCAACAATATGTAACTTGTCAAGGTTACAAAGTTTGACCATCAACAATGGTCTACCCTGTGAGAGGCCTACCCTGTTAAAGGTTTCAACATCCTATTAAAAGTGTACCTATCTAAAGGATTTACAAAGCATTCACTTGGAATGTCACCCTGTTAAAGGATTTACAAAATGGCTATTAAACTAACCTATCTTCATAGGATTTTCATTGTCCTAATATAATGGCTAGAAATTACAGTACAATGTTTTGACCTGATCACTTACAATCTTTAATTTCTGATTTTAGATCAATGTTTAGTCCATTCTAATATGATCCTCTTTGATATAATATGATTCTATATGAAGTGTTGATACTCTATTATGTTAACTAATATAGTAATGCTATCCTTCTTCTAAATCTTTTCACCCCTTTCACTTCCTTCAAGCATCACTAGTATTCACTCCTTGCATACATTATCTTCTCACATACTCTCTCATACACTCATTTGGATTATGGGGTTTTGACCTCAATAAAATGGTTTCATGACATAGGGTTAGGTATGAATCTACGATTGAGATTTATCGATCTTTCCCGCTCAAATATTTCCATTTTTCTGGTTGGTTGCATGTTGTTTGGATAAGGAATGAAATAGATTTGATCTTATCTTTTAATTTTTTGAGATTCATCATATGTCAACTTAAAAATGGTTTACATCTTAGTTTGTGAGGGTACAAAATCTTATGCTAATTCTATGTTAGTCGGCACTTATTGATTACTGATGCTTGACACACATAGGAATTCTATCTTACTCAACACTTATAGAAATTTTGTCTTTCTCGACACCTATAGTTTACTTAGCACATATACTGGCTCAACATCTATTAGCCACTCGACATCTAAATGACTTGACACTTGATGAATTTTTGGCTTGGCACATATTGTAACTCAGTATCTATATTATACTCGACATCAACTTATAAAATTTCTTAAGTGTGTTGACACTCAATTGTCAAAACCAATCAACAATCTCCCCCTTTGACATCAGCGTCAAAAATACTTAACTATACATGATGAAATTAATTCCTTTGAGTATAATAAATATATAAAAAACTTCAAAATTGTTCAAAATTTTGTGAAGGAATTTATACTTCAAAATTTATAACTCCCCTTGAGTTGATGTGCCTTTGCTGTATCCACAAGTTCTCATGTTGGATTTGTCTCATGCTAATTCTGATATGCCTTGCCTTATCATTCTTTCTCTATCTGCCTTGTTCTATCTGCTCAGTTCTAACTCCCCCTTTTATACATCTTCCCTTGTAGTTATAATTTCCTTTTTGGCTTTCTATTTCTCCCCCTGAAAATTTATCTCCCCCAAAATGTTATCTCCCCCTTTTGGACACTTATGTCAAAGGGTTCTATACATTAACTAAATATTTAGCAAAGAAGGATTTATTTACCTCCATTACTATCCTTAGAGTAGCATCCCACTTCTCTAGTGCAATTTCCTATGATTTTATCTGGATGGCTAACTCTGCTAAAAGGTGAACTGGGCCTTCTAATGTAGAAAGATTGGGATCTTTCTTTAACACATTTTTAGCATAGGCCAGTTCTTTCTACAAAATTTCCATGTGTGGAGTTATGGTGGATTGTATATGAATTAATTTGGCCTTTGTATTTGCCTCATCTGCTATTAACATAGCTAATTCCTTTTGAGTGTGAAGCATAGTGTTAAAATGATTCTCACTTTGAGCTAGATCTGTGGGTAGTTTCAAGCTTGATATCTTTAAATTCCTCTCCAAGCTCATTATTTGTTGGTTGGTTTCCTGTGTGAAAATTCATGGGTCACATAATTTTGAGTACAATGAGAATATGTTCTCAAGTACTACCTTTACCTTTTCAATTTTCTTTGCTAGCTCCACTTGTGAAAGTGCAATTTCAGTAGAGATTTTCTCATTTACCTTCATCTAAAATTTCCTGTTTGACCATTCTATAAGTTTTGCATTTATATCAAGGTCTTCATTCTGTACCTAGTCCATTATATTGGATAGTTACTCCATAATGAGCATAGTTTCATCAAGTACCTATAAGCTAAATGCATTTAGAAAGATATCTTTTATCTTAATTAATGCTTGCCTTTGTTTATACTCATTTCTAAGTATCTCATATTTCTTTTTCTTTTCCAGTGCCTCCTGCACTTCATTTATTTGTTCAATGTTCATGGTTGCATAGCCATACTTAGGAATGACTATTTCTTCATTAAGAGTAGGGTCTCCATAATGAAGTACCCTTGCAACTTTTGTAGTACTTGAACCTGGTGCTAAAATTTGAAGTGGTATTGCTTCAGTGCTCGGCTTTTGAGATGTTCTAGTTGGGGTCCCTATTGTAGGAAAATTTATCAATGTTTGTATTGTTTCTTGCTCCTTCTCCTTAGGATTTTTTTTTGTCCTCTTTAGATCTTTCCTTATCAATTACTGTGATCTTTGGGGGTACACCTTGTTCTTGTGTTGTAGACATAGAGGTAACCATCTATCCTATTTGATCCTTTAGTGGCTCATCGCCAGTTGTAGTGACTGGTACTATGGAATCAACCTTAGCTAATGTATCTTATTCAACTTTCTCTTGGGGTTGTCCACTTGTAGCTTTTGTGATATGAGAAGGTGGTTCTTGTGGATTCAACTCATCCCTTGTTATATCTACAACAACCTTTTGTAATTCTTCCACACTCACCAAGACTAGATTTGTACACAATTGTGCTTGTAGTGTAGTCTACTGAATGATCCTTTTGAGATCCTCTGCAATTAGTGGATTTATGTTCTAATGAGAATTGTTAGGAACATCATGCATAGTTATTGTTTTTGTAGGTGTGGATGTAACATGTGGAGGACTTGGTGGTGGCAATTGTGTGTCTTGCACACTCTGTTCTATTTGTTGCTATTCAACAATTGCCATATCATCTTTTTGTGTTTCCTTCTCCACTATATCATCTGCCTTATCTTTTTCTCCTTCATCTTCCTTATCATTTTCATCCTCTTCTTTGTTGTTTCTCCCTTCAAAGGGATCTTTCTCTCCTTCTTTTACAGTTGCGAGGCCATAGATTAACTTCCACATTTGTGTGGATTTTTTCAAAACATCCTCAATTTTATTCTAAAGTATACTAAATGCTCTATATTTGGGTGCAAATTTTCTCCCATGCTTCTTATTTGCCTTGCTAATTTTCCCTTTAGTGAGTTCAGGCATTACTCTAGCCAATGTTGACTCACTTATTTCTTTTTCATATTGAGGCAATAATGCTATTTATTTTCTACAATAGAATATAACTCCTTAGGCATTGAATTGTCAAGGGCAAGTGAAGTGTTCTTAAACCTGGCCATCATAGTGTAGACTAACTCTTAAACTACATTCTATTCTTCTCTAGTCAACTTATTAAAATCTATGCCTTTTAAGCTAGATAAGTGTGCATTATCTCTAATGTTATCACATATATTTTCTAAATCAGACTTGGTGGTGTGACTTACCACTCTAAATAGGCCAATGTCATCAGATTCAATACTTTCTTCATCTAATTCAGGAGGTTCAACATACTTTCTTCTTAGCTTCTTCTTCGTTGGACCTTTCTTTTCAATAGCCTTCTTCTTTTTGTACTCCTTAGCCTCCTTTGTTGTAGCTCTTGTATTTTCCCTTGTAGTAGTCTTTTCTAGGCTTGGCTTAGCTATCTTCTTGCCTTTGGGCTGAGATGCAAGTTATTTTTGAGCTTTTCTCTTCTTTGGCTCCAGCTTGGTAGGTGCTTCCTTGGCTTTCTCTTCCTCTTTGGAACCTTTTACCTCTTCTTCATCTTTTCCCATGCCTTGGGTCAATGCAAGTGGCTCTTGGCTCTATTCTTCTTCTTCTTCTTCTTCTACTTCTACTGTCCCTTCTCCAAATCTAGCCTTAAGCTTTTTCACTAATATGTCCTTTTTATTTAGAGTTGAAGTAGTTTTCAACTCCATGTCCACCTTAGATCTAACAATATCATAAGTGCCGAAGGGTTCAGCACTTTTATCTACTTCCTCTACAAGTAAAGCTGTTATTGCTGTAGAAGCTTCATCAATATTGATTTCATAGCCAAGTGGCCTTAGCCATCTAACTCTAGGCACTACAACTTGAATGTATGTATAATCAATGTCAACTAGGAAACAAATGTCATTAATGTGCTGCTCAACTAATGAAATAGGTATCCTAAGCCTCTATTTTATAGACTTCTTAAAGTCTTCAAAGTAATTGGTCATTATAGTTTCAAAATTTTCCCCCATCTACTCTATGTATTCATTGACCTGTACTACTATTTGTAGACACCTAAAAATCCTTTAGAAAACAAAGTATTTTTATTTTCTAAAAAGGTCCCTGATAACATCATCATTAATTAATTAATTAATTTTTATGCCATTAAATCCTTTTATCTTAATTAAAAATATTTAATTAAGGAATCCCTCTCAAAAATGTTTAAATCTTATTTAAACATTATTTCCTTATTTATTAATTATTTAATTAATAAATTGACCAAAAATCTCAAAATAAATAATTAATTTATTTTTTGCCCAAAACTTGGCCAATTTCCTTAAGACCACTAACCTCTTCCAAAATCTTCTAATCCTTCTTTAATTCAATTAAAGGCTAATCCCATCATTTCCTACCCCTAATCCCAACTCAAAATATTTAATTAAGATTAAATATTAATCCTCATGTTTATTAAAAATACTTTAATAAATATCTCCTCAACCCAAACCCTTAAAATAAATAAAACTTTATTTATTTCCTAAAAACCTTATTTATCCTCATCCTAGGAAGTTCTAGACTATTCTAGAAAGTCTTCATCCTCATCCAAAGCCTAGACTCTTCTAGAAGATGTCAATCCTTATCTTTGACCCTAATCCTAATCCCCCCCTAACCTTGTCACATTCCGTAAACATGGGTTAAGACTTGCTAACCCAAGCCAAAGCCAACAAATATCTCCTCCTTCACCCACCCTCATTAAATGCCATCCACTTGCCCATCTCTAACAAGCCTAATCTAATCTTAACCCAAGCCTAATCTAAGCCTTAATCATTTGGACATTCCTAAGTCAAGCTTAAGACTTTCTTAATCCAACCCAAGTCAAAATATCTCAAATCTCTCACAAATATCCCAACTATAAAACTTTATGAAGCCCAAAAAGCCATAAATGACTCTTACAAGCCCATTCATTGCTCTTACAAGCCATTACGAGGGTCTTTATGAGCTTTGAGCCTCCTTTTTTGACTCCTCAACCCCTCTTGCTCTAACCAATGACCCTGTGACATGTGTCACTCCCTGATTGGCTGTAAGAAAACACAATCCATGTGCTCTCCTCTCATTCAATCTATACCTTCCATAAGCTTTCTCCCATCCTTGCATCCTAGCCCTTGATCCCTTAAGCCCTTTTCCTATTTAAGGAATCCTCTCCCAAGCCATTTTAACACAATCTAGAAAGTAAAGCCATAATGCCATTTTGAGAAGCCATTTTTACATCAAATCCATTCACCAAAATCTATCAAAAATCCTCCATTGAAGCCCATTTGAGCATTTGAGCATACATACATAATCAAGCCATCTTAACTATTAGACACACCTCTACATCAAGTGATCATCCTCATTGAGAGAGCCTATCCATGGCTCATATTCTTATTTAAGGACTTCACTTTGTCTCACATGAAGTTATGTTAAATTAGTATGCAAATGCTTTTGATTGTTTTAATTTGGTGTTTCTGACATACTAAAGTAGCATATACACTATTGACCTATTTGTCTTCCAACTTACTTTACCAAAAGAGGGGAATTTATTTTGAACATAGAAATATAAACATATCAAAATTGATCCAAATTTACATTGAACACCCTTGGATCTCCTTATTGCTCCCAAATTCTCCATAATCTATTGTAATTGTAGTTCAACTAGATCATATGTATGATCCTTTTTGACAATTTTGTATCCAACATCAACTACAACACAAGGTACACTATTCGTTAGCTTGACTGGTAGAATTTATGGATATGATCCTAACAAAAAATTCTACAAGAAGATCTTTTATTGTGTCAATTGTCATCCCTCTCTTTTTCCACTTTGCCCTAGTATTCTTCTCTATGGTTTCTTTAGAATCACTCCTTAGGGTCTTTGGTCATTCTAGGGTTGGATACCGGATTACCCTATATATAATTCTTTTTGACAATTTGATCGGTCCATCCTCCAACCATACATATCCATCATGTATTCTACTTAGCACAATTCTTATCCATTCTGTTTTAAAAAATGTAGGGAATTCTAGGGCACAAGTTAAGCCCTTCCTTTCAAAATTTGAAATTCTTCCTTCAATACCCCATTCTCACAAATTTTATCAAATACTTGCCAAATTTCCATGTCACTAATTGCTCCAATCTTACAATTATAAAATCTTCTAACATCTTGCACCATGACAACTTCAGGTGGAATTATGGACAAAGTGCTGACAACATCATTTTTATATGCAACTTCAAGAATTGGTCTAAATTCTGGTTTTTATACTTCATTACTAACCAAATGAACCTCAAATGACTCTTGTCTTGGGGTTTCCTAGAGCTAGATACCATTTTTGAAAACTACCTAGGTTTCAAGATGTCAAAACTGTGTAGCTCAACACTAGTGTGAATACCTTAAATCGATGAAATGATGCTAGAACTTGGTTGGAATCTCTACAAAAACATCAATCTCTACTTGGAAATCATTTATGTTCTCTTCTTGCTCTTGTTCCATGTTCATGATGATGAAAATGATCGATATATCAAACAAATACTCTTCAATAGCTAGAATTAAATGCTTAGTACATATATAACTATCCACTTGGGTCCTTATGCAATTCTATTTTACTTGGCTTCCATTGATTTTTCAATCACTTTGGATTCACTGGAGTTTCCCTCAGTCAACTTCAATAAGAATTTCCCTTCACTCAACATCCACTACTAACTCATCTTCTACTGACTTTGGTAGATAACTTGACAACTTTCCTTACTCGGAAACAATGTGAAATATTTTGAAGTTTTAACCTTGCATCTTCATTCATGCTGATCTTTCCTTTTTAGTACTTGTCTTGGAATTGATGTATGATAAAGCATTGTATATCATTTCCTCATATCTTGTTATACCTAGTTGGATGAAGTGTGACCACTTGACCTTTTAGGTGAAGTGATCCATCCATTTGATGTGCTACTTCCATCTCTTCCCTTCCATATCTTATTCATCTCACCTTTGATGTGTTCAACATCAACTTTCCATTTTCCTTTGTTGAAATCAGAATTAGGTACCTTTTTCCTTGTTGGGCAGTGCTTACTGATGTGACCAGTCTTCAAACAAATAAAGCATGTAGTTTGGCTCAACCATCTATTGTAGTTTCCACTAAAATGAGTTCATATACAATTTTTAGGGATGTGTCCATACTCTTGACAATAGTGACAGCTATGCCTAGTGTTGTAGTCCCAATTATAGGAATTTTCATGGCTTCTTCCCTTGTTTGATGACCATGTGGGCTTGGATCTGCATTCAAAAGTTTTGTGTCCATACTTCTTTCAATTGTAGTAGAGTCCTTAAAATATTGGTATCATAATGGTTCTAGTCCTATAGTCATGTGCTTGATGAACTTTCTTGTTGCACTTGTGATAGTGACCCATGTTTTTAGGTTTGTCATGCCGATTGGCATTCTTGCTCCTACAAACATTAGAGGTATGTCCCTTTTTACCATAAAAATGGCAATTGTGTTTTGTGTTCTTACCTTTGTTACTTCTTTCTTCTATAGTCTTAGATGACTCTCCTTTAGTGTTGGTGTATCCTAATCCTAAAGTGTCATTGTTGGATCTTGGTGATTTTAGTAGTTGTTCAAAGTACTTGATGGCTTCATTAGGTTTGTTGATGCTTTTTGCAATTTATTTTTTTCTTCTCAAGTCATTTTGTAGTTGTTCATTTTGCATCTTCAATGTGGAGAGCTCAATGTCCTTAACATTTAACTCATGATGGGAATTCATCATTTGGCTTAGGGTGTCTAGCTGCATGTTGGAAAATATTGCAAGCTCACTTGACTTTTCCTCTAGTCTATTGGCAAGGTTTCTCTTGTCATCTTCTATCATAGCTTTATCCTCAATGGCTCTTTTCTTCTATTCAGTCATTTCACAAAGCATCATGGCTTGTGATTCTTGTTCAATCTTGAGAATTCTAATTTCTTCTACTTGAGCTCTATTCTTCTCCATTATATTTGCAATTGCTGCATCATATTCCTTAGAATCTCCATTGGTAAAAACTTTTGAGGTGTCAATCTCCTTGTACTGTGTATCATTATCAGCTATGGTAATTTCTTTTCTTCTCTTTAGGGATTTCCTCAATTCTTCCTAGCTTCTTCCAGAGAGTGTAGAATGAGATGTATTTTAATCTCCTAATTCTCTGTAATCTTCCCCAGCTTGTAGACTTCTATTATGGATATTTTCTTCAAGCTATGAGGCTTCTCCTTGTAAGAACTTTTCTCTGATACCAATTTTTGGAATTTACAAGTGGGAAGAATACCTTTGATGGGGCGGGGGGTAGTGGGGGTGAATTAGAAGTACCAAACTTTAAGCTATAAAACTTGTAACTAAAATCAATACATGCATGTAACATTTCTAATTAAAATGAAAGTAAAGGCATGCATGAAAAATAGACAAAACAATATTTGATCACCTAGAAACCTTTTAAAATGAGAAGGTAAAACTAGGGTGGGGATGACACCCACAACTTATCACTGTAGTAATATGTAACTTGTAAAGGTTACAAAGTTTGACCATCAACAATGGTCTGCCCTATGAGAGGCTTGACCTACTAAAGGCTTCAACACCCTGTTAAAAGTGTACCTATCTAAAGGATTTCAAAATGACTATTAAACCAACCTATCTTCATAGGATTTTCATTCTCCTAATACAATGACTAGAAAGTATAGTAGAATGTGTTGACTTGATCACTTACAATATTCAATTGCTCATTTTAGATCAATGTTCAGTCCATTCCGATCTGATATGATTATGTATGAAGTGCTAATACTCTATTCTATTAACTGATACTGCAATGTTGTCCTTCTTCTAAATCTTTTCACCCCTTTCACTTCCTTCAAGCTTCG
Source organism: Cupressus sempervirens (assembly GCA_028749045.1). Lineage (NCBI taxonomy): Eukaryota > Viridiplantae > Streptophyta > Pinopsida > Cupressales > Cupressaceae > Cupressus > Cupressus sempervirens. Next base: position 831,902,304 of record CM053790.1, on the reverse strand, counting down.
CTAGTATTCACTCCTTGCATGCATTCTCTTCTTGCATACTCTCTCATATACTCATCTAAATTATGGGGTTTGGACCTCCTTAAAAAGGTTTCATGACTTAGGGTTAGATATGAATCTATGATTGAGATTCATCCATCTTTCCCGCTCAAATCTTTCCATTTTTTTGATTGGTTTCATGTTGTTTGCATAGGAAATGAAATAGATTCAATCTTATCTTTTAATTTTTCAAGATTCATCATGTCTTCTCAAAAATGGTTTAGATCTTAGTTTTTGAGGGTACAAACTCTAATGATGATTCTATGTTACTCGATACTTATTGATTACTAATGCTTGACACATATAGGAATTATGTCTTACTCGACACCTATAGAAATTATGTCTTGCTTGGAACCTATATAGTTTACTTGGAATGTATACTGGGTTGACATCTATTAGTCACTCAACATCTAAATGACTCGACACTTGATGAATTTCTATCTTGGCACATATTGTAGCTCAACATCTATATTATACTCAACATCAACTTATAAAATTTCTCAAGTGTGTTGACACTCAATTGTCAAAACCAACCAACATAGTCACCAACTGATAAATTATTTGACTATAAAGTCAACAATATCCCCTTTGGAATTAGTGATATAAACACTTATCATACCAAAATACTAAATACTCAAAAATATAATATTCAAAATTGCTTCTATCAACATGCTTGGGTCTTCAACTTGATTTTGATTGTTGTCTACTGCTCGGTAAACTTTGAATCTATTTTTTTTATTTTTAAAAACTATTTTTCTATACATATTTTCTTCTTTGTATATACATCTTCCTTTCTATACATATATTTTCTCCTTGTATATTTATCTTTTGTATGATATAACCTACTTTCCACCTTTTTTGACACAAATGCCAAAAATGAATAATTACAAGGTAATGCCAAAATGTGAAAGGAAATCACTATGTACCTTTAAAATAATGGACATGGATTTGTCCCAATTCTCTTGCAAAAAATTTGAAGTGTGCAATGCTATATGCACTTCAACTGATAGTTCCATCATGTGATCAACAATTGTGAAATCGTTGTAATGAATTAATGTTCTGGCATGCACAATATGTTTTTACATTAAATCCATGTTGGGAACTAACATAATTTGAATATTTGTAAGTGTGGCCATTATACTGGATTCTTCCCTTAACAATTCTTCTTGCAAATCTATCAGATATGTGATCTTCATTGAATGTGTAGAGCTGGTGCTCGGGTTAATTGTGTGTACTTACCTTTGGATAAATATCTATTTTAGAAAATTTTTCCTTTACCTCCTTGGTAAAATTAGATGTATCACTCAACTTGACGAATATAGAAAAAATATTATTTATAAAATTTTTAATTAAAAAAGAATAGTGGAAAATTCCTCTTGATCAATATCAATCTTCTGAGCTAATTTCTCCAAAATTTTGTCTTCAAATTTCCTCTCTACTCTCTATAGTAGTTTGTTCTATCCACTTAATTCCTCATTAAACTTGTGTACAATTTCAACAAGTTGATCCAAAATAGGTTGCTTCTCATTAACCTCTATACTCAATACATCAAAAAATATTCCTTTAATGTCGTCAAGAACTTGATTTTTCTTTTTCTTTTCTTCTTTGAGCTTTTTTGGTCTTTCCCTTTTCTTCCATAGCTCACCAACGATATCCATTTGATCAAGAGTTAGATTGGATAGATCCCAATCTCATATTACAATTTCTTCCTCTAGATCAATTTCCTCATTCGTGGCTTCTACCTCTTTACCCTTTTCTTTATGTATAATAGAACGAAAAATTTCCTTTCCTTTGCTCAAACCTTCAGTGCTCAGTTGAGGCTTAACCTTAATTATCATTGCACTTGCAATAGTAGAAATGATAGTAGAGAAAATATCTTGAATATGGAAGAATCAACACTTATAGTGGAAATATTTTAAATACCTTGCTGAGACTCAGACTAGCCTATTGTTGAGATGATTAGAGCCTAATGCTTGATAGAAGAAGTGATGGAAACTGTTGTGTATAATTATCTAATTGAGTGTTGTCTTTGATGTTACACAAATGTCATATCAGTTATTAGTCAGTGCTTACTAATATTAGTTGATCAACAAGGTGATTTTCAATGTATATCGAGCATTCCTAGACATTACTCTGCATAGACCGTGTCTACCAAGCTCACTCGGGTGTCAAAGGAAATTGTGGCAAAAAGTAGTGTTAATAAAACTTATATGGTTAATGAAGGAAAATTAGTATCTACCAAGTTCACTTAGTCTCCAAAGGATTTTGTAGGGTTCAAAGGGTTAACCGAGCTTCTGTTGGTTAACATAGGAAATCATTTCAGGAACAGTGTTTACCAAGCGGGGTCGGCCAATGAAGGATTTTGTTAATTTGGAAAATAAAGTTTAATTATTTTAAGTATTAATTCTAGCCAACTAAGGTAATGATTATTGGTAACTGTAAGTTGTAAATGAGCCAACTTGATAATCTGAAAGGTATATATGAAAGGTCAAATTGAGAATTCTAAAGTGTAATGAACAAGTATGCAAGTGTATTGATTATTTGAAGAGGAAAATGTGAGAAAACTTTGAAGGATGGTCAGATATCCTTGAGGAATAAAAAAGTCACATTTGATCAAGAAGGATCTAGTGAAGTAGAATAGAGATCTATATCAAAAATTTGGTTGCATCTCACTCAGGTCATTTCATTATTACTTTCTCACCATTGTAGTAGTGATTCCAAAATCTCTTAGCAGAGTTGGTTTAATAGCCATTTTAAAATCCTCTAACAACATGACAATTCTATTAATTTTTTCAAAAGAACTCTTACAATGCCACTCCTTATAGGGTGATTAAATCCTATAATAAGGTCACACCTAACAGTGTGTTTTGTAACATTTAATCAGGTGGGCTTCTAACAAGGCTCACTTCAGAAGAGTGAAAATCAGTAGCTAGTTACTTAGTGGTTTTTCCCATATTGGGTTTCCACATTAAATTTGGTGTCTCATGTGTTCATGTTATTTCTTCTATGCTTGCATTTTAATCACTATGAATGTTTAAAGATCAGTTAAAGTTAACGTACACTACGTTTACTGAGTTACAAAAAATTTATGTATGTTTGCCGAGTAACATCAGTAACTAGTTTTATTAGACATCTAAGGGATCTGTGGATATTTTTTTATGGTAATTGATTCACCCCCCTCTCAATTACTCCATCTATATTTCCAAAAATTGGTATCAAAGCATTTGGTGCTTGCAAGAAAGGTTTCAAGGACCTAAGCTAAAGATCAGGATGTCTTACAAGAGAGAAATTCCAAGGCTTAACAAAGATAACTTTTTAGCATGGTAGGGTCTCATGAGAATCCATCTGGCTTCCATTGGAGATGCAAGATTGAAATACCTTGATGTAGAATATACATCTCTTTCTGGTACATTATCTATTAATGACATTTTTGAGAAGAAGATCCATAACACCATGATGATAGATATTGCATCTGCTCTAAGCTATGAGGAATTTGATGATATCAAGGATTGCAAAATTGCCTTTGAAATGTGGAACAAGCTGAAAGATATCTATGGTGGTGATGACAATGTGAGTAGAGCTAAAGCAGAAAGTCTTAGAGGAGAATTTGATCAAATGAAAATGAGAGAGGATGAAAACATTTCCAAATATGTTGAAAGGATCAAAATAAGTGTCAGTGCTATCAAAGCTTTTGGAGGAGACATCAAGGAAGAAACAATTGTAAGTAAAGTTCTTAGAACATTGCTACCCATTTATGCAATTAGAGTATCTACAATTCAAGAAAGAAAATGTGAAGCAAATCATAAGATAACTTTTGATGCCATAGTAGGAAGACCAACAAAATTTGAGCTAGATAAATATGACAATTATGTTTCAACTTCCAAGAATATTGAATCTGCATTTGAAGCCAAGCTTTCACTTAAAGAAAAAGGCAAGAAAATAAAGGACACTCAGTCATAAAGTGAAGAAGAATTAGAGTAAAGTTCTAAAAATGATCTTGAAGTTATTGAAGCTCTACTTGTAAGGAAATATTCTAGAGGTTGAGGAAAATACAAAGGTAAAGTTCCCTTAATCTATTTTTCATGTGAAGAAATTGGTCATATTGCTGCTAGGTTCCCAAACAAGAAAATCAAGGATGAGAATAAAGGTCACAAGTGCAATGCAAAGAAAAATTTCAAATCATTCAAAGAAAAAGATAAGAAAATATGTTTTATGGCTAAAGATTTTGACAATAGTGAAGATAAAATAGTTTACATTGCTATAGAAGATGAATATGATGATTATGGGGAAGATAATATGGAACTTATCTCTCATGTGAGCAAGAATGATACATGGATCATAGATAGTGGATGTTCACATCATATGACTGGTGATAAAACAAAGTTTGAACACTTTGAAGACTATGATGGTGGTAATGTAAGGTTTGGAAACAATGAACCTTGTTGTATAAAAGGAAGAGGATGAATCTCATTAACTAAAGAACTTGCATGTGATAATTCCTATTGGCTTGAAGGAGTAAAACATAATATATTGAGTGTGGCATAGCTAATCAACATTGGATTTAAGGTAGAATTCATGCATGGCAAGGCAAGACTATTGGATGAAAAAGGAAAGCTGATTGGATTAGGCAAACAAACAAAAGGTAACTTGTTTTATCTTGATCTTGGTGAGTGCTCATGTTTTACTACTCAAGTTGAAGAAAGTTCATTATGGCATAGAAGGTTATGTCATGTAAATTTTGATAACATGGTGAAAATAAGAAAGTTTAGGAAAGTAAGAGACATTCCTAGTTTGAAGAAACCTGATGTTGGTCTATGCAAGAATTGTTATATTGGTGAAATGGGAAAGACTAGCTTTAAAAGAAAAAACTGTTAGTTTGAAGATATTTTTGAAATTATGCATACTAATTTGTGTGGACCTATTAGAATTGAGAGCTATATTGGAGAAAAGTTTTTTATTCTTTTTGTTGATGACTACTCTAGAATGATGGCTATTATGTATTTAAGAGAGAAGTCAAAATCATTTGAGAAGTTCAAATGGCATTTGGCCAGAGTAAAAAAGGAAACAGGGAAAAGACTGAAATACTTAAGATCAAACAGAGGTGGTGAATTCATCTTCCATGAATTCAATAACTTTTTCATTGAAAGAGGAATCAAAAGACAGGTATCAGCTCCTAGAACTCCCGAGCATAATGGCATAGCTGAAAGGAGGAATAGATCTATCATGGATTGTGCAAGAACTTTGATGGTTGAAAAGAAAATTGCTATCAAATACTGGAAGGAAGCTATCAACACTAAATTTCATACCTTAAATTGAGTATAGTTGAAGAAGAACTCATTCCAAAACCCCCTATGGGTTATCGTATGGCTATAAACCTAATGTAAGTTACATAAAAGTATTTGGAAGTAAATGTTACATCTTGAAAGCATCTAGAAAAGGAAAATTTGATGTGAAAGGTGATGAAGGTATATTTTTAGGATATTCTTGCAAGAGTAAGGTTTGTAGATGTTTTAATTTTTCTACTCACAAAATCATAGAAAGTGCACATGTGAAAGTTGATGAGTTTGTAGAAAGGACTGAAGAAGAAAGCAAAAAGGAACCAAAAGATTATAGGAGATTTTTTTTCATTGAACTTGATACATTTCCAGACACATCTGTCAATCAAGAAACTACAACTTCTGAGTCTTCAATCACCAAGTTGCAAGAAGTTCAAACTGAGTCATAATCTAAAGCTACCGAGCTAATGCCTAATGAGTCTGAAGGACCTAAGCTATAGATAGAGCAACCAGAGCTAGAAGTTGAAATTAAAAATGAAGATAGTGGAACTTAGTCAAAAGGAAAAGAACCTATATTGGCCAAGTATGTAAGGAGACATCATGCACCAGATCAGATTATTGGAGACAAGTCAGAAAGTACTATGACAAGAAGTAAGCTAAAAGGTACTTGTTTACTTGTTGATTTTGAACCTAGAAATGCCAAAGATGCATTGGAAAATGAAATTTGGATTGAGGCTATGAATGAAGAGATAGAGAAAATTGAGAAGAAAAAAACCTGGACTCTTGTACCTAGGCTTAAAGATAAAAATGTAATTGGAAAAAAATGGGTATTCAGGAATAACTTGAATGAAGATGGTAAGGTATTAAGAAACAAAGCTAGATTGGTGTGCAAAGGCTACTTTTAAGAAGAAGGAATTGATTATGGTGAGACTTTTTCTCTCGTTGCAAGATTGGAAGGTGTTAGGAAATTACTTGCATATGCAACACATAAAGGATCTAAGGTATATCAGATGGTGTTAAATAAACATTTCTCAATGGTATTCTTGATGAAGAAGTCTACACTGAACAACCTGAAGGTTTTTTTGATCCAGACAGAAAGGACATGGTCTACAAGTTACACAAAGCATTGTATGGTCTTAAACAAGCTCCTAGAGCATGGTATAAGAGATTGCATAACTAACTTATTCATATTAGTTCCCAGAGAACTAATGATAACAATAACTTGTACATTAAGGAAGGACCAGATAACAAGATTTTTTTAGCAAAAATATTTCTGGATGACACTTTGTATACAGGGAATGATGATCAATGCAAAGAATTTGAAATGTCTATGTTTGGTGAGATTAAGTTGCTTGTTGGTCTTCAGATACAACAGAGCAAGAATGGTATTTATATCACTCAATCTAAGTATATGAAGGAGATACTCGAGAAGTTTGGTATGGAAGATTGTAAACTAGTTGGAACCATCATGTGTACTGGACTAAAGCTTACCAATGATGATAAATCAAAAGAGGTAGATCAGACTTTGTATAGATCAATGATTGGGAAGTTATAGTATGTGGTTCATACAAGACCTAATATTGCTCTTGCAGTTGGTATAGTAGCAAGATTCTTAGCTAAAGGATCTTGAAATACTTGAAACGAATAGAATATTATGGCTTGTAGTATAAACTTGGAGGAAATATGGACCTAAAAGTGTTCACTGATGCTGATTGGGCTAGAAATTTGGATTTTAGAAAGAGTAAAAGTTGAGGAGAATTCTTTCTTGGGAAAAGGTTAGTATCTTGGACAAGCAAAAAGAAAAATTGCACATCCCAATCTACAATAGAGGCAGAGTATGTTGCAGCAGCAGTGAATTGTTCTAATATTGTTTGGTTTAAATTGTTGTTGGAAGGCATAAAGGTTGAGATCAAAGATCCAATTGTCATGTTTTGTGATAATACAAGTGCAATTAACATATCTAAAAATACAGTGATGCATTCCAAAACCAAGCACATTGCTATAAAATATCATTTTGTTAGAGAATTGGTGTAAGATAAGGAAATCATATTGGAATAAGTCCATACAAAAGAACATATTGTAGAAATATTCACCAACCCATTACCTAAGGATGCATTCTTGTATCTAAGAGGTAAGTTAGGGTCATTCCCCTATCTGAAGCTTAGTAAAATAAGGTTTTAGTGATGCATCAACATAAACCAAGTTGAAAATCTATTAGTTAATGTAGCATAGTCAAGAGAACATTGTACTCAAGGTACATTGATACTCATTTGGTATGTGTTTTCTTTCGCACGTGTTGTCAAAGAGGGAGAGATTATTGTCATATCTTTCTAAAATTTGTTTGAGGGAGAGTTTTCTATTTAGAAGCTAGGTAATTCCTTCACAGAGGGAGATTACTGCATTAGTGAAGTTTATGGCATAAAATCTAACAGGGAGAAAATTTCTATCAGAGAAAGACTTGTTTTCAAATTTCATTGTGCTATGATGTGTTGTGTTGCCATCAATGCCAAATAGGGAGATTGTTGGATACAATTGTCTAATTGAGTGTTGCCTTTGATGTTACACAAATGTCATATCAGTTATCAGGCAGTACTTATCAAGCTCAGTTGATCAACAAGGCAATTTTTAGTGTCTACTGAGCATTCCTAGATAGTACTCTGTGTAGACAGTGTCTACCAAGCTCACTCAGGCGTCAAAGGAAATTGTGCCAGAAAGTAGTGTTAACTGAGCTTACATGGTTAATGAAGGAAAGTTAGTATCTACCAAGTTTACTTAGTCTCCAAAGGATTTTGCAAGGTTCGCAGTGTTAACCAAGCTTCTATTGGTTAACATAGGAAATCATTTTAGGAATAGTGTTTACTGAGCGGGGTTAGCCAATGAAGGATTTTGTTAATTTGGGAAATAAAGTTTAATTGTTTTAAGTATCAATTCTAGCTGACTGAGGTAATGATTATTGGTAATTGTAAGTTGTAAATGAGCCAACTTGATAATCTGAAAGGTATATATGAAAGGTCAAATTGAGAATTCTAAAGTGTAATGAGCAACTATGCAAGTGTATTGATTGTTTGAAGAGGAAAGTGCGAGCAAACTTTGAAGGATGGTTAGATATCCTTGAGGAGCAGCAAAGTTACATTTGATTAGGAAGGATCTAGTGAAGCAAAATAGAGATCTGTATCAGCAATTCAATTGCATCTCATTCAGGTCATTTCATTGTTACTTTCTCACTATTGTAGCTGTAGACACTTAAAATTGTCCTAAAAGACTATATTAATTTTTTTAATATTGCCCTTGATATTATAATTAATTAATTATGTTTTTCATATTCTTCTACCTATTTAATTAAATTTAATTTATTAAGTGGATTCATTATTCCTAAGGTATTTAAATCTAATTTAAATACTTCCATCCTTATTGTGTTAAATTTATTTAATACATAACCCTCCATAAATCCCCCTTTTAAATCAATTCTATTTATTTAAATCCCTCCATCTCATTAATTCCTTTAAACCCATGATTAAATTAAATTTTATTTGATTTAATCTTAAACCTAGCCTAAAGCCTAGTCTAAACCCATTGCTTTCATCCTCCTAAGCCTATCCACCACTTAATCCCACTTAATTGCCTTAATCATTTTGCTAAACCCACCTTAAGCGTAAGTGTGTGCTCACACATGTGTGAGACCACTCCCTCTTGCAAGCTTTGTCCCCTACTCTTCTCTCCAAGTTTGCTCACACATGTGTGAGTAAACTTTGAATATTTGACCACTTACATGGCTTGCATGTCACCTTATGTGGCACCTATGTGGATGCCACCTCACCAAACCCTCCCTCAAGCCTATAAATAGAGGCCTTGTCTCAAGTATTTTCATCTCCCATAATTACATTCTTGTCATGCCATTTTGAGTTTTGAGTTTTCATGCTAGACCTTTCATAGTGATTTCCAGGTTGCATACTAACTCTTGGTAGTTGGTTTTTAGATTGTATTTGCATTATTAGTCTAGTTTGCTTATGCATTTGCATCTCCATTTCAGTTGCATCTTAGTGTAGCTTGCACATTAGTGTAGTTTCTTTTGTTGCATTTCATATCTTCACCTTGAATTCCTTTTGAACATGGCTTTCTCCATAGCTATTTTTTGAGATATTTTCTATTTCATATAGCTTAGGTTTCATAGTTTCATTATCTCTCACATTTGCACTTTCACATTCAAGAGATTCAATCACATACTTGTGTTTTGGAGAGCACACCAACACGGCCTCTCATGGGTACCTTTGTTGAGTTCTTTGTGGTTTCTTGAGGATTTGGTTTGTTGGCTACTATGAGTTACAGAACTCAAGCAAGCATTAGTTAAGTTTCTTTCATTTTGATGAGTATTTGATACATGTTTGATTTAAAACTAATGTTTTCTTGTTGATTCATGCTCCCTATAGGTCACTTCTTTTAGCATACAGTAGTAGTGATTCCAAAATCTCTTAGTGGCGTTGGTTTAATAGCCATTTGTAAATCCTCTAACAAGGTGATAGTTCTATTGAATTGTTCAAAAGACCTCTTGCAAGGCCACTCCTTACAGGGTGATTAAATCTTCTAACAAGGTCACACCTAATAGTGTGTTTTGTAACCTTTAACTAGGTTTGCTCCTAACATGGCTCACTTTAGAAGAGTGAAAATTAGTAGCTAGTTACTTGGTGGTTTTTCTCATATTGGGTTTCCACATTAAATCTAGTGTCTCATGTGTTCATGTTATTTCTTTTAGTCTTGCATGTTAATCACTATGAATTTTTAAAGATCAGTTAAAGTTAACATACATTGCATTTACAGAGTTATAGAAAATTTCTATATGTTTACTGAGTGATAGTAGTAACTAGTTTTATCAAACATCTAAGGGAATTGATTTGTTTATGTGGTAACTGATTCACCCCCCCTCTCAGTTACTCCATCTATATTTTCAATAGGAAACAAAAATCATAGTTTCACTTGGTAGAATTGCTCCAACACTCAATTGGGTGCTTGAAAATATAGTGTTTACCTCAACTGACTTGGTAGTAGCCTTCTTTGGGCTAGGTGGCACTAAGGATTTACTAAAAGAGAGTGGGAGAGAGGCCATTGCCCTTGCTGCTATCTTCTCAAAATCTAAGTCTTGAATACTCTAAATTCTCGGAAGATCTCCATTTTCTTCTTGATCCTCTTAATTCTCTTCATCATCTCCTTCTACATTTTCTATCTCTTCATCTTCTGTCTCAACATCCTCTTTCTCCTCATCATCCTTATCATCTATTTGAAAAACCTCTTCAGTAGGCTTATGTAATTCATAGATGTTCTTCCATGCAATTTTTCTTGATTGCACAACTAATTCAATATCTTTTGATAGAATCAGGAATGCATTGAACCTAGGGGTCAACTTTTGTTCATTCTTCTTTAATGATTCCTTGACTTCCTTGTTAGAAGGATTTGACATAAATTTTCTTAAGGTTTATTCTCTAACATACCTAAAAAAATTTAATGAATTATCCCAATGATGTGTAACAACCATCAATAAGATATCAGGAACTTGCTTTGTTAGTTTCTTAGGAGAGTACTTCCACTTAGCCATCTTAGCCACTAAGGTTTCTTCAAATTTCTTTTTCTCTTCCTTAGTTCTTGTTTCATAGTTCAAAAACTTGAAATCAAAAATACCTCCACCATCTTGTAGTCTTTTAAGTCTTTTTTCAGAGGTGAGGGGTGACCTTTTGAATCTCACTTGCTGATCTTCATCATCATCATCATCATCATGCAATTTGAGCTTCTTCCTAGATTTTGTAGGTCTTCTTGTGAATAATGCTAGGGAGGAATTTGTAGCCCTTGTGATTTTGACTTTCCCCTTTTTCTTAGAAGGCTCACCTTCTTCATGTTCTTCTATTTCTACAAGTTCCTCTTCTCCTCCCTCTTATTCAACATCATCTTCCTTTCCTTTATTAGTAGAAGAGAGAAGCTGGATTTATTCCTCTCCTTCAGAATCTTCTCCACCTATTTTCTTCCTCTCTTCATAGCTTGAGGAAGCTTGATTTCCAAAGGAATCATATCCTTGGCTTCTTCATAGGTACCAAAGTATAGTGCCTTGGGGTCCACTGGCTCATTGAAAAGAGCCTCAATTATGTGTCTTGTATCATCAATATTCATCTCATATCCAAGAGGTTTTACCATGCCACCCTTGGCCTAGTGCATGTATATGTACTTTATCACAGTCCACAAGAAAACATATATCTTGTTCATAGTCATCAACTAACTTTTTGGGAATCCTGAATATGCTTTGGATTCTCTCTTTAAATGTGTCAAAGTATGCATCCTTGATGCTCTCAAAGTTGTCTCCGTATCAGCTATAAACTCATTTATCTAATATACAATAGGTTTATCCTTCTTCCATGCTACACTGCCTTTGGAAGGGAAAAAATTTTGAATATAAAAGAATATACATGTTAAGAGAGATCCAAAATTACACAGATTATTCTTTGATGACCAAATGCTTTCCATGTTTTTGCTAAGTTGATTGAGATGCAACCTAGCAAGGTCAAAAGATAGGTTATTCTTGATCACTTTGTATGCTAGGTTAATAGCTTCGTAAAGGACATTGTTTAATCTACTTGAATTGTAGATTTTGTGGACAATAACATGTATCAAAAATTTTATTTCCATTTTAGTGACTTTGTTCAACTTCATACCTCTGTCATCCCACTCCACAAGAGTTTTCTTTGCAAGTTCAACCTAACATATGGTTTCGGTAGTTTTCACCTTGTTGAGCATAGGTGACCCTATGATTCTATGAATCATCTTCCTTATGATCTGAATGGGTTGATCAAACTATAGTTGCATTTCTTGGACTCAGCTAAGAATAAACCTAATACATTTTCCTTGAACATCCCTCGGCATGTGCAGGATATGGGTCAAACCCTTTTCTTCCAAATGGTTGTGCTCTAGCTTTAAACTTCCATCCACACACAATTCTTCTTATGCTTATTTTAATTGTAGGGTTCCTAATTTCTAGATTGAACAATGATAAGAAAAACTAGATATCACGAATTAGGAGTACCTTAGGAGGGATTTGAGATTGAGCTCCAATTGCGTCAAGTTCTTCTGTAATTGTTCAACTCAATTTAAATGTTAGGGCTTTACAATCAACACCTCGAATGAACATTTTTGAACCTTTCTTCACTTTGCCACTTGAAGATACCATTTTTCTCAATAAAGCTTCAAATGTAGGAATAAACATTGAAAAATCTTCTCTGAATTGCTCAAGGGCTCAAAGATACTCTTCACTCTTTGCTCTAAAAATTTGTGGTGAAAAAATAACCTTTGATTTCTTCCTTTTAACCAAATTTTTCTTTAAAGTCACCATTAATGTATCATATAATAGCTAGCTCGGTGATAGGCTATCCAATTGAGCTAAGTCTTAAATGCTTGGAAGATGCCTTCAACTCGATAAAGTCTTCAACTTGGTAGAGTCTCCAACTTGCCATCTATATCCAAACTCGGTTAGCTCTAGCAACCTGACCTTTCTTGGTAAGTTCTTAAGAAATAACTTCAACTATCATCTTAACTGGTGATCCTAGTGCATCTGAAATGCTGATATGAATCTACTTTCTTGTTGGATAGAACTGATATGAGATATCTCCTTAGAATCATAGTCCCAGTGATCTCCACGACTAACTAGTTTGAAATGTTTGAATTACTCAACTCATTGCATTGGGTGTCAATAGTTTTAGGACTTTGATTTGTATTCTCTAGAGATTTCTTTACCGATTTCTACATCATTTGACTTCTAATTTTGTTAGCCTTTTCTTTCTTCGCATCTTCAACTTTACCCTAGTTCATACAATTTTTAGCTAGATGTCCAAGTTTTGTACATACAAAACATCTCTTTGTAGGGTCTCTCTTTCTCATGTGATGTTTTATGCAATTTACTCTAATGTGCCCATACTCACCACAATAGTGGCATCTTCACCATGTGTTATAATCCCAACCAAAAATAGCTTTGACAATTTGTTCTGCTAGATTCCATTTCTCAGTCTTGCATTCTTACGATTTATGTCCTTGTTTGTTGCAATTAAAACACTTTCCTTCAAACTTAAGTTTCTTTATGCATTCACATTCTCTATGTCTTGGCTTGTTACAACTATAACACATTCCATGGAACCTTGGTTTTCCATTGCTCTAACACTTGTTTGATGTATGCATTATTTTTCCACAATGATTACAAGTAGGAGTTTTGTTCTTTTGAGCTGCTTGCTAAGATGATTCACCTACTTCTGTGTATCCTAATCTAGCTTTGCCTTTGTGTCTAAATTGAGTTTTCTTGTCCAATTAATTTATGCTTTCTTGAGATTTCATTATCCTCTCACTAGTTTTCTTCTCTATGTTGAGGTCATTCCAAAATATTTCATTCTTTGTCATCAATTTGATAAGCTTTTGATTTGCATCATTGAGTTGATCAATCATATATTCTTGTTGAAGAGATAGTTGATGAATTTCATTATCATTTTCTTCTATCTTTTGATTTTGCAATATTTTCTATTCTTTGAATTTTTCCTTTTGTTCCATCTCTTCAGACATTCTGATTAGTTGAATTTCTTGTTCTCTTTTTAGCTTTTTGACTTCTTCATGAAGAGTAAGATTCTTTTCAAGTAGAGTTTTGATTGCTACATCAGCTTCATCTGAGTTCTATTATTGAAAATGTCTTTAATTCTTTCTTGAATGTAGATACTTTCATTCATCTATGTTGCAAGATCTTTTCTTCTTTTCAAGGATTGAGAGAGCCTATCCTTTATTTTCTTGAATTCTTCCATGGCCAATTTTAGATCCAACTTTTGATTTTCAATAGTTTTCTCGTAAATAAACTTCCAATGCCTCTGATCTTTTCTCAATCAACTAGAATTTTGATGTAAGAACCAACAAATCTGATACCAATTGTTGGAAATGTAGTATAGACTAGGTGACTAAGGGGGAGGGGGGGATGATTCAGGAACTAATACAAAATTCAATAATATTCACTAAGTCGGGTCACTGCTAGAACTTGAGTTCTAAAGACCACTTAGGTGATATTTTGACCCTCAAAAACACTGTCAACTCGGAAAACTTTGTCATTTATTTAATTTTAGTGCATTGTCCACATTTACCACTTGAGAGTAGCATGTACTTAGTTAGCATCAGGTGACTGAATGAATAATGAAGAATTCAGTAGACACTAAAATGCTCGGTTGACATTATAGATTAGTCAACACTACCTCCATTCTACTTTGTTAGCATTGCCAACAAGGTAGATACTGATAAGCTTGGATAACACTATAGAGCTTGGTTAACACTACATCCTCCATGGTTTGTATTGATGAGCTTGGTAGACTCTGCAAGGCTTAACAGACTCTATGAAGTTTGGTTTCAACTGAAAGGCTCAGTATACACTGCTAGTTGTATGAGAAGCTTGGTAGCAATGTAGACAATCATTTAGATTAAGTGTTTAGTCACTAATTGCCAAATGATTTGACCATAAGTTGAAAATGCATACCTTATGTACACCAAACAATTATACCTATTGTAGGACCAACAACTAGCCCCTCATCAGCATTTAAAGTATGGTTAGAATTATGTGCTGATGATAATGATCAGAAGGGATCAATGAGCTCATTAAGAATTTTTTTTTTAGAAGAATTAATCTATGAAGTCTTTGGGGAAGACTCTAACTAAAGTCTTGGAATGGATGTAGAAGATAGTTACTACAACTGTACATAGTGCAGACTTATAATCAAAGTCCAAAGAATTGGTGAAGACCTTTGATGAGAAATTCACAATATTATCTGAGGTAGCTTTAATGCAAGCACAAACGAAGCATGATTCAATTGTTTTTGATACAATATGCACAAATGTAAGGAATGGTTTAAAGGAACTTGATGTATACATCAAGGAGTTGAGAAAACACATTGATGAAGGTAAGAAGTTGTATGGACAATGCACGCTATTATAAAAGTACCTAGTAGATTTGGAGAATCAAATAAAGGGTTAGATGAGTGATCTTGAAACACTTACTATAAAGATACAACTCCTTGAGGCCATAATTGAAAATTGTAGAACATAAGTGGAGAGGATCCATATTGTGATCACTGGTTTGGAGTGCAATAAAGAAAAGGTTGTAAAGAGGTTCTCTACTCTTACCTGAGATCAACATTTTGTAGGAGCAACTAGAGGAATGTCTTGTAGGAAAGACTTCCTATGCTTGAGGAGGTGCCAAGAAGATTAGTGAGGGAGATGATAATTGAGGTAAGTCAATAAACCATCATATGAGTGAATGGAGATCTAAATTTGCAAAGTGAGTTGTACTTTATAGATAAAACCTATTATTGCTTTCTAACCATTGTGGAAGTCAAAATTATTTAATCAAGGTTGACCTAATAGTCATTTTGCAAATCCTTTAATCATGGTGTCATTCTAATGGAATGATCAAAAGTCCTCCATCAAGAGAACTCATAATAGGGTGATTAAATCCTTTAATAGGGTCACATATAACAGTGTATTGAATAACCTTTAATAGGGTTGGCTCTTAGTCGAGCTCACTTCAGAGGAGTGAAAAATTGGTAGCATTTTACTTGTTTTTTTTCCTAAATTAGGTTTCCACATTAAATACTAGTATCAAAGTATTATTTACATGTGTGGATGTTACATTATATATGCTATTTTTATAGTTTTTTCTTTTATTATTACTTGACACACATAGACAAAAGATAGAGTTAAATAATTTTAAATCGCTAATGATATGTTGTGTAAACTAAGCTATTTAATGAGATTAATTAAGGTGTTTGAGATTGATAACTAACTTACCTTCCCTCCTAGTTATTGTAAATAATTCTAACACACACACACACACACTCTCTACTACTACAAAATATAGGCCATAATTTATTATTGGATATCACAGGCACATCCTAATTTTCATAAATAACTAACACAAGTGAGTAATGTCATTATTACCATTTTATTAGATATCTACCCACATTTCTTGCTATTGTTATTTTTATAAGTCAAATTATCAGTGTTTGGAAGAAAATAACCCTTTCCCATATGAATTCCTTTTTAATGAAAAGATAGCCTACATGATAAATTCAATACATAAAATTTTGTATTAGTACCACAATAATGTAAAAGTAATTAAATTTTTGGCTGATATAAAAAATGCTATTTTGGATTCTCCCTATATCAACAAAAAGTCTTAGTTAGATTCTATGACTACTCTAGAAAAAACCTTCTTTGGTTTGCAATCTTGGCTTTTCTAATATCAAACAAAACCAAATGACAATTGAAATAAGAAAACACTATGATACATTTTTGGGAAATGTATTAGTAGAATCAATTTTATTTATTTATTTATTTCCCAAATAGATGGTAACAATATATTTATCCCAAAATTGAAAATAAATTTTGGAGCAGAGTCCTCGACTTGGGTTTGCCTCCCTAGACCCCCCCTTGAATTTTGTAATAGTGAAGTATTCAGAGGTATTATAGAATCATTTGGTAGAATCCCATCCATGGATAAGATTACTCAAGGTAATCCCAAACTCCTCTTTGTTAGAATATATGTGAGAATTAAGGTGAATAAGGAGTTTCCTATTATGGTCATACTAGAATCTAAACTGGGTTCTTTTGTACAACCTTTGAATTATGAGAAAGAGATTTTTTTTTACAACCTTAATATCTCCTAGCCTTACTTTGCAGGTAGTCCAATGCTTTAGGGTGGTGCAGAGAATAGTTTAGCCCACTCTCCTCCCCTCAATGCTAGAGGTACCCCAATTATCAATCTTAAATCCCCTCTTAGTCAACCAACCTCTTCCTCTATGATGAAGGAAACTAGTCCTCTCCTAAACCCTTCCCAATAGAAGATTATGGATGAAGCTATACATCAAGCCCCATTTCACCCTATCTCATCTGACATAGAATGTCTACATCTATCTATAGTAGAATGCCTTGATCTCCTTTTATCCTTTTTAGTTGTCCTGACTCAACCCTCATCCCATAACAAGCTAGAGGCTGTTGGTACTTTTAGATCTAGGGATCAAGTTCAAGCTCTAAAAATTTTGTCCATTCCTTCCTATAAAGAGCTAGAAGACAATGAGGAATGTTTTGAAGAACTTAACTAGAATATAGTTTCTAGGAAAAATAAGACAGGAATATGTTAGATCAAGGAAGAAATTTAAAAGTTTCCAAAGACATAAATACAATGTCAACCTTAAAACACCCAAGTCTCAAGAATGGAGGTAATATGAAGAAAAGAAAATAAGGGACCCACAAGGGAAAAATATGAACTAAGAGACCATAATGATTATTTTATGTTTGTGCTTGATTGTTTAGGTTCCAAATTTTTTTATCAAATTTTAATGAAATTATTATCTTGGAATTGGAGAGGTCCTAATAGTTTGGAAAAGTGTCATATATTAAAGTGTTATTTACAAGAAACCAAAGTAGATATGATATTTATTCAACAAATGAAGATGAAACATGAAGGTTTTGAAAGAATGGATAGTAGTGTGTGGCCTATGGAAGAATGAGCGTCAATGAGATCTTTAGGGCCTTCTATAGGGGACAAGTTTATGCTTTTACCCATCTATTACACATAACAAGAATAAAATTTGACGTGCTTTAATTTATTCTTCTCCTAACTCAATTATCTTATGTTGTCATGACATTTCAACTAGTTAGTCTTGGAGCTTGCTTAACAGTTATGCTCCTAATGATAAGGGGCAAATAAAATAGTTCTAGTTTGATCTATCCAACCAAATGAGAAATTTAAAAAACACATATTGGATGATATTCAGACATTTGGCTACCCCTCATCCTACATTCTTTGGGAAAAGTGGGAGGAACTAAGGACTGCTCAAAAAGTATGACAGATCCAGGGGAGTTTTTACATAATTTGGGCCTTACTAATCAAGATTTGGAGGGGTCTAAGTTTTGTTGGACCAAAAAGAATCAGGGAAACAAATTGATCCAAGTGAGACTTGACAAATTTACCCTTTCTACTTTCTCGATTAATCTTGATGACATTCATCTTATAGCTAAAACTGGAATTGGATCTAATCATAATGCTATTTTGTTGGAGTGGATCTATGGAAAAAAATTGACCTCCCCCTTTTGATTTGAGAAAACGTGGCTCGCACATTATGGACTAAGGGATCTCATTTGTAAATGGTGGAGTAGCTAAGTTGTGAGCTCCCCAATGATTAATATGTGTTCTAATCTAAAATATATAAGCATTAAAGTTAATAGATGGAATAAGAACTCTTTTAATAACATTTCTCAAAGGAAGGTCAAGACTTATAGGAAAGATTGAGAGAGTCCAAAACTAAATGGAGACAAATTAGGAAGATGAAGAGTTGGGACAATCAGAGAGGAATCTAAGGGACTAATGGTTAAAACTATCAAAATATGAAGTTATTTTTTGGAAGCAAAAATCTAGAGTCCAATATCTTACTGAGGGTGATAGAAATGAGTGTAGAAACATGATTAGATCTTTAACCAAGGTATATGGCACATTAGTTAAAAAGGAAGATGACATCAACTTTGAAGCTGGTAACTACTTTATGAATATGGAAAATTGCAATAATTTAGAGGACCCCAAGGTTCTTCTTAGTTGTGTTCCTCAGCTAATCCCTGAGAAGGAAAACTATAATCTTATGCCCAAAGTCAGTAAGGAGGAATTTAGAAGGGATACTTTCTATTTTAAAGATTTCAAATCTCCTAGACCTGATGGCTTCCCCCTTTGTTTCTTCCAAGAGTAAGATTGTAGGAAATGAAGTCTTCAGTGTGGGTTTTCACTTTTTAGATTTGGAAAGCTAACCAAATACGTAAACAATATGTATATTACCATGATATGCAAAAGGGATGACCCTATTTCCTTGGTAGACTATATAACTATAATCCTATCCAATATTAATTATAAAAGTATCTTTAATACTAGGAGAGATAATCAAATTGATATGTCTTCTATTCTTAACTACAAAATATTTCCTATCCTTGACATTTACTTGGGTCCTCAATTTTCCCCTAACGAGCCCCCTATATCCTTCTTGAATAGCCTTTTGGAGAGAATACATAAATTTTTTTTGGATGGAAAGGGGAACTCCTAAATCTCAGAGGTAAACTTCAACTTCTAAAGGTATATCTTTAGAGTATCCCTATATTTTTCATGTTTATGGTTGTCATGCCAAGTAAGATTGCTGACACTTTGGAAAAAAAACAAAGAATTTTTTGTGGATGGGCATTGAGGGAAATCGAAAAATGTTTTTGGTCAAATGGGAGAAATTTTGCAAACCTATTTCTCAAGGTGGCCTAAGCATTATAGGATTGAAGGAAATGAATAGGGCCCTTATAGCTAAGGCAAGCTAGGAGTTGATTGAAGCAAAAAAAAGATGGGATGTATTCTTAGAGCTAAATACTTACCTCATGTCTAGGATGGTACCTTCCTAGAAAAGAACATCACTAATGGAATCTCTTTCCTATGGAAAACCATCAATAATACTAGAGGTTTTCTCATAAAGGTGAGTAGAAAACTCATAGGTAATGGTAGAAATAATTTCCTTCAGACAAAGTTATGAAAAGAGGAAAGACAATTGAAGGAGGTGTTCATATACAATCCAATGATGAAATGCTTTAATAGAACTATGAGAGAGAAGGTGGGGGACTACTTAATTTGGAAAGAGGTTAAATCTAGACGGATATACCTAGAGGATCTTTTGGAAAAACATCATTCTATGAGAAAAATCTCTAATATAAGAAAACTAGATATGGAATATCTGTTTGACTTGTTGTCATGTCCTCGGTTGTTCTCAACTGGTACTAAGTGAAGATGGATTTAGAAACATACTAGTAATGGAACCTTCTTGGTTAAATATGCATTCTTATCCCAAGACATAAATGTAGAACCCGATCCTATATGGAAGATGGTTTGGACTCCTAAACCAATGACTAAGATCAACTATTTCTAGTGGGAAGTGGCACATAATAAGATTCTAACCTTGGATGATCTAGAAGAGGTTTCTACCTCCCTAATAGATGTTTGCCATGTGAGAAGAATTATGAGTCAATCAATCACATTTTCCTAAGTTGTGATATAGCTAATGACCTATGGGGTCTAGTGCTCCAATCTCTCCAAACTCAATGGGTGATGTTTTTATCAACTTAAAATGGAAACACTTTCATGTTAAGAGTGTTTAGCCCTCCTAGTATGTGTTTTGGGGTCATGTCAAGCACCTTGAATGGGTCTTTTTATGAAAATAGTAGTTTTCCCCCTATTCTTCTTTTCTCTCTTTATTTCCAACCTATTTTTGACAAATTGCTCTATAAAATTGAGGACTTTGGCCTTTGGGTCAAGGATGACCTTTTGGGACAAGGTTGACCTTGACCTTGACCTAGGTCAAGGATGACCTCAACCCTAACCTAGGGTAGGGTCGATCTCGTCCATGACTCCAGGTCCCATTTTCAATTTTGGAGAGTTTTAGGATTTTAGGCTTTGGAAAGTTTCTTTTCCCACTTCCAAGTTAGCTGTTTCAGGCTTCATAATGGTACTCTTAAGTTACATTTAATCTAGGTCTATTCCTAGGCATAAAGGTTAAATGGGATTTCATGCTCCTATGTCAACCTTCCCTAGGAGTTAGTGCCATAGATCTCTATATAAGGAAGCCTTCTTCCCTCATTTTGCAACTACTTTTCATCCATAACTTCATAAGTGCATCCACTATCTACAATCTACTTATGATCAATTTATTAAGTGAAGTTCTATCAAGCATTCAAGTGTTCAAGCATTGAATTCATCAAGGAGATCCATTGTTAGCTATTGAAGAATGCAATATCTATGGAGCCCTTTTGTTGAAGATTTCATCCCACATACATCCTACATACATTCTACATACATTTGGAGCATCCATACTTGTGGATTCTAGGATTCAAATCCTCCACAAGGATTTCCATATAAGCAAGGTGAATTGTTTTAGTTACTTTGTTTATGCATATATATATTATTTCAAAATTATTTCAAGGTTGATTCCAAATTGAGGTTTAACTAAGGTAAACCCCCAATCAACAAGCAAACTATTTTTCTTGCAGATACAGGTGTGGAACAATGAATTAGATAGCAGATTTGAGTACCCTTTTCGTCGAAGTTACAAGATCTAGGAACAAATTTTTTGTCAAAGTAGTGCAGGTCAAGATCAACTTTTGGGGGTACAATTATACCCTAGGGTATGATTGTGCCTTGCCAACAGGGTCAAGGTCAACCTCCATTCAAAAAGACAAAATATTTTTGGTTTTTCTCTGTCTCAACATTTCTAGTCTAGAACCGGTTGGAGATTTCTTATAAACTTCATATAGACATAAAAAAATAACACTTTCCAGATTTAAGGTGACGATTTATTCTTTATCTATTTTAGGTTTTTGGTACATATTATCCCTTAATAGAAAGATCACACATAACCTCCCTCTTTCGCCCTATTTTTCATCATTTGATTCATTTATGCTTTCAACACCTTCTTGTGTTTAATTGATTTGGATCATTGCTTTTGACAATTAGGGTTTTGAAAAGGGTTTTCCATTTTCTTTCTATTCTGTTTGATGAACCTAATAGGTGTACCCTCTTTTCTTTTTTGGAATTAATTACCCTATTGTGATTTATGGTGTTATGTTTCCTTTCATTTCATTAGGGCTTTTTTTGCATTAAGATTAAATTTAGTTTATGCTCTTACATTTTAAATTTAAAAATACAAAAAAATTAGCAAAATCTCTTTTAAATTAAAAAAATATTGTTGATTTATGTTTTAGTTCATTTTATTTTCATTGGTTTATGAGCTTTATTACTTCTAGTCCTACTTCTAATCTTAGGGTTAGACACGGTCATAGACTTGTGGGTACCTTTGAGCCTAAGTCTTCTTCTCCTTTCCTGAGGATTTCAGATGAAAATTTGATTCTTCCTAATTCTAATCCTCTTATGGAGAAAAAATATTCTCATTCATTTCATGATGAGGATGATGCTTTAAGAGTTCTTCCTGAACAAGTCCAAAAACTTTCAAATGAACTTGATAAAATGGGTAATTCTATTCAAGCTATAAAAGCTCTTAAGAAATTTCTTCATGATAATGACCAAGGTGTTAATCTCTTGTGTGGTATTACTCACCGTTTGCATTCTAATGTTAAACCATTAGCTCAAGAAGGTCAAGATTTATAGTTATTTCCTCCTATCGCTAGTGTCAAACCTTCTTCTCTTCCTCTTCCTAGTGTTCCTACTTGCACTCCTTCCTTGGTGACTATGATGGTTCCCTCTATTCCGATGAGTGTTCATCATGTGTCCCTTCCTATTTCACAACCTTCTTATCATAATGTTCCTCTAATTGTGTCTTCTATTCCTGTAGCTTCTTTAACTTTACCTATTGTATCTAATGTTTTTATTCCTTCTATTTCATCTCATTATTATACAATTATCAGTTTGGCTCAAATTGTTTCATCTTTAGAACAACAAATTGCCTCTTTAACTCAAAAAAAGTTTAGTATCCCTACTTGTGACATGGGAAGTCCTATGTGTTAGGATATTATTCGTACTCCCATTCCTCAACAAGTTGATATGCCTCATCTTGAGAATTATAATGGTAAGGGAGACCATGTTCATCATGTTAAAACCTTCCAAATCCTTTGTAGTGATTATGCTCATGATCAAAGGATTTTAGTGAAGTTATTTTCCTAGAATTTTCATGACAAGACCTTACAATGGTTTTATTCTCTGACTCCTTATTCTATTCATTCATTTCCTCAACTTGCTAATGCTTTTATTCAACAATTTCAAAATAACATTGGCTTGCAAGTGTCTTTCACTGATTTGATGCATTGTAAACAAAACTTTAAATAAAAATTGACTAAATTTAAAGGTAGATTTAAGAATTTGCATGCTTAGATTTCCTATTGTATTCCTGATATTGATATTCAACATATGGTTATTTCAAAATCGTAAAAAGATATTAGAGATAAGATTCGACTTACTAAATTTACTTCTTTTCAAAAAAATTATGTAGTGCTTCATCATTATCAATTACAAGTGAGCCAATTCTAGAGCACCACTTTAATGGCTACTGTTCCTATAGATAAAAGTGACACTGCTCCTAATCTAAATAAAGTTTGTAAAATTAACAACTATGTCAAGATAAATAAACAAGAAAATGAAGTTGTTGATCAAGTAGTCGTTGCATCTCAAAATGCCACTTCTTCATCCACTACTTTTTGAATGAATCGTACATTTACTCCTCTCTCTGAATATTTACATAATATTATGAATAGGTTGTTAAATTCTAATATGTTTACATTACCTCCTATTTTTCCTCTTTTACGTACTACAATAGTGGCTAAATATTTTGATCCGAAATATTTTGGTCAATATCATCACCATAATGGTCATGATACTGAGAAATTTTATTCTTTAAAACATAAGGTTTAGGACTGAATTGATTCTAATGCTCTATCTGTTGATCATTTTGATGGTAATAGGATTAATTCTATTTCTCCTCCTACTCAAAATTTGCAAATCTATATATGAATCCTTTACCTACACATGATACTAATACTATTTCTTAGTCATCTTTTATGGATATTGTGTATGATTCAAAGATGGATGATATTAATCATGTGGTTAATCAAGTGGAGCATGTGGTTCAATCTATATCTTCACCTCAATCTCAACCTCTACTTCAATATCAAGTTTCAGCTTTACCTCAAATGAAACCTATGCCTAAATTGAATCCTCAACCTAAAGTTCGACATGAACAACCTAAGAAAAAATGATGTTAGGAAATTTTGATTAGCTTTGAGGATTATGAGACTATTAAAGCTCATAATGGTCCCCTTTATATTTATGCTAAGGTTGCTAAGAAATCTACTCGTGGTTCTCTTGTCGATCCTACTTCTGTAGTCAATGTTATTACAGAAGAAAATCTTTTTATGAAAAGTTTGCAATGTGAATTTTATGATAAATCAAAAATATGGATTCAAACTTGTAATTGTTTTCTTTATCCACCATTTGGTTCTATTGATTTACCAGTTGACCTTTTTGGAAAGATTGTGAACACCACCTTTTTTGATGTTCCTGTTTCTGATCAATTTCAAGTTAAGGATGGTTTACCATGGTTAAATGCATGCATGCTATTGCTTCACCTATTCATAAAGGTTTTAAGTTTATGATGATGAAGTGAAGATAGTTAATCATAGCTTATATCATACTTCTAGGCCCATGGATGCTTCTACCATTGATTTCTTTTGGCCTTCTTTACCTAATTCATGTATATATCTTATGATCATACTAACCCCATAGTAGGTATATCCCTTCTATGTTCTTTGTACATTTATGTTTTTCTATCAAAGCCATTGCTCCCATTAAAGTGTTAGTAATGACTTTAATGTGGGGGCATATGTTCTAATCACTTATTCCACACACATACTTTTCAATACATATATTATTATTTTTCAATATACTTTTCTTCCTTTTCAGATTAGTGACTAATCCTTAAAGCATGGATTTATATTTTAGGATCTTTTGATCCCTCCAATTTCAAATATTGATCCCTTAAGGTCAAAGATGTCCTTAAGATTAGATCTCTTTCAATTTTATTCTTATAGAATAGAATATTCTTGAGGGTGAATCTTTGATGGGTTGACTAGTGAATAGCCATATTCACTAGGTGGTTCAATTCCATCTTTCTAGTTGTGCAGTTTGCTTGTGTGGTTCACAATGGGACATAAGCTCTCATTGGGTGGGCTAATCACACTATTTTTGTTTTGTTTTTTTGAGATGTCTCTCTTATTGTGATCCTACAGTTGATGAAGAATTGAGTCCCTTGGGCCTTGAGAGTTTCTTTGTCCCTTTGATTTTAATAAGATTATCTTTTCATTATGATCTACTTTACCAAGATTTTTTTTATTGAGTCCATACTCTTGCTAAAGTGGGGGCTTAATGTATCATCTTAAAGTGGAAGAACTTCCAAGTTAAGAGCATTTATCCCTTCAAATAAGTGGTATGGGATCATGTAAAGCACCTTGAGTGGGTCTTTTCATGAATCTAGTAGTTTTCCCCCTATTCTACTTTTCTTTTTTTATTTCCAACCTATTTCTGACAAACTACTCTATGAAATTGAGGACATTGGCCTTTAGGTCAAGGATGACCTTCTAGGTCAAGATTGACCTCAACCCTAACCTAGGTCAAGGATGACCTCGACCTTGACCTATGTCATGGTTGACCTTGTCCCTGACCCTAGGTCCCATTTTCAATTTCTAGGAGTTTTGGGATCTCGAGCTTTGGAAAGTTTCTCTTCACGCTTCTGGGTTGGCTATTTTAGGTTTCAGAATGACAGACTTTTAAATTACATTTAATCTAGCTCTATTCCTAGGGTGAAGGTTAAATCGGATTTAATGCTCCTATACTAGCCTTCTCTAGGAGTTAGTGCCCTATATTTCTATATAAGAAAGCCTTCTTCCCTCATTTTGACAACTACTTTCCATCCATAACTTCGTAAGTGCATCCACTATCTACAATCTACCTATGATCAATTTATGAAGTGAAGCTCTATTAAGCATTTAGTGTTCAAGAATTAAATTCATCAAGGAGATCCATTGTTACCTATTGAAGGATTCAATCTCTATGGAGCCCTTTTATTGAAGATTTCATCCTACATAAATCCTACATACATTCTACATACATTTGGAGCATTCATACTTGTGGATTGAAGGATTTGAATCCTCAACAAGGATTTCCATATAAGCAAGGTGAATTGTTTCATTTACTTTGTTTATGAATATTTATTATTTCAATTATATTTCAAGGTTAATTCCAAACTAGGGTTTGACTAAGGAAAATTCCCATATCAACAAACAAACCATTTTTCTTGCAGATACAAGTGTGGAACAATGAATCAAAGAGTAGATTTAGGTACCATTTTCATTGAACTTGCGAGATCTAAAAATAGAAATTTTTTTGGAGCAATGCAAGTCAAGGTTGAAATTTTGGGGTACAATTGTGCCTTGGGGTAAGATTGTGCCCCACCAATAGGGTCAAGGTTGACCTCCCTTCAAAAAGGCAAAATATTTTTGGGTTTTCTTTGTCTCGACATTTCTGGTCTGGAATTGGT
The DNA here is from genome assembly GCA_028749045.1 of Cupressus sempervirens. NCBI lineage: Eukaryota > Viridiplantae > Streptophyta > Pinopsida > Cupressales > Cupressaceae > Cupressus > Cupressus sempervirens. The sequence goes on along the minus strand of CM053790.1, from coordinate 831,875,831 downwards.
TGCAGGTTTTCTAGAAACTTCATACAGACATCAGCAAACAATATTTTCCAAATTCAAGGTGAGTATTTTTTCTTTATCTATTTCATGTTTTTGGTACATACTCTCCCATAATAGAAAGATCACTCATAACCCCCCTCTTTCTGCCTATTTTCATCAATTGATCCATTGTTGCATTGAACTTGTGTTTAATCAATTTGGATAATTCCTTCTTAAAATTAGGGTTGTGAAGAGGGTTTTCCATTTTATTTTTGTTCAATATTGAATACTATGAAAGAGATGATCTACCTTTGGAAATATTCTGCTTTAATCCATCCTGTTATGTACAATCTATGGCTCCAGATTCTTCCTATTGTCACTTGGACCCTATGGAAGGAAAGGAATAATAAGAATTTTAGAGAGGAGATGAAAACAACATAGGACTTATATTATATATAGTCAAAATACTAGTTAGAGAAAGTGTTAATGCTACTACCTATCTAAATTCAACCCCTTCCCCAATCTGATTGACTCCATAGTGCAATAGATTTGGCATATCAATCAAAGCCTAATCAACATGAATTAGGCCAGTATAAGGAAGATAAAGGAGATCAAATGACACCCTCCTAAGTAAAATTGGATGAAATGTAATGTGGATAGTTTCTCTAAGGGGAACTTTGGTATCTATGGAATAGGATGTTTGGTAAGAAAGAATAAAGGAGAAATGATTCAAGGTTTTTCTAGAGACATAGGAGTTAATCTAACAATTATATTGAAGGAATAACAATGTGAAAATGAATAAAGATTCTTCAAGAGCTTGGTGCCAACAATATCATACTAGAAGTGGACTCAAAGTTCATTGCTAATATCCTCTCTAATAAAGTGACCTACCTCCGGATAATTCTAAATCTTATGGAGGACTATAAAGGAAGGCTATCCTTGTTTAGGAATCTTAAGATAAAACACACCTTGAGGGAGGGAAATGGAACTATTGATTTCTTGGTTAACTGGGGCCTAGGCTACTTCAAAGGAAGATGTATCCAATATGAACTACCCTAAGGAACTCAACATAATTTAAATCAATGATAATAAAGAAACATAGATTGGGCAAGAAATAGGTTAAGAAAACTTCTCTTTGGTTCTCTAGGAAATATATCAACAATCATTCTAATTCTATAAGGTGTGAGGCTATTTTCTTATCATTGGCTATTTGTAAAAGAGGGAGTTTGAAAAAAGATGGAAAGTATAATTTAAAAGGGCTGGGTATTATTTTATTTAATAAAGTCAAAGCTTTACCTAATTCTAAAAAAGGTATCTAAAACATTTTTCATCTCTCCAAATTTGGTAACCCACCAAGTTACTCTATTAGAGCCACCATCAAGGAGTTTGCCTATAGTCAATTTAAAGAAAAGATATGAGGAAGATTTCATAAGAATAAGCAAGAAGAAAAGTAATATTTTTAAAGAAATTACTTCATTTCCTTAATTAAATATATTTGTGTGAAGGCTACCAATGAAGATTTATGTTATTTCAGCCAACCCAAGGACATCTATTCTCCAAGGGGTACTTTATGGATGATGAATGTTGATCATTTTTCACCAAGCCTTAGAAACTTGCAAAAAATCACAAATATTGAATATTCTTAGAGTAATAATTCTCATAAAAATAAATATTTTACTATGAGAATACAAAAAGTTTCCAATAACCAGAAGAACAAAGCTAAAGAAATGAAAGATATTTAGGAAGTGTTTGAGGAATTCAGTCAAATAAAAATCATGGGTGGGATATTGAAGAAGGTGGAGACAAGGAATAATAGAGAGTTGAAGAAAAACTTGGAAATATGGAGTTATTTCCAAAAAAATGTGTTGAGAAGCTATATTAAAGCTATGAGAGGTTTTAGTTGCGAACTTTCCAATAGGCTTGCCAATTCTTGGCATAAGTGCATGATTACTAAAGGAAACATTTAGTTGGAGATCACCCTAGAATTAATCACTAAAGCTATTGGTCTTAAATGTGAAGGGAAATGATTAGAATGAAAAATCCAAGCTAGATACAACCTCTAGAAGAATAAATTCTTCAAGGCCACAGAGAAGTTGGAAAGGATAAAATTAAAAAATGGGTATGATGGATTTCCTCTTCCTCCTCCCTTTTCTACTATTTGTCTTTGGGTCATAAAGTATAAATTACCTGTGAAGGTCATTTTAATCCTTATAATGCTTATTATTTTCATTTGCTTAATTTCCCATGTAATGAAGAAAAGATAAATGTGTTTCTCTTCTTACCTTCTTCTTTGAAATTAAATATCAATAATGGTGATAGGCCTCTGCTACACTAATGATTGATTTTTCTACACTACCACCATGCTTGTTTGCTTTTCCATACATTTAGTAGACTCTAACCTTTAAGAAAGATGATGTTAGTACTAGATCCTCTATGAGATTCAAAGAAATTTTCTCCTCTCCCCTTAACTATAATCTTGTCAGCCCTAAGACCTCTTCCCAAAAGATGGTACCAATGAATCCTCGAGCCCTAAGAATGACAACCCTTATGCTCTCTCCCTTGAAGAATATATTAGGCTTGAAACCCTGCCCCAAAAGAAGAAGTCACCTAAAAATAATCCCCAAGGTCCTAACCTTTATCATAGGAAATTTGAAAAGGAAATTATTGACATGGATAAATAGAGGTCTTAGGAAGAAGTTAGAAAAAATGAGAATGTGTAGGCTAAAGAAAAAAACTAGGAGTCTAGCTTGGAAGAAAGGATGTTTGAATGCATCTATAAGAAGAAAGAATTGAGTAAAATGAAGGACAAGAAGGAAATGAAAGTCATAGAAGAAGAGTTGAAATACTTGGAAGTTGAAATGTAAATATCAAATGATAGTGTGAACATGAACTCCAAGGATGAAGAGTATGTAGAGGGAGAGTAAGAGAGATATTATGGGGAGGATGAGGGAATATAAATTGAATAATAGGAGGCACACATTGAGGTGTATTTAGATGTGGTGAGCCTTGGGTACGAAAAGCTCACTCTAGACAAGAATGAAAAATAGGGGAGGTAGAGTAAAACTATAGAAGAATAGAATAAAGGGAAGAAAGAGATTGATTCTCTATAGGTTAGGACAAAGGAGTTCAAATGAAATTTAATTAGTTGCTTGGAAAATATGAAGAAAAATATTGAATTCCTTGAATAAATGTGTAATGAGGTAGTAACTAACATCGAGTTGGGAGTCATGGTATCTACCCTTCGCAAAATTCAGTGTGAGACCCTAAAAATAACTTTTCTTGGTGTTGTGACTCATTGGAGCAAGATGAAAAATGCCAAGGAAGTGGTTGTGGGTGAATAAGAGAATGAGTAGGGAGTGTTAGAAAGTAAAGTCTGCCAAGATAACTAAGAGTGGGGAGGGGGGCTGAATACATTATCCAATTAAAACAACTTTTATCAACCTTATTAAATATGAAACATGTAATCAATAAGTGTAACAACCATAGAAAGATCACCATACACAATAACACAAAATTTTTTAACTAGGGAAACCCTTGATTAGAGGGAAAACCCTAGTGGGGATGGTACCCACAAAATGATGTACTAATATATAAGTTCCTTGCAAGAGGATGAACTCTTTTAGGAGTCAATGAACTGCGTTAAGTACATATTAGTCATTGTTAGGAGACTTTGAATCCCTGTGAGGAGATTCCAACCCTATCAAGAGTTATGCCAACCTTTTTAGGAGTTGTGGAAGGAGGAAGGACCCACTGTCCAAACATAGGGGCAAGACCATCAAACTCACTGTCCAACTGGTCTTATTATTATCCTTTGCAAAATAATACAAGTAAAAAACTATCCACAAAAACCTCTATTCGAAATATAGTCTCTCTATTAGCTCTTTATGCCTTAACCACACAAAACACTTCTTTGATCTCAAAATATTCAAAATTAGGTTCACTGGATCTCATATCCAAGCTTGCTTACTTGCATTACATAGTCACACACTTAAATCACACAATTACTACAAGGAAAACATATTTGCTTTATACCAAGTTCTTAAAAAAATTATTGAGTTGGCCTTGATCCTTTCCCAATTTACAAATATAACATAGAACCACATTAAGATACTACAATACATGTTACCTTACTATATTACCACTTTCCACAAATATAACCAAACTATTAGCTCATAATCTTCACAATCCTTCACATGTGCAACATTAGGATGTACCTGTTTGACCACTACATCTTTGTCATGTCTTCTACCTTTGTACAACTACACTTAAAAATTTTCTATATTTGTTATGAGATATAATCAAAAGATCAGTAACTGCTTCTAAGGAACTCTATTTGAATGCTATCATCAATAAATCTTAAATAAAGTTATCAATTGTCTTCATCTTTCTACATGCACATTTAATCACATCATCTGGACACTCTATATAACATGTCCTCAACTACATCTAAATTCATCTTCAATCGTCAAATTACACAGCCTCAATCTCCATTTGCTACTCTGTAAATTTTTTATAGAAAAGCTTGTATGTTTACATCAATGACAAACAATGCAATGAATGCAACATATAATCAATTTATCATATCTTAGCAATGCTAGGATACTCCCCCATAGGAATACCATCAAAATTCATGCTAAAAATGTCCCCCTTTGACATTGATGGTTACATAGATGAAAAATAACTAAGTTCCATAATACCAAATACTCCATTGTTGCAACTTCTCACTATAGTGTTATCATACTCTTTTCAAATCCTCTTCATCAATAAAATCTAATTCTTAGGAACATCTCTCCCCATTGATATCAATATTAGGTAAAAAACTCTCTCTCAATGTACTATGACATTTTTTTCATGTAGAACTCTCCCCCATTGACATCAATGACAAAGGCATCATTTTGTCAATTCTGTAACATAAGATCTTTAGTAACCTCAAGTATCCAAAGACACAATTAAATACTAGTTACCAAGAGTCCTTCATGACTCACCTTAATCAAAGATACTCCCCAATAGAGGAAGCATCAAGCATCCACTCCAAATAAAGAATAGTGCTCTATATAATTGGACTGATGTAGTCTTTGCATCAACTACTCAGAAGTAGGTAGAGGAATAACCCCAAGCATACCTCTCAAGTACTCAAATGTATCCTTCAAAAAAGGCTTTGTAAATATGTTTTCTATCTTCTCATTTGTACTGATATACTCTAATTTGATCTCTTTCTCTACAACTTTCTGTCTCAAAATATGATACTTAATATATATGTTTTATTTTTCAAATGTAACATAGGATTCAAGAAAATTTTAAATCACTAGGCCTTAGGTTTTTAGGATCTTCATGATTAATGAATGATTCTTACATATCTTTTAAACCCTATTTATGTATACATTTTTTCTCAATCATATTTTAATTCTTTGAGGTCCTCTCCACACTATCGCAACTAATTCTTTGGACAATTGAGCTGAACCTTGAGACTAATTCCACCTCATTTGGACACTCCTTATTTGGATTTGAGCTTAATTTTCATAAGGTTATTGGGAATTTAGATTGCATTGCATAAAGATCCTCAACCTATTTCCAATGATCTCTAAAATTCCTAGATCTCTTAGTTCCATAGGTAAGCCAAGAAAAGTGCACCAAAATGGAAAAAATTGGGAAAAAAAATTCCTAAAATAAAAGATGGAGTCCAATTTTGAAGATATAAACTATGACCATTCATAAATTGTTCTTTAAACTTTAAAAATCTATCCCATTCTTTCAAAAAAATCAAATCTAACAATAAAGATCCCTAATGTCTCTTCTACACAAAAATATATTAGACAACCTATTCCTATGACTTTTGACTCATATAGTTAATTCATCGGAAATGAAGGGCATAAATTCAAGAAATTCCTTGCTAGAGAAAATCTTTGAAGATGGTCAACTCGGTCTTTCAGAAAATCTTCTCATAGTGCTATTCTTTCCCCACCCTATTTCTTAGCCTTCTCAGAACTATTTTTCAGCTGCTTAAAATGATCAACATTTTTCCCAATTCTTTCTCCAAGTCTGATATGGTTTGGCTCAAAATTTAGGATAAAAGATGGAGAAGGTAGTTTGTAAATATCAAATATGGGTTGTTTATCTTGTCTCTTGCAAAAGTTCCACTCTAGTTTCCACTAGTACCTAGCTTGTCTTGCCTTCTTCATCCACCCAAAACCTGTATTAATCCATCTTGGTTTTTTGAACAGCGATAACTTGAAGAAACCCGTCCCGAAAAAAGCCTAAAATGCTGGTGAATCCAACATTTTTTGGGAAGGAAAATTTTAATGTCGAGGGCAATTTTTTGTTCCATATAGGGAAATCAAATATTATATGTTGGCAATTTTTTTCTTGCCCTAGAAAAAATCATTTTAAAATGTCACGAATTAATGTTTTTTTATTTGACAGATAAATAAATGATGGCTATTTTCCCCCTTTCTAAAAATGTATTAATAATGTTAGAGGCGAATTACTTTTTTTGTAGGAAAATGAATAATAATGGTCTTGGCTAATAGTCAGTGGTAAACTAAAAATTGTTTGATTTGAAAGCAAATTTGCACGCGTATTGGCTAGTGACTGTACTGACTACTGAGTACTCACTTCAAGTTTCAACTTGTATACTATCTTAGGTCTATTATTAATAATTTCATAACATCATTACATTAGTGTTACTATTACCAAGTCGGCTACCGTCACTTTCATTTTGTTAATAGTAAATACAATAGTTTTATTGATCGTTGATTAGTTAGAGATCAATGATAGAAGATGCATCTCTAGGCCACTCACTTGAAAAGACCTGAAGTCGCACATAATTCCATAGAATGGAGACACATGGAAAGGTTTGTATGGAAATCATTACTCAATGTTAGGCACTATTGACTATCTGACATTAATGCCAATACATTTTGGCATTTCACATGCTTAAAAATGAATAGGAATACAAAAAAATAAGATATGAAAGATTACAAACGCCATAGAATTAAATGCAACTACCATTAAATAGCCTCTTAAATTCCTCCTTCATTATCATTTCTCATATTCTTCAATTTGAATTCGGTTCATAATTACACTTTGTAGAGTTTCTTGAATCTTAGTCATGGATACACCAATTTGCCTAAAATGTACTATAATGGCTCTGCAAAAGCCCTTTTTGGGTAGGATTCTTGACGATGTCCTTGCCATGGTTTGTAAGGTAGATGCATGAAGTCCTTTTATTCACCATGCTATACTCATGGTAGTCGGCCATGAATTTTTGAGAAATGATAAGAGGTACTGTATATCCACGAATATTATCTCCTACTTCCTCGTGTCTCTTTTTTACCTTGGAGGTAGTTAAATAGATATGCTGATGCTTCTGCATAACATTTTTAGGGAAATATTTTTAGAAGATGATGTCAAAATTATTGTATTGGTTGAGCAGGTATTGGGGCCAGGCATTGGCATCCCTTTTGCATATGTAGCAGATAAGTAATTGGAGGAAGGCATAGGGTGCATTATACATAAGCATCCTTTCTTGCTCATTATGAATGAATGACAATTGACTCGCCATCGAAAGTGGGCACAACTTGGAAGGGATTTTCTATGGAAATGGTTGTTGTTGGATGATGTCAGTGAGACCAACTTCACATGGCTGGATGAGTTTAGTTACATCATCTTGTCAGACAGATTCCTTGCATTTTGATTAAAGGCTTTAAGCCCTCGGCCCCTCAGCTCACTGATGCTTCTAGCCTCCATGGTTCCCTATTCCCTATTTTTGAATATTGTTTCCCTACCCATTGCCCTTAAGGAAAAAAAATGTTGTTAAGATATCTGTATTTTTCTTTGGATTGGGCCTTGCCCTTTTTTGTAAATTATGAAATAGTTAAACTGGGCTGATTTAATCAGCTATTTTGAATATCTATGCTATGAATAAGTATTATGTACATTGTATAGTCTAAAATATTATCAATGAAAACAATAGTGTTTGGCTTCTCAAATCATTGTTCTTGTTAGTCTATGACTTTGTAAGTTTGTTTTTGGCATCTTGATTCTCAATGCACTGTTGAAATGTTACTGTTAGTCTGCGACTTTGTTAAAAATAGTTAACTATTAATAATTAACTATTTTTCTTTACTCTGATTGGTTAAAACAAATGAAGCTTCAAGGAAAACTAAAGATTAATAGATTATAACCTTACCAAAGTTAAATATAATTTTGATAATTTATGTGTCAAACTTTTATTTCATACCTATCTTGTCACCTATTCCTAACTTTTCTTCATTATGACACCTTTTAAATGATAAAAAATAGTTTATAAACAATTATCACAATTTTCAATATATGTTAAATTTTAATAATTTATAGATATTTTAACTATATTATATTTTAATTTTAAAACTAAATAATAAATATGAATAAAAATATAGCATTTGCAATTATATTTTTAAATTGTAATTATTTTATTTATATTAAACGATTGTCATTATTATTATTTCATGATATCTTGCACCAATTTTATTTTATAAAATTTAATATATCTTCATTGACTTTTTCATATCATCTTTACAATAAAAAGATTATGATAGAAAAAAAAATCCTTTATTTATATATATTAAAACTATTATAATTATTATTATAAATTATATTATATATAATATTTTATATAAATAATTAAATTAACATCATGATTTTGACATGCTCTTTGCTCAAGATTAAAAGTAAAATAATAATAATTAATAACAATTTTTTAAATTTTTCTCTATATTAATTAATATGTTATGTAAATTGAAAATTCTTTTCAATGACCGCAGCTCAATTTTAGGTCAAAATTTAAAAGATTGAAAATAAAGTCTATTTCTACCTGAAATTGGGACACGTGTCCTTGAAGATTCTACTCGAAATCTCAATCGTTACATAAAAGAAGGTTCGATGGTCCGAGATGAATTTCAGGTCGATTTGGGGAATGCTTTCCCATATGCTTAGATTCATCTAGAATCATGACACATGTCTGGTCACTACCAATTGGAAGACTCGGTTAATATTATTAATAATTATGTTTATAAATAGTTATCATAATTATCAATATATGTCAATAATTTATAGATAATTAAACTATATTACATTTTTATTTTGAAACTAAATAATAAATATGAATAAAAATCTAACATTTGTAATTATATTTTTTAATTTTATTTAAATCAAACTATTGTCATTATAATTTATTAATAATCATTAGTACTTGCTGGTAGGTACTAGGCTTAGGGCTAAGAGCTAAATATTTCATTTTCAATATGATTCATTAACATTAATATTTTTATTTTTTAAAATGTAAGTGCATTGGTCTATATATTATATTTTAATAATGTATTTTTTTATAAATTATAATTTTCTTTTTGTCATTTGACTAAAAATAATACTACTTATATTATATAATGATTTAAGATTTATTATTATTATAAAAATATTATTATTTTTATTTATAATTATTTATTATATAATAGAAATATAATATAATTATTTATAATATAATATTATTATAACCATATGTCATATGATATATATGTAATAGAGCATATATATCAATGATTATATAATATATTTATGAATAAAATTTAAATTTAAATTAACATCATTACAGAAAAATATAATTATATTACATTTTTATTAATTAAAATATTTTATATATTATAATAAATTTATTAAATTTAAATTAGATTTATATAAAAACTAAAGGCAAGTACTAGTGGTAGGTGGTTCATATGTTGCACCAATTTTATTTTATAAAATTTAATATATCTTCATTGAATTTTTCATATCATCTTTACAATAAAAAGTTTATGGTAGAAACAAAAATAATTTCTATAATAGAAAAGAAAATCCTTTATTTATATTATATTATAACTATTATAATAATTATTATAAATTATATTTTTATATTTAAAAAATATTTTATATAAATAATTAAGTTAACCCAAAATCAGAACATGTGTACTACAAGATTCTACTCGAAAATTGAAATCCCGACCATTGACTAAAAGAAAGATCGACGACCCAAGATGAATTTCAGGCCAATTTGGGGAATGCCTTCCCAAGTGCCTAGATTCATCCGAAATTGTGACACGTGTTCTTGAGAAGTGTCATGATTCCAGATGACTCTTGACAACAACGATATCACTCCACAAATTCACTCAAAAATCATATTGAATCATCGATAATTAAGTTCTATTTTTATTAATTAACTTATTTAAAATGAAAAAAATTATTCAAATGTATATCAATGTAATAAATTTTTACTTTTTATTATTATTGTTATGTACATTACTAAATTAGTGAGTCTTGACTCTTTATGTTGTTTACATGTACATTGTACATACTATTAGTAAAGTACCTAAAACCATTAATTACTTAATAATTTTTTTTAACTATCAACCCTATACGTTTTTAGAGTATGAAGTTGAAATTTCTCCAAGTCAAGTCCGATATGATAGGGTATTCAAATTTCAAATTTTCAAAGACTGGCAGAATTCCATTTTGTGTTCTGAAGACTGAAAGTTTGAAACTTGAGTATCAGATGACAACACCAATTATCCAATCTTGATTCCATGTATTTAATTTTTTAAAAACTGTTTTCAATGAAATTTGCAGTAATAGAAATCTTGATTTTAATTGTCTTAGATTTACACTTACAATTATTTTAAATTGGGCCTGAAGAAAATTTTTGTGTAATAACCAGTAGTAGGCATTGACAAAACAAAGTAAAAAATCATCCCGTACAAGTGTAAGCATAAAGGAAAAGAAACACATTATAGAACTCAAGAAAGTGCTACAAACTCCAGGTTTCACCGATGAATGTCATGATGTTTTTTATCTTGTTATCCATGGAGATTTAGGAATCATGGGAATTAGACATTCATTGTTTAATAAATGGAAAGATCCACTAAAGGGGAGAAATTATTACAAACATAACAACAATATTTGTGCACATAAAATTAAACCAACTTCTCTAGTTATTGGATTAGCAAACCTCTCTGTACCCGAAGTATTCCCTTGCCCTGAAATTGTAATGTTATGCACTCAGAATTATGATGAAAATAGAAAGGAAATTGTAAACCAAAACACTCAGGAGGAAATTTTATCCATAACTAAGAGTGAATTTTTCACTCTATTAGACCTAGGGCTAGGGTTTAAACTAGAAAGCTTTAAGAAGTGCATTGACTTGGATAAACTAGCACAAGTTTATGAAAAATTGGAAAGAGTTTTCAAGATTCATTTATTAAGTGTTTAATAAACTACAAGCCCTCCACTAGTGTTACACTAGACATAGACCATAAGCCTCCTTATCAGTATGATATTTTTGTGCCATGGGTTCAGCATACTATTCCTTCATCATTTTGTCTGGGATTGGAAAGTAACAAGGAAGTGGGGGCCAGTGTTCTTGAAATGATTTATAATATCCATTATCGAGGTCAGTCAGTTGAGAAGGTAGATGTAAGATATAATTTTGTTTAGCACATTGTTGAATCTATGCAACAACAATTACTAATGATTAAACAAAGTACAACTATAGGCAAGATGAAGAAATTTAGGTTCACAAGTTACTTGTGCTACCTTCTTTAAGTAAAGCATCACCTAATATTTGAGATAGAGAACAACAAGCTTGATATTGAAGTCTATAAGTTTGATGAGAAAACCTGAAAGAAATCAGAGACTCCAAGTCTAGTATATGAGTGAATACATAAGATGAGGATGACTCCTACAAATAAAAACTACAACCATTTTGTAGACTTCTTTTTGGCACCTATTTACCAAAAAAATCATAGACACTTTGATGCTTAGATTGCTTATGTCTTATAAAGATTGCATTCAACTAGGAAGTCAGATTCAAATGGCTAACTGATTCTTCATGGAAGAGTACACTGTATTAAGGTTTTATGGTTTAGCGATTGAACCCTACAAACTTCCAATGCATGTTACAAAAAGGGTTTTTGCAATGGAATATGTATGGCAGATGGAGAGTGCAAATGAACTTTTCAGTGGACAAGAAAAGAAAACTATATTTCCTTTCCTTTCGCAATTGGAGGCCTCACATTTAAGAGAAAGGCTTTCAAAGTGGAAAATGAATTGGTAACTTTTTTTGGCTTTGATTTTGTCAGTCGCTAGAATTATGATCCATTGAACATAATAAAAATGAGACTTATTGCCAATGGGAACTCTGTGAGCAAATATCAACATTAGGAGATTCCATTGATAGAAAAGTTAAAAAATAAGGATTCATAGGATGAGGTTAAAAAAGAGATGGAGAAACATGCAATAGAGAATAATATTTCAATGTAGGAATTGTCATCCCAAATTATGACATTACACAAATTAGAGCCACTGACATGCTTAAGTTTCTACAAGAAAGCATCTGAACCTTCTAAAAGGTCTATGCTAAAACAAATTAAAGAGGCATGTGTAGTTGAATTGCGGTGTCATACCAAGATGACTGATTTTTGGAAAATGAGGCAAAATTTGGGTGAACCAATGAAATCAGCTGGTTTTGATGAAATTGAGGAGGACGAAATTTTCAAAAATTATTGGAATAAAGAGCATCCAACTATATTTTGATTTTGGCAATGACAGTGATAATGAAAGATAGAAGGACCTCGAGTTTGATGCCGACATTCAAGGCATTCAAGATTCTGGGTCAACCAGGGGTAGAGATATTGTTAAACTTCAAATGAGTGATTCTATTAAATAAACATATAGTAAAGGGGAAACTATGATACAAAAAATGGGTTATGCAGGTATAGGGCCCATTGGTGCAAGTGGTGAAGGGATTTGGAATCCAGTTCTAGTACCACACCCACCCAAAAGAGGATGTAAATCAATCCTTGGACTCTTTGAGATTGAAGATGATTGATTTAGAAAGGGGAAAAAATTATTATACTTCTGCTTCTGAAGGTCATCCCAACACATTATTTGGTAAATCTTCAAATCCATTTGTAGTTGATCCCACCAGCACTAGCACTGGCACTAGCATGGATGAACCTTGTGCAAAAAAGAAAAAAGTTATGACAATTACAATGCCAGAAATATTAGTGGTTACTTCACCAATGTATGCACTAGTAGCTTCTATACAAACCCATAAAATAGTCCTAAAACTCCAGGATTTGGAATGGGCCATCTTCAATCTATTGGCAATCCTCAAAATACAATTGTAGGTGGAGTAAGTTTAACTAGAGTTAGAGGAGCATACAATGATACAATTGATAATTCGCCTTTCAAACACTCAATTGTGTTAGCAAACCCAGATTTTAGTTTGAATGAGTTTGCATCAAAGTTTAAACTGACAAGTGAAAGAAATATGCAAATTATGAAGACTTTGAAAAGTGATGCAGTTGCTAAATGTTAGGGATGTACTAATAGAATATTTCCAACATATGATCTAAACAATGAAATGATAGAGCTTCATGGCTATTATGCCCCTAGTTAGAGATAATAATCCACCATAAAATGTAATAATCATAACGATATGCAAGTTACCAGTATTCAAATGGATTTGTCAAAAGTGAAAATATTGACAAAATCAATATATCAAAAGAGAGCAACAAAATGGTCTACTCTACACTTCTGAAAGTGGAGAGGGAAAACAAATGGTTTACAAAGAAAATAGAAAAGTTACAGGTAGACCTTGATAATGTGAAGGTGAAGGAGAAAGCAACAGCCAATAGGTTCAAAGAATTGCAAAATAGGATAAAGAAATCTTCTCCTATAGAGGCAATTGTCTAGCAAGAAAAAGATGAATGAACAAATGCAAAAATTGACTAAAGAATTGGATGAGTGCCAAAAAAGACTTCAGCATGAATAAGCCTCCACTACATAGTTGTTCAAGTTTGTAGAGAGTAGTGCACAGGTCAACAATAAAATGAAAACTGATCTGGACTCTACTATCAAGGAAAATAATAATTTGAAGATTGAATTGGAGAATGAAAAAAAAAATTCAGAGTCTAGGGCAAGGATGATTTTTAATTTGCAAAAGAAATTGGAGAATGAGAAGAAAAAAGAGGAGTCTAGTGCAAACACAATCCAAAATTTGAATAAGCAATTGGAGAATATGAAACAAACAGAGGATTCAACTGGAAAAACTATTAGTGATTTGAAGAAGGAATTGGAGAATGCGAAGAAAACAGAGTCTAGTGCTACTGCAAGCACTAACACAATCCATCATATGAGTAGGAAATTGCAGAACGCAAAGAAAAAAAAGGAGTTAGCTGCAAAGAAAATCCTCGATTTGAGAAAGGAATTGGAGAATGTGAAGAAAGCAGAGTCTACTCAAAGACTCCATGATTTGAAGAAGGAATTAGACAATGCAAAGAAAAAGGAGGAGTCTACTGCAAAGACAATCCATGATTTGAAAAGGGAACTCGAGGATGAGAAGAAAAAAGAGGTAACTACTACAAATACAATCCAAGATTTGAAGAAGAAATTAGAGGATGAGAGGAACAGAGCAACTAATTGGCAAGGGCAACTAGAGGAAATATAGAAAAAGAGTGAAAAAGAGATGTCTAAAATGAAGAAAAAGATGGAGAATGTAATGTAAGGAAATAGAATGACCTCTTCCAAAGACCATCATGCGAAAGATACTATAATAAACATGGTTAAGCTTATCAAACAAGAAAATTGAGAAAAAATAATGAAGAACAGTGACAATTTGTTTGAATGGCTTGGTCTAAATAGCAATCTTAGACTTACCTTTGAAAATGTAAGAAATGATGTTGTGGGTAAAAGAAAAAAATTCACCAATTCCTTAAAAAATATTTTTGACCAAATTTTGAATAAAGTAAAGAGATCTAGCAAGAGGGATTTGGAAAAGCATAGAATAAACAACTATTTGGATGCCTCTATAATGACCATTGAAGTCTATCACAATTGTGAACAAGTGACGGAAATAGTTGAAGCTCTCAAATCTACTTCCAAAGACTTGATGAAGATGAATAACATCATATTGAACTTGCTAACTGTTAGATTACCAAATGTACCTAACTCAGACAACAGATTCATTGGAAAAGAAAATTACATGAAAAAGTTGTAGGACAACATGAATTTTGATTTAGACAACTTGCCTGAGCAAACCACTCCAGAAAGAATTGCAAGTTACATCAAACCATTTTCAACAATGAATGAAGTTATAGATAAATTCCTTGATTCAAGTAAAACTATCTCTCAGAAGTATTTATTATTGATGAGGTTACAACTATTTAGATACAACCTCAAACAAATGGAGCTTCCAAATGATGTAGAATGGAGCACCCTAAAGAAATTCATTGAAGCTAGGTCATCTTCTCAAACTAAAACTATTGCTATTGCTATTAGTGGTAATCATAGCTGATAGCACTAAGAAGTAACAACTTAGTAAGTGATAGTACTATAATCATTTTGTTACTTGTTGCTCTTTATTTCAAATTTTGGATTTAATTTCAACTTTGTTTAATGTTAATTGTTACAAGAATCAAGAACCAACATATCAAGATAGTTGGGAAGTGAGGCATTGGCATACTATTACTACACAAAGTAGATGGAAAAAATTTCCCTAATATTTGAAAAAATTGTACAATTGGCAATGTGATTGTATACCAAAGTAACAAGAATCAAAATCGTGTCAAAATCAACAAGCTTGAATTGAATCATCAATCAAATCGTTGAATCGTGTGAATTGCGTGAATCATTGTGATTCTTGGAACTATGTTCTATACACATAATGTATTATGTAGTAATAATTGATTATATATACAATTACAAACTAGCCTACAACTATTGTTGCTCCCTTGTATGTGCAAAATAGAATTCAGGGTCAATGGTCATTTCAATTTGACATCGAGTCATTTGCAAAGGGTTGTAATTGTTTGTAACTGTTAAATGTACTATGTTACAGGCTGATTTATAATTATAAATAATAATAATTTTTTTAAAAAAATAGATCTTATTCTATTAAATGCATTATGTTACAATTTCTTAAAGAAACTAGAATCAATGAAAATATCAACATGTAAGTTTGTAACATCAATAGTTCAAAAAATAAATTTAAGCATCTATAAAATGACAGCGAATGAAGGCTATAAATTGACTTCTAAAAACATAATTAATTAGTAGATAGAGTCTTAGATCAAAGCTTCTACTACTAGCCTACTACTTGACTCACACAGAAGTTAGAACTTGAGGTTGAGAAGCTACTATAATTGTCAATCTACCTAGACCAGCTTAGTATCACTATCATCATAATCCTCCTCATTTATTGCATATAAAATTTCATTGTTTGTTGTGTTTTCTTTAGATTCACTATTAGCATCAATATGCATGCCAAGGTCAACATCATCTTCATTTCTTCCAGTATTAGGACATGAACCACTGCCACTGCCACTGCCACTGCCACTACCACTACCACTACCACTACCACCACCACTGCCACTGCCACTGCCACTTGGGTCTAAAATGTTGGCAATCCCTCTTCTTTGACATTGGTTTCTCCCAATTTTGAGAAGCCTATCATAAGGGAAACTATCTACCTCATGCCTAGAATTATAGAGCCTCAAACAATTATCCAGATTTTTGTCCAATTTGTTTCTAACCTTTGACTTTAGGAAGCCCAAAGTACTGAAAACTCTCTCATCCTCCACTAATTTCTCTCACCAACATTTTTCCAAAGATTTCTTACCACTCCCTCTTCATTTGGGTTCTCCATAAGATCATATTTTTCCCTCATTATGTTTGCAAAAGAATATGATTGATCTCTTAGTCAAGATTCATCTAAAATTCCATTTATAGTTACTCCATTGATTAATTTAGGTTTGAAAAAATGGTGAATCAAATTCATCATCCTTCTTTGAAAATTAGTCGAATAGTTTAGAGGCCAATATTGTAGAAAAACAATTGACATTTCTTTAAGTAGTTGCTCTGGGGGGAATATGAATCTAATTTCTGAGGAAAGATTGTAGCAAACTCACTTGACAGAGTCAAGCAAAAAGTATTTGATCTAATTGAAGTCTTCAATTGTAACACATGAAAGTACCTTCTCTGGTTCTGATTCAACTTCGTTTCATGCTTTGGTGGGGTTGGAGTCGGGGTTGACGCAAGCATAGTACTTTGCAAACTTTGATTCATCTAATGGTAGTAATCGATATAGAGTATCTAGGCTATTACATGTCATTTTACATAGCTTATTATATTCAGCAATGTACATAGCTCTCTTTTGAACCTTTTTAATAATATTTCTCATCTCCTATAGCATGGGGATAATAGCTACTAAAGTTAAGAGTATCTTAACATTAGTTAGACTTGAATATAGCCGAGGGAATCTATCCTGCACAGAGTTTATTAGTCCAAGAAATGAAGGATATTCAAAGATTACTCGATGCCTTGGTCTATACAAAGAGATCCATCTGGTATCATTGTCTTTAAGAAGCTTCTTCCCATTAGTAAGTCCTTGAGAAAAGTGTTGAAATTCTTCGACTCATTTTGGACTTCAACAAAAGTATTGGTAAATATTTTTGATTAGAGATTCCACTTTACTTACACAACCAAAATTGTTGACAATTCCAAAAGCTAGATTCATTTGATGGGGCATTCAATGAATGAGAATAGCATAGGGTGCCAAATGATTCTTGATCTTTTTGCAAAGACCGCCTTTATGACCTTGCATAACTGAAGCTCCATCCATTCCAACAAAAACCAACTTTTTGGCAATCTCCATTTTATCCAAGCCTCCACATTCAATTAGAGTACTATTTAATAAATCATATAAATTTTTAGCTGTAGCACTAAAATTCAATTTAGCAACAAATAGTAGAAAGGGTTGATGACAAAGATTGTTTATAGTATAACCATGCATGCACACCCAGGAAGTATTATTAATTGTTGTAATTTCATCTAGAGATAGTGCAGTGAAATTTGAGTGTTTTATTTTTTCCTTCATATCTTCTTTTTCAACTTGTGCAAGACATCTAGCCCATTCCCACCCACTGTTTACTAACTAGTGATTGTTCAGATAGTTTGAAAGTTTAAAAAATTGCAATAAGGTAGTAATTGAAGGGTAGTCTATCATAGGATGTCCTCTACTCAAAATATAGAATACCACACTTAATTGAACTACTTTTTCCATATTTTGCACTTCCATTGCTTTCCCAATGAAATCTTTGATGGAACCTTTTACTACAAAACACTTCTCTCATATTTACTGGTGTAACTTGTATATTTTGGAATTCTTGATATGTAGACAATTATCCTTTGTTTTCCAAGTTAGCATGGATTTTTCAACTCTATCTATAGTTTACTTTTTGTGAACTTTACTGATATTCTTTTCTATGGTATAAAGTTTAAGTTGCAACCTCTTCTCCTTCTTTGTTATCTCTATGCAAATCTTACATCTACATTCTACAGGAGGCTCACCATTAATGGGATTGGCCATTGGTTCAATGAACCAGTACTTTTCCACCCATTCTAAATGAAAATTCATTTTGGACAGATCCCAGCGAGATTGATCTTTCTTTGATTCCAATTTCCTTTTCCCCTTTTGTGCATGAACATGGTTTATGGAATCACTTTGGGTTTTCTCACTCAACTAGTCTGAGACTGACTCCAACTCTATAATATTAGTTTCTAACTCCTTACTCAAGGGAAGTGCCTCCAAATTATGTTCAAGTTCATTCTCGATTGAGATATTAGGTTCACCAACTTGAACTTCAATACGGCTTGAGTCTCCAACTTGTGATGAATCTCCTTTTTCAATAAGCATTGGAGAACTAACTTGTGAATCTTGTAAGCTGCCAACATTTCCATCACCAAAATATGCCACTATGCTTTTTCATTTTGGTAATGGTGGCCTCTCTTAGCTTTCAGGGATCCTACCAAAATCCCTATTACCCCTCTTGTTTGACATTGCAAACTGATAAAGGCTGCAAAAAATAAATCAACTTAGTTGTTAAACAAAAGACTCAAATATTGATGACTCAAAGACTATAAATAGTGACAATAGACTACTTAGACTACATATAATAACAATAATATGATTCATTCTCCAAAAAAATGGTACTACTACTACAATACTATAGTCTACAGTACAACCCAATATAATTCAAAAACCTATAGGCTATCTTAGCATGTGAGATGTCCAGTCACCAGTGGTAAAACTAAAAATTATCCAGTGCCACTTTACTAGTATGGTAGTACCACTATTGACATTAAAAAAATTAAAAATCACTTGCCTTTTATGAAAACCAGGGTCCATGAGTTAATGGGAAATGCACTCAACACTCTAAAACTTTGGGGGTAATAAGAAATGCTAGTCTCCAGAGCAAAAAATAGCAAATTGTGTAGAATAATAATATCTTATAGTCCAATCTAGGTTGGAAAATTACATGGAATTAACAAGTGGGGATGTCAAACATAGGCGAAACAATATGAAATAGTTGGCTAAACAGGGCTGGTGGTCGTCACATGTTGAGAAAATGGTAGGCGATGCCCAACTCAAGCAAAAATTATTTGGTTGTAGTAATGGTGAAATAACGTAGGCCAATAAGAAACAAACATGCAAAAGCTAGTGAAGTGTTTAAAATAAATGTATCCAAAATTTATATTGCATTGGTGATTGGACTGATATTTTTGACCAATCATGTGATAACTAATGGGTGACTACCATAGGCATTGAACCCAAATTTGATAAATATCTAACAACACGGTTGGCCTATGTTGCATTTTCTATTTTCCAAATGATGACAGACCCATGAGATGGGATCGCCAAATAGTGAAGATTCACCACTAAAATAATCTCTATTTTTAAACTTAAAGTTTCTAGAGAAAGATTTATGCACATACTAATCCCCATATCCAAAATGAGCCTAATGAGCTTTAGCCATCAATTTCAACTTATCCTCAAAAAATTCCACTCCTCTATAATTCTTGGAATATCAATTCTTTTCCACTATTAGGGATTCAAAACATCAACAATATTCTTGGAGCAACACTTTATTCAGTGTATCATAATGTTATTGATATCCCAATTAATGTCAAATGCTAGGTGAGTTTTTGTCTGTTCAATTTCAACAACCTAAATATACTAAATAGTTAATTGAAGGTCTCATAATTTGTATAGTTCTAAGTCTAAAGTCTTATAAAATATAATACATTATGAGCCCATTAATAAAATCATCTTTCAAGACACTCCTGAGAGTAGCATAGATACAAAAAGGAAGATATATCTATTGGCATTATGTTGTATTTTTCATTAGTGATAACACTTATTCGATTTTGAATGGTTACCGAGTTCATCACTCAATTTATAGTTTATACCAAGAATTCAATGGTTGCCAAGTAAGTTCATCACTCAAGCAATCCACATTGAGCATTCCTAAAGTTACCAAGTGAGTGTGGAGTTCAACAGTTTAAATTGAGCTTATAGTGATCACTGAAGAGACAGTGGTCACTGAGCTTCATAGTATCTATCGAGTCATCAGTTGGTGTGATATAAAGCATGTTTCTACCGAGTGATGGATGTGTAGTGTTTACCAAGTGATAGCAAGGTAAACAATAGATTTAGTATCTATCGAGTGACTCTATATCTATCGAGTCTCCAATGGTTACCGATTTCCAAGCTACATTATGTGATTAGTATGGACCGAGTTTCCACTTCTACTGAGTGCATGACGATGTCGAGTAATGTAGTGGATGCTGAGTATCAGAAATTCACGAAGTCAGCTTAAAGAACCTGAGTTTTCTACTATCTGGCCGACTCAGTAATATTTGTTTACTTGTGTGTTTTAGCCAACCTTGTAATTGTAATTACTGGAATGGTATATATGTAATGTATTGTATCATTTGCAATGTATCATGAGTATGTCAATGGAATGGACATGTAATGTTTTGAGAAGAATGAATGTGAATCAGCAATAGAGTAGAGTATTCACCAAGGTCATTAAGGAGTAGCAAAGACATATCAATCACAAGAGGTGATATGTACTTCAAAGATCTATTCAGCAATCAAGTTGTAAATCAGATCTACTATTTCATTCTGATAGGTGAATCAGCTTTCCAAATCCTTTAAAAGGGTAGACTTAATAGTCTTTGTATAAATCTCTTAACATAGTACATACTTCATTGTATGTTTGTAAAATGTCTAACAAGGTGGACCTAGTAGTCCAAATTGCTCTTAATAGGGTAGATCATTAGAAGTGGTCAATGTAAGCCCTAACAGGCCAACTTTATACTATAGTAATGATTTTTGTGGGTATCATCCCCACCCCAATTTTACTTTCTATTTGGAAGGTTTTTGGATCACCAAAATACTATGTTCATGTGTTATGAATGTTTATCTTTCTCATGCATCTGGTAGATTAGATGAATGAATGTTGAATGATTTATATTGCTAAGTGCTAAATTGATTTAAAGTTTTGGAGGTTACTGATTCATCGTTCCCCTCTCAATAACCTAGTTAGTCTTGATTATTTCAAACAATTGGTATCAAAGCTTTGTGGTTCTTAGGATAAAGTTTGACAACTTGAGCAAAGATCAAGGACAATGGAGGTATTCAAACTTGATAAAGCTATTGAGAATGAGAAGCTAGATCTAGAGATGGCCATAGCTCAACTCAAGGAAGCAAAAGAGCATCTTTTCCAATCACTAAAAAGAAGGAAGGAACTTGCGAGATAGATGAATGGCCACTAGTGTGTTTAAGAAAAGATTGAAGACTTTTTCCCATCAAGCAATTCAGATGAAGCTAATAAGGATATCAAAGAACTCCTAGAGAAGAATGGCTCTCTGCAAGAAGAGGAAAGAAAATTGAAAAGAGAACAAGAAATTCAGTCAATAAGAATATGTGAAATTTTGGAACAAAGGAATAAGGCAAGTGAAGACTTGGAAGCAAGGAAAACTGCAAATCAAATTTAATCCCTTCAGCAAGAAAGTCTTATCAATCAGCTCTCCAATGCAAATCATAAAATCATAAAAGCTTAATGAATGACTTAATCATTGAAAGATAGATTAATGAAAGATTGAAAGCTGATCTAATTTCTAAAAAGAAACTCAATAGTAAGATGTTATACATGCACTAAAATTGGTCATATAGCCAAAAAATACATGAATATTGGAAGAGTTTAAGATGAGAATAAAGCTAAAGCTGATAACATTAGGAAGAAGATGAGACAATAGTGGATTCCTAAATCTACTAAGTAGAGTAGTTCAAATGATGAGCATGCCACTCAAGAAATGGGTGATTCTAGCATTTCCAATTAAATTCATGAAGGAAGAATTGGAACTGTATCTTCAAGCCATATCTTGAGCAATTCCAAATGGAAGAAAGAATAATATCCAAATTAGTATTTGAGATACAAAGGGATCACATGAGATCAGGTCTTACCGAGAAAAGTTGATCATAGACTCAATTGAGCTAGGTTAGGAGTAATGAAATTTTTATTTGATCACCAAGTCACAAGTTTCTACCGAGCTATTGAGTGGATGATAGTCTGTCACGCACCACCTCATTATGGTATCTAGCATTAATGGTGAATTTTCATCAAAAAGGGCAGAATTCGACTTCACTGCAACTTCAGAATTCACAGAGCTAGGAGATTTCCAAGTGCACTCAAGTGATTTCGAGAAAATTTCCAGTGAAGAATTTGTTTGAAAATTTCTATCATTTATCAAGTAGCCACAACATCTGGAAGCACTAGTAGCAACAAGGTGAAAAGATGTTCAGAAATGTTGGTTAATGGTGTCGAGTGGAAAGTGCCAAATTTCAAGCTAGTTCCAACAATTGTAGAGGCACTCAACCGTAATGGTGCTCAATCCCAAATTCCACCAAAACTACTTTTAATTAATGACATTCGCACTCATTTTAAGTGTTCTATTCAAAAAATTGGAACTCTAGAGATGGATAGTGCCTTAGAAGAAATATGTGTTGATGGTTCACAAAAACCTGAGCACAAGCACCTAGAAACCAAAGGGTTGACCCATATCACACACCTGCTAAGAAGTTTTCAAATTAACTAGATTAGATGCATTCTTAGTCATGTGCACAATGGTCAACTATGGTTAGAAAAAGCCCTGTTAATAACCAAGAAGATGATTCATAAGATTACGGATCTTCCTATGCTGAACAAAGCAAAATCTACCAAAACCCTAGGTCGAGATGAACTCTAGAAGAAAACCCTAGCCGAGTGGGGCGGTAGAGGTTTGAAAATTAGCACTATTTCTAATGTAGAACTAAGATTTGGTATTCATGTAATTGCCCACAAAATTTACAACTCTAGTTGATTGAATAGCGTGCCATGTGAGGCAGTGGATTTAGCATTTAAGGTTGTAAAGAAAAACATGGAATTTGACTTGTTAGAATTATTGTTAAAGTAATTCAATAAGAATATGGATAGTATTAGGACATCAAAGAACAACCCTTGTGAATTTGGTTCTTTGTTGACATGTCTTTTCTTTTATGTGCAAATTTTTTTCCCTTCCAATGGTTCTGTTGTGTAGAGAAAAAATGTTCCTATTCTATATCATATAAATGAGTTCATTGTAGAAATGGGTGTAAATTGTGACAACATTATGGAAAACTATTTTGAAGATTTCAAGGAAAGGATGAACAATAGGTTTAGGATTCCTCCTAAGCTTTTTGAGGATTATAAATATGATGTGTGTTTAATGGTTGACTATGATATAGTGTACATTTAGGTAGTCAGGCCTCAAGTTGCATGGATAAAACCTCTCCCATATGAGGTCAACATTGATGAAACTAGGGATATTATTGAAGCATTGGTAAATGAACTAGTTGATCCTAAGCTACCAATTTTCGGTACATATGATGAGGTGAAAGCTAGAATTGAGCTTGAAATCAAGCTACCCCAAGCAATCAACAAAGGAAAGAGGAAGATAGCCAAGATGAAAATAGCCACTGGCCCTCTTATGCTTATAGATGGTAAAGGAGAGGATGAAGAAGAAGAAGAACAAGAAGAAGAAGAAGAAGGAGAAGAACAAGAAGCTAAGAAGGAGGTAGAGCCAACAAATAAGAAGGGCAGGGTAATCATTACCAAGCCACCAAAGGCCTCCATAGCTATTTTCACTAGAAGATAAAAAGGAAAAGGAAAAGGTCAAGTTGTGCTCAACAAACCCTCACTTACCTTCCAAGAAAGATTGAAACAGATGGAAGACGGAGCAGGCATCACAAACTTCAAGGCCCTCAAGTTTGAGACAAAGACTGATGTTGAGAAGATGCAAATTGAGGAATCGGTACTCACCAAAATGGGAAGGTGGAAGTATTCTTTAGATTAGATTGCTCCTCAAATCTCAAAAGAATTTTTAGTAAGATTGCAACCAAGGTGGGAATCTATTGTACAAACAACAAGAGATATATATGAACAATCTTTAATCAATGTAACATCACTTTTTGGCAAGCCTTGTGATCTTACTGAGTATACCAAGGATATAAAGGAGAAATTGAGTAAGATTGATGTTGATATGAAGGCAAGCACTCAAAGGCTTCAGTTTGACCCTAATTCAAGCTTAGCACACCACATGGAGGTAAGATTTTTATTAGAAATGCAGGTAGAATTACTAATTGAGGAAGCCAGGATCAAGTCTACACTGATTGATATACAAAATACGATCCTTCCAATTATGGACTTAATGTAGAAACACACTACATATTCAAAAAAATTGGTCCAAGATAACAATTTCTCTATAGCAGATCATATGATTGAACTTTCTGTAGAAGTTCAAGTGGCACTCTCCACCTACAAAATTTTGCAAGATAATTGGGATAAGACATTGGCTCTTATTATCAAGGTACACTCTGAATTTCTCTCACATTTTGTTGTCTCTATTTGAATATTTTGCATCTCTTTGGCATTATTGTCAAAAAGGGGGAGTAAGTGATAGTAAGAAATGATAAGAGACTTGTGGAGAAATAAGGAAGAAAATAGATTGATTTATGTACAGAATAAAAAGGATGATAAGCTATGTATATATTATGCCATATGTATGGGGGAGATATGTAAGATATCTATATACAATAGCTTTACAAAGATCAATTTTGAAAAATAAAAAATCAATATGTCAGTGTACATAAGTTTTGGCTCATAAGTGTTTTTTCACTAATGCCAAGGGGGAGATTGTTGGAATTATGTTGTATTTGTCATTAGTGATAACACTTATTTGATTTTGAATGGTTATCGAGATCATCACTCAGTCTACAGTTTATACTGAGCATTAAGTGGTTACCAAGTAAGTTCATCACTCAAGTAGTCCACACCGAGCATTCCTGAAGTTGCCAAGTGACTGTGCAATTCAGTAGTTTATATCAAGCTTATAGTGTTCACTGAACAGACAGTGGTCACTGAGCTTCATAGTGTCTACTGAGTCATCAATTTGTGTGATATAAAGTCAGTTTCTACCAAGTGATGGATGTGTAGTGTTTACCAAGTGATAGCAAGGTAGCTAAAGGATTCAGTATCTACTGAGTAACACTATATCTACTGAGTCTCCAATGGTTACTGAGTTCCAAGATATGTTGTGTGATTAGTATGGATCGGGCTTCCACTTCTACTGAGTGTATGAAAATGCCGAGTAATGTAGTGGACGTCGAGTATCAAAAGTTCACCAAGTCAACTTGAAGAACTCGAGTTTTCTACTAACTGGCCGACTTAGTAATATTTTGTTTACTTGTGTTTTAGCCAACCTTGTAATTGTAATTATTGAAATGGTATATATGTAATGTATTGTATCATTTGCAATGTATCATGAGCATGTCAATGGAATGGACATGTAATGTTTTGAGAAGAGTGAATGCAAATCAGCAATAGAGTAGAGTATTCAGCAAGGTCATTAAGGAGCAGCAAAGACATATCAATCAAAAGAGGTGATCTGTACTTCAAAGATCTATTTAGCAAACAAGTTTTAAGTTAGATCTATTGTGTCATCCTGACAGGTGAATTAGTTTTCCAAATCCTTTAATAGGGTAGACTTAACAGTCTTTGTACAAATCTCTTAACAGAGTACATACTTCATTGTATGTTTGTAAAACCTCTAACAAGGTGGACCTAGTAGTCCAAATTGCTCTTAATAGGGAAGATCATCAAAAGTGGTCAATGTAGGCCCTAATAGGGCAACTTTATACTGTAGTAGTGAACTTTTGTGGGTATCATCCCCATCCTAGTTTTACTTTCTATTTGGAAGGTTTTTGGGTCACCAAAATACTATGTTCATGTGTTATGAATGTTTATATTTCTCATGCATGCAGTAGATTAGATGAATGAATGGTGAATGATTTATATTGCTAAGTGCTAAATTGATTTAAAGTTTTTGAGGTTACTGATTCACCCTTCCCCTCTCAGTAACCTAGTTAGTCTTGATTATTTCCAACAATCGGTATCAAATCTTTGTCATTCTTAGGATAAAGTTTGACAACTGGAGAAAAGATCAATGACAATGTAGACATTCAAATTTGATATAGCTATTGAGAATGAGAACCTAGATCTAGAGATGGTCATAGCTCAACTCAAGGAAGGAAAAGAGCATCTTTCCCAGTCACTAAAAAGAAGGAACTTGCAAGAGAGATGAATGACCACTAGTATGTTGAAGAAAAGATTGAAGACTTTTTCCCGTCAAGCAATTCAAATGAAGCTAATGAGGCAATCAAAGAACTCCTAGAGAAGAATGGCTTTTTGCAAGAAGAGCTAAGAAAATTGAAAAGTGAACAAGAAATTCAATCAATGAGAATGTGTGAAATTTTGGAACAAAGGAATAAGGCAAGTGAAGAATTGGAAGCAAGGAACAATGCAAATCAAAGTCAATCCCTTAAGCAAGAAAGTATTATCAATTAGCTCTCCAATGCAAATGAGGAAATAATGAATCTAAGATCTAAAAATGAAAGCTTAAGGAATGACTTAATCATTGAAAGACAGATCAATGAAAGATTGAAAGATGGTCTAATTTCTAAAATGCAACTCAATGAAAGGATGATGAAATCTCAAGTAGACATGGATCAATTGAATCAACAAAGTAGCAGAATCTCTATAGGAAAAAAGGTAAAGCAGGACTTGGATACAAAGAAGAAGGTGAATCTTCTAAACAAGGTGCCCAAAGGAATCAAAGACCTACTTGCAATCACTATGGTAAGTTAGGTCATACATCAAACAAATGTTGGAGCAATGGAAAGGCAAAATTTAATGGAAAATGCTACAATTGCAATAAACATGGTCATAAAGCTAATGAATGCAAGAAGAAACCAAAATTTGAAGGTAAATGTCATAAATGCAAGAAACAGAGTCACGAGGTATCTAAATGTAGATCCAAATCATTCAATCCAATTGAACAAATTGCAAAGCAATATTTTTTTGGGATTACAATACTTGGTGTAGATGTCACTATTGTGGAGAATATGGACACATTGGCATAGACTGCACAAGGCATCACTTGAGAAAGAGGCACTCAATAGTAAGATGTTATACATGCACTAAAATTGGCCATATAGCCAAAAATTGCATGAATATAGGAAGAGTTGAAGATGATTTAAATTAATTATGATTTATATTTTATAAATTTTTGAATAACTAAAATAAAAACTAGTTATTATATTTATAGTTAGATGCGACACTTGTTAAAAATTAATTTAAATGTAATTTTTTATATTTATGTGTAAGATATTTTCTATATGAAATGAACAACCCAGTTTAAAAAATGAATGATTTATAACTCACAAAAATGTTATAATGAATTTTGTATGTGTGCACTGGCGCATGCACACACACACACACACACACATTCCTTTTTATTAAATAAAAAATAGTATTTCAAAATTATTAAAAACTAGTTAAATTTGTAATTATTTATATTATTAAATTTATAGAATAATTATATTTTGAATCAAGAATATTCTATATTCTATTATTTAATAAAAAAAGGTCATTTTCTTTTTTTATTAAGCTATTCTATTTAATTTTTCAATCAATTATAATTCTTCATCTTCTTTTAAAAGATTTTTTTCATTAAGTTAAAAATATATCATTTTATGAAATTTTAGATAATAATTCAAATATATTATACTTTTTAATTTATATTCCATATCATTTGTTTTCATTGTAAATATATTTTTAGTATAATTTAGCTGGCAAAATAATCTCTAACTTAAAACCTAAATTGAAAATTTTAGCAAGCAAGCAAAAATAAAATAAAATTGTTGATGTTTTATTTAATGCAAAAAATCAAAGGATAAAATGTATCCCTAGAGATTAATGGTAAGGATAACATGTCATTATGTTATTATCTCTATCTATTTTTTTCTATTTATAACCCCCCCACCCTTCCCCCTCTCCAACTACACACACCTACATATGTCTTTTTGTTTGTCTATATATCTATCCATCCATGCAAAGATATTTGTTTCTCCAATTTTTATACCTCTCAAACTCACAAAGAATCTCTCTCTCTCTCTCTCTCTCTCTCTCTCTCTCTCTCTCTCTCTCTCTCTCTCTCTCTCTCTCTCTCTCTCTCTCTCTCTCTCTCTCTCTCTATTTGTATGTCATTTTATGTACCTACCTTATCTTTCTATATCTCCCTCTCTATCATTGATTATTATTTTTCTTTCATATATATCTAGTCCTCTCCTCTCTCTATTTTTCTCTCCATATACCTTTTATCTCTTCTTTCTCCATTTGCATCTCTATCTCCATCTCTACCTCCATCTCTATCACTTTATCTATCTCTATCTATTTACCCTCTCTCTTTCACTCTTTTATTCTTCTATCCCTACCCCTATCTTATATACACCTCTCTCCCTATCACCCTATTAGATACATAATATAGCTTTGTTGACAATATAAATTGTTGAACTTTTGATTCAAAGATTTTGTTTCAATTTTGATGGGCTCCTTATAAGTGGATTTATATTTGATTTGAAGCTACAATTTCTCCATTAAGACACTTTTTAGTATTTGTCATACTCAATACACTATTTTAATCACTTTTTATTAACTAGTGATTAAATTATTCCATTTCAACCAATAACTATTACGAATTTTTCCTTTCTAAGTTTCTTTTAAAATTTTATACTCTATATGTGAAATACTTCCTTCAATAATTTTTTAACAAAAAATCATTGTGATTGGCTGAAATGTTTGGGTCTTATTAGCACCCTACCTTTTTGGATGCACAAATATTTTTAATTTTTAATTTTATTTATATTATACAAATGAATGATAGCTATTATATGTTTTATAAATGTTTCTTGTTTAACATGTTTTAATTCATATATTAAATACCAATTTTGTTATTAAAAAATAAATCACAATATCACAAAATTCCTAATGTGCAACATCTATTGGGAATAATAGATATTTTTATTTCTTTAACTATTTCATATTTAAAAACTTAATTACCCAAATTGTGGTATTTGATTCACTACCTCACTTTTAGTACTAGTGCTTGCAGTTTTGAAGAGTACAAGAGTTAAGCCAATAGTTTTGTATATTCTTGAATAGTTATTACTATATATTTTATTATAATTAAATATTTAATTTCAATAAAATCTTTGATAGAAAATTTTGATTATTTTTCATATAATCATATAGATATTACTTTTCATTTTGGAGTATCTCTCAAAATATAAGCAAGTGGAAGTCTATCTATTGATTTTTGATATATCTGTAAAAGTCATTCCTTGTCTTTCACATGCACCAATTTCCTTTGTTTCCTAATTAACATCCAAAAAGTAGATGTTAACACTCCATGCTAACATGCATGCATAATGAATAAGTTGACTTATCTAATGGGTAGATAGTTGCTCTTAGAATCAGTGCTAGCTTGGTTATTAGAAAGGTTGTTAGTTCTTATGTAAGTGATTATAGAGTATGTAATTATAGTTTTTGTGTATTCTTCAATCGTTAAACTTATCCCTATGTAATAGCTTGACAATATAGTAGTAAAAAAAAAAGAAACCATAAATATGAATTAGTACAGAACAAACAATTGTTAAACAGAGAATGTCTATGGGAAGATTTCATGATCCAAGTTAATGTGAAAAGATTTTCAGGAATTAAAAAATGAAGGAAAATGAATATGTTTTTAGGATTCTCAGGGGACATGTAATGACCCCATTAGTTAGCAACATGTCAATTTCCCTCTATTATATGTGATGGGTGTTATTTGTATTTGTTAGGTTATATTTTTATTATTATATAAAGTCCTTTAAATTATCATAGAATCTTTAACCATTATCGAAGGTGTTCAACAATTTGGTTAAGCTCCTTCTGAGTGGCAATTTCTCACATTTGCAAAGACACTAGGTACAATGCAACATATATGTACCAGATCAAACCATGCATTTTTTAATGGTTGTCCATGCCATGTTATGACGTGACTACTCATGCATTGGTATCTTTGATAGTTCATGTCCAATCAAGCTGTATGCAAAGAAGATATATTATTTTAGGGAAAAAGTCAATAGTTCATTTTAAATTCAAGATAAATAAATTTATAATGTTTATTATTATTCTAGTTTAAATAAAATTATTTATTTAAGCAATTTTCTTTTTACTTTTATGTTAAGGTAATTTTAATTGATATTTTTTAATAAAAGATTTATTTTATTTTATGTATTTATATATTTTTAAAACTTTATATATATTGATGTTTGTTGATATATGATTAAATTACTATTTTTTAATTTTATGTTAAAATAATTAATTTATAGACTGTAAAAATTTGATATATTTTAATAATTATTTACAAGTTTTAAAATAGTTTAATTTAGTTTGTAATCTAGCACATGTATTTGTCATTTTGAAAATTAAGTTGAACCTTAATTGATAATCCCACACATCTATTTTTCATTTTCATAACTATGTCATTCATATATCAAACAACAACTTAGTTATTCACATTTCAGACATTAAAACAAGTGCCACATAGTGGCTTAGTACTTACCTTAATAGTATTAGTTTTTATTTTGATATAAATTTAGTTGTAATTTTATTATATATTTATTATATCTATCAAATATATTAATGTGTACTTTCATAATTTTTAATAATCATATTCAATATTTTTCAAATATATTATATTTATAACCACCCCTAGTGGATGGATCAAACTTAATTTTGATGGAGCTGCTAGAGGAAACCCTAGAACAATAAGAGCTGGGTTTATAATAAATAACAATAAAGGTGACTGGCTAGCCAAGAAGGCCCTCTCTATTGAACCCACAACCAATAACTTAGTAGAACTTAGAGCCTTAGAAGAAGGCTTATTATTATGTAGAAATTTGGGAGTTTCTAACATTTTCATAGAAGGGGATTCTCAAATTGTGCTTAATGTGATTAGAAAGAAATCCAGCCCTAATTGGGTGCTCAACTCCAAATTAGAGGACATAATTAATCTATTGGATAATTTCAAAGACATCAGGATAGATCATATCTATAGAGAAGTTAATATGGCAACATATAATCTAGCTAATTTAGGAGATAATGGCCAATATCTTTTTGAATTAAATAGCAATTACTTTCATAACCCGATTAAGGAATGTCCATAATGAAGCACAACCCTTTTAATATTGGTTTATTGTTTTAAATTTATGTTTTTATGTCCCCTTGGTGTTGGTTATCTTATTAGGTGAATGTACTCCTTTAAGGATTACCGTGTCATGATTTACACTTTTATGTTTTCTTATTTCTTGTTTTGTATTCATGACCACTCGGAGTATTTTCTAGAAGGTTCTCAGCTTCTAGACTCTTTGCATTCTCCTTTATAATTACAGCTTGGCTTACTGCATGTCACTTTCCTTGATGTCATGGACACTAACATCTATATTTTTCACTCAATGGAAGCAAGGACAATGGTGTTTAGGGGTAAGATCTAGCTTGAGAGGTGGAGTAGAACTCTGAATCTAATAGATGATATGACTAGAATTTCTCTAAATAGAATTCTCGGTGAAGGTGTTTGTAATTACGATTTCTCATGAAGAACTAAAGTAGGGATAGAGAAATGGGGCATCTTCAAACTTTGTAACTATCTATTCAATTTGGAATGGTGTGAAGGGTTAGAAGAAGCTATCTTCAATCTTGATGATAGAGGATGGGTTCCCCTCCCTAAAAAATACATGGCTTTCCCACTAGGTAGTTTGGGGTTTTTCGTCATTCCCTGGAGACCTGCCCTGGCCATCAGGGACAAAGCTGAATTCTCTAGAATTTGGCCAACAATGAAGGTTAGTGTTAATTTCCTCTTGAGATGGAGAGAAATTAGGGTGGATTCCAATGTAGAATGGCTTAAGAGTTATCTTGACACCTTTGGAGCATATATTAAGCTTGGCACAATTTTAGACAAGTGGGAAGCACTGGATTTTAGTATGCCTAATTTTGACAAATCCAGTAAGAAAGGAATGTGCTAGTAATTCCACCCTATTTTCATTTAGAGGACTCCAATGATATTGCCGAGATCATTATGGTTTTCAACAAATCTGGTTAATCTGACTTTTAGGAATTAGTGTTGGCAATGTAGTTTGATTGTTTTTGTTTTTTGTTTAATCAACTTATCTGTTTAGATTTCCAAGATTATACTATGTATAGTTGTAATTTTGCTTTATAGTTAGTTGTTAAGACCCTCTTTACCTCTGTTTGTTTCGTAGTTTCTATTTAATAGACATTTCTTCAATGTCAAGGTGCCTTGTTTTTATTCTCCCTTCGAATCTTGTAGTTTTTCTTCCTATAATAGAGAAATCTAAGTAGCACTCTTTTTACAGTCATATATATTCATAAATAAGTACTACAGCATAGGGTTAAAATTTTGGTATTGATTATTCTATTAACTTCCTATGTATCTATGCAAATATTGGCTTTAGTTTATACTTTGGTTTCATGTTTGGAGGCTTTGGTTTTTAGATTCCTAGTCTTCTTGTTTGGCTGATAATTGATTTAGGTTGAGTTCATATGGCCAAGCCTTCATATCATTTTAGTTTTTAATATCTAGGATTAATGTTAGTATCTCTGTATAATCTTATTCGACCATTTGAGATAATGGTACTTGTAGAGTATGTTTCAGATTGTTTAAGCATGTACTTTTATACTTTCAAATGTCAGCATCTATTCATCAGTTTGTGCTTATGTATAAAGGTTAGTAAACATTCTGGTTTTTATCTCATTAATATATATATATATATATATATATATATATATATATATATATATATATATATATATATATATATATATATATATATATATATATATATATATATATATATATATATATATATATATATATATATATATATATATATATATATATATATATATATATATATATATATATATATATATATATATATATAAGTTCTATCTATTGAAACAATGCTTACATTTAAAGGTATCTTCTTTATAGTATTAGCTGCTTATGGTAGGTCTTCTCATATAGATATATTCTAGTGTATTGTTATATAGAAAATGTACATATACATTAGCATATATTTATGTGAGTAGGCTTGCCTCATTTCTTTGTAAATTTTCAATTACTTTGGTTCCTGAATCATGGTATGCTCCAGTAAGATTTGGTCTCATTTCAAGTTTCCAGTTCAATACCTTTTATGTCTCTATTCTTAGGTTCTTATTTGGATATCTAGATTATTTTTGTTAATAATTAGGATCGGGTTAAGAATTGATACGTTGGGTGTATATTTTGATTTCTATCTATTAAAGATTTGATTCTCACCTTCCTAATATAAGTCTAATAGTAATTGACTTTAGATGATTTATATTATGTTCTAACCTTTGGGCTATTCTAGATGTGTGTGGTATTTGTGATGGTTTATAGGAGTATTTTCATGGTAGAGATCTATCTACCTAAGATCAACTACTGGCCAGAAGCTTTGCTGTTTCTTTATTCATCATCTTTTCAAGCTGTAAGAGCACTTTATATCTAAATCTTGTAAATTTTTGTATAGGTAGATCCACCTTCTAAATTCTATAATTTGTAAATAGGGGTATGCCCCTTATTCTTATGTAATTTTTTACGGCGAAAGTCCCAGGCAAGACTGGAGGTTTTCTTCCCCGTTCTTTCCTACCAGTATATTTGATTAATAAAGTATATACCCAAGCTTTTTTTGTTTAGCAATAAAAATAAAATAAAATAATAATATATTATTTTTGAAATTTTATAATATAATATTAAAATTTAAATAATGATAATTGAAAGAACTACTTAATAAATATTAGTAGTGGATGAATGAAATAAATAAATATATAACATTTAACAATGGTATTAAATTTTTTAATATAATCAATTATTATAAATCTTTCAAACAAAAGTTGAAGAATTGGAGGGAATAACACTCACCAAAGAGTTACTAAATCATTAAAGTAAACGATTAAAATATTTTTAAAAAACTATTTCAATGTATTTCTTTATAATTAAAAAACTATTTATAATAGTTCTAGAAAATAAGAAATATAAATAATTTTTTTGGCAAAACGAAGGGTAAAAATTTATTAAGACAGAAAGGAATACAACAAGGAGAGCTCAACAAGGAGCTCGATCTTGAGCAACAAGATCATCAAATTCTTGCACCATCTCAAAGGACAATTGCCTCCTATCCCTAATATTCCAACCCGGATCATGACTAGATGCCCATTTGGCTAAACAATTAGCAGTTCTATTCCATTCACGAGGAATATATGTGAACCTAATGAACTGAAAAGAGGAAGAGAAGAAAAGAACCTGCTTAACAACAGTGGCTAGCTGCCAACTAACATCCTCAAGCTCTTGCGAAGAAAGCATCTTCACCACCACCTGGGAATCAGACTCACAGATAATCTTACTCCATCCCCGCAAGCAACATTGTTCCAAAACATATAAAATAGCCTGAGCTTCCATGAGATTGTTAGTATAATCACCCTTATGAACTGAGAAGATAAATTTAACATCCCCAGAACTACAACGAGCCACTCCGCCAATACCAGCCGGACTAAGATTCCCACGGGAAGAACCATCATTGTTAATTTTTAGAACTCCACAGGGAGGAGGAGTCCAGTGCCCATCCCAGTTAACCCGACCCTTCCTTTGATGGTGAAGCTACTTGGACATAGAAGGAAACCTATGAGCTGCAGCCCCATCTTGCAGATGAAAATTGAGGTGATTACAGATAGCAAGATCAACCGGATCCATACCCCCATCAAGCTCACACTTCACAAGAATAGTTTCCTGAAGAGAATGTGATATTTTTCACCAAAGATGCAAAACACCAAGCTGAACATCTTGGAATATGCGATGATTCCTCTCCAACTAGATATGCCAAAGCATGAAAGATGGGCCAGCAATCCAAGAAGCATGGAGAAAAGAAGACTTGGAGGGAGCAGTACCCAAGCGGGCCCAAAACTCAGGAAAAGAGGAAGCATGCCTACAAGAGAAACCCCAAGCGCTCCACCAAAGGTGCCATATCTGAGTAGAATAGGAGAAATGGAAGAACAAATGGGAGACAGACTCCTCTCCATTACCACACAAAACACAATAAGAGGGGCCCTGAAATCCATGTTTACAAAGATTATCCCAGGTAAGACAATAGTTGTGAGCCACTAGCCACATGAAAAAATTGCACTTGGACCAAGAAACTTTATTCCAAACTTGCTTCCACCAAGGAACCTCAGCATCCCCAAATAATTGTCTAGTTATCTCCTGATACCCAATAGAGGCATGATATTTACCAAAAAAGGTACCGCCCCAAGCCAAAACATCTGGACCAAGCAAAGAAGAACACTCTCTAGAGGCCAGAATTTGAGAAAGCTCCTGACGATCCATGTCTGTACCTCCAAGAGGCCAATCAGAAGAATGCTTCCATTTGTAGCCAACAACAAGTCCCAATTGATAAGGAGTCTTGTAATGAGCCACTTCATCCCATCCAGCAGCAAGAAAAGAGTCACAAAGAGGCTGAAGATGAGGGTATATGGATAAAATGGAAGGGAATCCATCCCAAGCATCAGACCAAAAAAAAGCCTGAGAACCTCCTTTACATATCCAAAATAGACCCCTCTTTACCAACATCGCACCTGTCTTCAAAGTATGCCAAACCATTGAGCCGTGACCTTCAAGAGGAAGTGCAGAAACAGAGCAAGGATCAACACCATGAAAATATTTATGAGTGATAATATGAGCCCAAAGTTGATGTTGTCCAGAGCACCATCACCAATAAAGTTTACTAGCCAAAGCTTGCCTACTCAATAGAGCAGATTGAAGACCAAGACCACCCTCCTTTTTAGGCCTA
The DNA here is from genome assembly GCA_028749045.1 of Cupressus sempervirens. Lineage (NCBI taxonomy): Eukaryota > Viridiplantae > Streptophyta > Pinopsida > Cupressales > Cupressaceae > Cupressus > Cupressus sempervirens. Next base: position 831,839,605 of record CM053790.1, on the reverse strand, counting down.
AAAATAGTTGCCCAATTAACCAAGCTCCATTTAGTACTATGCAAATTACCACTCCAAAGGAATTGTCAAGAAAGAGCATCAAACTCCTTGAGAAAGTAAATAGGTGCAGCGTGAACCATGATTCGATAAGTAGGAAGAGCTTGGATAACAGCTTGAAGAAGAGTAACCCGGATAGTAGTAGAAAGCCATCTATGAGTCCAATGATTTACCTTATCCTGAAGCTTGGTAATCAAATTTTTCCAGAAGAGACGTGGCTGCTTGGAAATAGCAATAGGGATGCCAAGATAAGTCAAAGGAAGTGATCCTATCTCAAACCATAGGATACCAACAATCTTGTGCTGAATAGAATCAGGAGTGTTAAAAAAGTAAATGGAAGATTTGTGCTCATTAACTTTCTGGCTTGAAGCTACCAAATAAATGTCCAAAGCATGTCGAAAGGCTTCAGCTTCCTTGATCTTAGCAAGACCAACAAGAGAAGAATCATCAACAAATTGAAGATGGGAAAGAGAAGGTAAGCCATTACCCCACCGCCAGCCTTGAATAGAAGTCTGGGACACCTGATGCTTAATGAATCTGCCCAAGCCTTCAGCCATGATGATGAATAGATATGGGGACAGAGGGTCACCCTAGCAGAGGCCTCTAGATGAACCAAATAGTTGAGAAGGTTGACCATTAATAAGAACAGAAAAAGTGGCAGAAGTAACACAACTCATAATCCAACTCACCCAGTCAGAGCTAAATTCAAAAAAAAGAAGAATACTCCTTAGGAAGCTCCATTTAACTCTATCGTAGGCCTTAGCCATATCCAACTTAAAAAACATGGCTCTCTCCCTTGAAGTAGCCATAGAGTGAATAGCCTCAGTAGCAATAACCACCCCATCCAAAATTTGTCTGCTAGCAACAAAACCACCTTGTTCTTCTGAGATAATAATGGGAAGCCACCTTTTCAATCTCTCAGCAATCAACTTAGTAATAACTTTGTAAACCACATTACATAAGGCAATTGGTCTAAAAAACTCCAATTGATTAGCACCCTCTCTCTTAGGAATAAGAGTCAAGAATGTAGAGTTCAAAGCTCGAAGCATCTGCTTGCTAGCATAGGATTCTTTAACCACCTCCAAAAAATCATGATTAATGATGTCCCAAAATTCTTGAAAGAATTCAACTGGAAAGCCATCAGGACCAGGAGCCTTCCCCTTAGGCATGCCAAAGACCACCTCCTCCAGCTCTTCCAAAGAAATAGGACACATGAGATAATCATTCATTTTCTGAGTGATAAGGGAAGGAATACAGGACAAAATAAGATTTTCTTCATTATCAGCAGGAGGAGAGTCCTTAGAGAAGAGGGTAGAGAAGTACCAAATAGCCTCCTAGAAAAAAGCTGGCAAGGAATTCAGTTGGATACCTTGAGAATTAACCAAAGAAGAGATAGTGCTTTGATTCCGACGAGATTTCACTGTTTTATCGAAAAAGGTAGTGTTACGATCACCTTCCTGGAGCCAATCAACTCTAGCCTTTTGCTTCAAAAAAATTTCCTCTTGAAGTTCCCATTCTTCTAGAGCTCTAGAAGCAAGGGATTCAGCCTTGCCAAGATCCTCTGAGAAACCTCGATCTCTAATCTCCCTTGTGATGACATCAAGATCTTCTTGAGCAAGCCTCTTCATAAAGTGAAGGTTCCCAAAGCATTCCCTATTCCATATCTTGAGCTTCCTTTTAACATAATGAAGCCTTTTAGAAAATGAGAACATTGTAGTACCATATGCAGGAGCACTATCTTTCCACCAACAAAAAACACAATCATGAAGAGAGGAGTCCCGAAGCCACATCAACTGGAACTTTAAAGGAGGATGCTTAGGAACATAAGCCCCTATAGCAAAAAATTTGATTGGCCAATGATCTGAACCCCTCCAATCAAGGATTTCTGAAGAGATAGTAAGGGTGCCACTAACCCAGAAGCAAGAAACAAGAAATCTATCCAGACGTTCTGAGATAGCAGCAGCACCAGTCCTGTGATTATTCCAAGTATAGAGACCATTAGAAGGCTTAACATCAGAGAGATGCAAAAGGGAAATATGTTGCCGAAGAAGAGCAGAAGAAGGCCCCAATCTAGCCAAACCACCATGCTTCTCCTCCAGACTTAAAACTGAATTGAAGTCCCCTGCTAACACCCAAGGATGATAAGGATGAAAATTTCTAACATATTGAATATGTTCCCAAAGTTCCTCCTTTCCCACAAGATCAATAGGTGCATACACATTAGTAACCATGATTACCTCTCCCGAGTCTAGAGTAGAAGCTACCATAGAGAGAGCTGAGCGAGAAGACATCCAGCCAAGAGGAGAAATTTTTTAAGGATCCCAAAATATAGCTAAACCACCTGCACTGCCTGTTGCCCCAACACACTGGCATTGGCCATGAGACCAAATACTAGAGGCATGTTGGACCATAGACTCCACAGAGAGCTTAGTCTCTTGGATACAAAAAACATCAGGGCTATGATCAACCACCAAGTTATGAATAGCCTTTTGTCTAGGGATGCTATTCAACCCCCTTACATTCCATGAGAGAATAATCATCATTGGGTAGAATTGGGAAAATGAGAATCCAAAGGTTTCACTGAACCATACTCAATCAATATATCTCCTGTGAGTTTAATCTTCTCTTGGTTTGTTTTGTGCCCACTCCTTAGAGGAGGAGTAGAAGAAGCCCGCTTAAAGGGTCAAGACATCAACCCCAAGGGGAGAGGAGAACCCTTGCCCTTACCTAATGGTAGCACATCCTTAACCAAGTTAGCTAAAACAACATCATTATCCTCCAACACTGCAGGAGTCACCAGAGCCTCTGTCACATGAGCTATAGGGACCTCACAGCTCTGATATACTACAACTTGGGATGCCCCACAAGCATCATTAGGAACAGATCTCTCATCTGGGCAAACTGGATTAGAAGAGATAGGAGGAGGAATACCCTCCTCTAGAACCATATTATCTAGCACCTCAAAGTGGTTAAAACCTGAATAAGATAATCCTTGTTTCAAAGGCCTCTTTTGACCATGGCCCTTAGCACGAGGGCGAACAGGGGTAAATCCATCCTTATCTAGCATTTGAGCCTTACCCTTACCTGTAGCATCTTGCGGATTCATCCCCTTGGTAGTATTAGCCATTTGAGATTGTCCTTTCCCTATAGTATCTGCCAAACCACCAGTATTGCCAGCTATAGAACCATCCACTCCTTTGAAACTTGAGTTACGGGGGCACTGACGCAGTAAATGACCATACTCATGACAAATTCGGCAACGGAAAGGGAGAGATTCATAATCTAACTGCTGCACCCAAGAAAAATCCCCCATACAAATTTCCAAAGAATCTGGTAATGGGTTATTCAAATTAATGTCAACACAAATTCTAGCATAAGAAATAACCTTTTTATCAAGGGATTGATGTGCGATCGCAGTCGGCTTCCCCAACAAAGAAGCAATTTGTCGAAGGATTTCTTCATGCCAAAATTCCAAGGGAAGACGAGGCAAGCGAACCCAAACTGGCACTGTTGAAGGGAGATCCTCAGCAGAATTAAAACCTGAATGCCAAGGTTTGACAAATAACCCCACATGGTTGTAAAAATAAGGGCCTCCTTCAAAAACACGATCCCGATCAGACATGCAAGAGAATACAACAAAAAAAAAACTATTCCCCGCCAACATAATCTCCATATCGCCTTCCACCTGCCATGAGCGGCGGATCCATGCCTCAAGAGCGGATAGGGAAATCTGGATTCCAAGAAATTTGCATATCAAAGCATGCTTGGTCCAATAATCAATGTCCTCCATTACAGCTGTTGGAGGAATAACCAGAACAGGGCGATCATGGCTACGTGGAAAATAACCATTAACTTTTTTTAGCTTGGAGCTCTCCCCTGAATAAAACAATTCAGATCGCATTGCATGCATAGTTGGAGAAGAACCATCTGTTCTCACCAACGGAGAAGAAATCCCAGGCCCTGCCATGCAAACAATAAAACCCCAATTCAAAATTGACTGCAGAAGATTTCCAAAAACACCGACCTTTCTAGAATCATTAGCATTAGGAAAGAAAAAACAAAATATGGGATCAATATTATTATAATATATAATTTTCTATTCTAAAACCATATATAATAATTGAAGTTTTTAGAAAGCACTTTGAACAAAATGGATAACAAATGTGATAAAAATTAGGAATGAGAGAAACAATCCAAATATTCTATAAAAAAATACTTCAAACTCACAAATCCCCATATAAGACTCTAATCAATTCATCCAATTAAAAGTTAGAAAAATAATATATATAAATCGTAAAGTTAAAAAATTGACATGTATTTCATTATAAACATAATATTTATAAAAAATATGAAATGAAATCAATTTTTATTGGTAGAATAGAAGTCATTTAATAACAAGTTAACAAAAGTAATCCAAAAAATGACACAATAGTACTTAACCTACCGGCAAGTACTAATAACAATATATAACATTACTGAACATTTAATAAAAATATTACATTTCACTGAGCAAGTGAGGTGGTTGAATAAACAAGTAATTGAAGAGACTCAAATGTATTATGTATGAATGACCGGACATAACATCTCTATTTACAATCTCTTCGTTGAAATAAAATGTTTTAAATAAAAAACCGTTCATCGGATCCTCTTTGAGAGCAATTATTTCATGGTTTGGCGACAATGGACTAACTGGACAATCTGACTGAAATTGTGGAGTCCCACATCATTAATGCACTCATTCCCTCTCATCATAGTGCAATGGCTTTCCCAAATGGTATTGGTTAAATAGAAAATTAAATAGTAAAATATGCTGTGTCACTTTTCCAGCACATTCTTTTTCTTCACTTTTGGTATTTCGAAGAGACTGACAATGTAACGTTTTTAGTCTATATTAGTTTTTTTTCGGTGGCAAATCTCTTCGGAATAAAATTACTGGCTAACTAATTTAATAAACCAACTTTATTACACCGAGAGGCATTCTATACAATGGCAGCATGGGAATATGCCAAGATTCCTTGTCAATAAAAAAGATTTGGGAGCAGTTACAAACTTCCAAATTAAATATTAAAAAAGAATTCCTGAAATAATAGCTGGCTGAAATAATAGGAAGCCAAATGGAGGCCGAAATAATAGGCCCGAAAAAGTAGGGCCCGAAAAAGTAGGACCCGAAAAAATAGGGCCCGAAAAAATAGGGGCGAAATAATTTCAATATGATTTTTTTTTTGTTAAATATAATTTTGCATGCACATTCATGCTTATTTTTTGCGGGGGGTGGGGGAATTTGAAACAAATTCGTGGAATGTGAAGAGACGTCTGTTGGGGGATATGAGGAGCCTCTCAGAAGTTATAAACCAAGGCTCCTCATTTCATTTTCATTTTATGTTTTTGCAGGAAGGAAGAGGTGGAGGTTATTGGAGGATTAGATTGGAGTTTTTGAATAGGAGTAAATTGAAGTTTTGGAGTAACATTTTTGTAGGTGAGATTTCTATTTTTTATTTACATTTTCATTTAGATTTAGATGTAGGTGTAAATTGAAATTCAAAATTAATTATAATATTCTGCTTTGATTTAGATTTCAATTTTAATTAATTTCAATTTGGTTGGCTCTCCTCCACAACAAACAGTGTATTGTGTATTTAATGGGTGCATTGGAATGCAGATTATCAGCCTAATGGCCAATCTCCAGTTTCTTGAAAATATTCGTGGAATTTCGTGGAATGTGAAGAGACGTCTATATATTACACCGAGAGTAATCATTCTCACATTCGTGGAAATAATTTTTTTTGGGATGCAGGGTTCGGAGCTATTGGTAAGGGAGGCTCAGAGGTCATTGAGCAAGGAACTAGTGACATTACTTGGTTCCTTAGATAAAATGGGGAAAATAGAAATTATTCTTTTATGTATGTAGAAAAAAATTAGAAAGATTTTATGTATGTAAAAAATTAAAAGAATTCTATATACATCTAGATTTTTTGAAAAGAATTCTATTTACATCTAGATATTTTGATTGAAATAACCATAATGTAAAAACAAAATATAAAATAGAAATGTTAATATATGTATGTAGAAAAAATTAGAAAGATTGCATGCATCTAAAAAAATTCTATTTACATCTAGATTTTTTTAAAATGGAAAAAAATGGATAATATAAATATCAGTTGCATGTTTGTAGAAATAAATTAGAAAAACATGTATCTAGAAATTAAAAAGATTCTATATGTGTCTAATTTTTAGATTTTACTTTATTCTAAACTAATTATTGATGGATATATATTTAAAAAATATTTATGTAGTTTAAAGTTTAGATTTTAATTAATTTGTATGCAAATAAGAAAAAGAATAAATATTTTATATATATGTAGATTAATTTCTATTTTTAAAATTTACAAGTAAATGAGTACTTTATTCATTTAAAGTAAACAAGTTTTTAAGTAATATATTTTTATTTTAGAAATATATTAATCATAATGTTCATTTATTATTACTTATTTAATATACTTACTCTCAAATCTAAGACAATAGAAATGATATTTTATTAACTTTGAAATAGGGAAGTGTTAAGCAAGTTCGTTTACAAAAATACCAAAAATATATTTGGTTTTTGATCAAATTGGAGTTAATATTAGAAATATAAATATGATCATTAACAATTAAGCTAAATTCAGTTCAAAACAATAATATTATTTAAATTTAAATAAATTTTTTTGAAAAGAATTCTATTTACATCTAGATATTTTGATTGAAATAACCATAATGTAAAAACAAAATATAAAATATAAATGTTAATATATGTATGTAGAAAAAATTAGAAAGATTGCATGCATCTAAAAAAAATTTATTTACATCTAGATTTTTTTAGAATGAAAAAAAATGGATAATAGAAATATCAGTTGCATGTTTGTAGAAATAAATTAGAAAAACATGTATCTAGAAATTAAAAAGATTCTATATGTGTCTAATTTTTAAATTTTACTTTATTCTAAACTAATTATTGATGGATATATATTTTAAAAATATTTATGTAGTTTAAAGTTTAGATTTTAATTAATTTGTATGCAAATAGGAAAAAGAATAAATATTTTATATATATGTAGATTAATTTCTATTTTTAAAATTTACAAGTAAATGAGTACTTTATTCATTTAAAGTAAACAAGTTTTTAAGTAATATATTTTTATTTTAGAAATATATTAATCATAATGTTCATTTATTATTACTTATTTAATATACTTACTCTCAAATCTAAGACAATAGAAATGATATTTTAATAACTTTGAAATAGGGAAGTGTTAAGCAAGTTCGTTTACAAAAATATCAAAAATATATTTGGTCTTTGATCAAATTGGAGTTAATATTAGAAATATAAATATGATCATTAACAATTAAGCTAAATTCAGTTCAAAACAATAATATTATTTAAATTTAAATAAAATAAGCCATGTTTACTTTGAAACATCAAACAACTAATTAACTAATACAATAATTAAAATAAATGAATCTATTATGACATAGAAAAATGTTTTCGAAGTATAATTTCTTTGTTTTTCAATCAATATGAGTTTTTTTTTCTACTTGAAAAGGTAAACCATCCTAATTGTCATCCTTAGTTAACCCTAACAACAACCCCTACCTTAGCCCTAGCCCCAACAATGATGTACAATCTAACTATAATCCAACATTAAACTATAATTATAGCACTAAAACATATCCCTATTGATATTCTAAACTCTAATCATAACAAAAATCTCAGCCCAAACCATAATCTAAACCAAAAACCTACACACTAATATTGGTTATAGTCCTAACCCTAAAATCTAACCCTTAACCATAATGTAAAAAAAAACTCCAGAATATTGATCAAAATCCTAAACCTAACTATAGGGATAACCATGATATTAAACTCTAAATCCAGTCCCAAGGTCCTAACCATGGTGTAAACCTATAACCGAACTCTTAAAAAATTTACTAATCCCTGATCCTAATCACATTCCCAACTTTAAACTTGAACCATAAACCATAGTTGTAACCATAATCATAAACTTAAACAAAACCCTAACCCTAAAGGTACAATCATAAAATTAATCATAGCTTAGACCCTAATCCTAGCACAAACCACAATCATGACCAAATATAAATCTTCACCTTACCCCTAATCATAATTTCAATGTTAACCCTAACATTAGTTTCAATCCTACCATGATATGAACCCTAATATAGACTTCACCTTGATCCTCACCCTAATCTTAAGTCTAATTAAACCCTGACTAAAACCTAATCTAAATGATATATCTAACTATAATCCTAATTGTAACTATCATACAACCCAATGCTAACCCTCATGTATATTTAATCCCTAATCTTAACTCTAAATATTCTATAAACTCTAGAATTGACCTTGATTCTAACCATAACCCTAAAATCAAAATTGTAACCATAGCACAAAAGGTGGGGACCCCCGCTACGTGGCACAATTCTGGGTCTTGGAGCCTCGCGAAAGCACTACAGAGTGAGGAAATGTCAGAAAGGTGACGTGGTAGCATGACACAATTTTGGGCTTTAGAGCATTGAAGAAACAATGCAGCGTAAGGAGGTGCTAGAATGGAGACTCATGGAAAGAAGAGGAAAGACATTCATGTCGCTGGCAAAAAAATACAAAAAGAGATAACATGATGTGTTAACCTCCCACAAAAAATGCAAGGTTGACCACAAGGGGGAATTTGGTTTCCCCAAAAATGAATGATGGTCATCGATGAAGGTCTTCCTCTCGAAATAGACGGCATAGATGCATCGTGATTCCTCACCAATGAAGGATTAAGTCACAACTGTCGATATAGATTCTCCCCTCAAAAAGGATGACTGAGATGCAACGAGGAAACTCCTCCCAATGAAGGATTAAGTCACATTCGTCGATCAAGATTGGCTTTATTTCCAATGGATGACTAAGATGTAGTGAAGAGATTCCTCCCAACGAACGAAGCCGATAGCACAAAAGGTGTGAACCCCCTCCATGTGGCACAATTTTGGGTCTCAAAGACTCATGAAAGCATTGTGGAGTGAGGAAATGTTGGAAAGGCAATGCGTGGTAGCATGATGCAATTCTAGGCTTCAGAGAATTGAAGAAACAATGTAGCATGATGATGCATCAGAATGGAGATGCATGGTAGCATCTTGTGCAATTCTAGGCTTTAGAGTGTTTTGAAGACACTAGCGTATAAAGAAACGTTAGAATGGGAATGCATGGCAACATCTTGCACTTTTGGGAAGATGGGAAGATAGCTTGCGAAGAAATAAGAGTTATCGAATCTTGCAGCATGAATCAACCTGACCAAGAAAAAATGATCCAACATGGTCAATGAAGAAATCGAGCCAACACAAAATGTTAGCCACCAACTTTAGCGATGGTAACCCTCTGCAAAGAACCTATCCCATTTAAGGTCTCTTAGATCAGACATCAGTGATGGGTTGAATAGGGGGAAAAAATAGCACACAATGCCCTCCTAAATGAAATTCTAAATGTAACACTAATAACCATGGTCCTACTTCTTTCCCTAACCTTATCCATGAGTGTGGGAATATACATATTATTATGTAGGGCACCTTATATAATAATAAATATAATCTAAAATCCCAACCCTTACTCCCCTCATAACTATAACTGTGACCATAAGAAAACTTCTAAATATAACCCTTCCTCTAACTCTAACCCTAACCCTAACCCTAACTATAACTATAACCCTATCCCTACCACTAACTGTAACCCTGAATCTAACTCTACCATAATTGGACTTTAACCCTAACTATAACTGTAACCCTAAACCTAACTCTAACCTTAACCGTAACCATAATCGTAACCCAAAACCTAACCCTAATCATAGCTAGAATTCTAATACTCTGTCTACCCCTAACTCAAACTATAGCCCTAACTATAACTCAAACTCTAACCCTAACTCATATTCTAACCCTAAACCTAACCCTAACCTTGACCCTAACCCCAACCCTAAGCCTAAGCCTAACCCTTTGTCTACTCCTATCTCTAACCCTAACCCTAACCCTAACCCTACCCCTAACTCTAACCCTAAATCTAACTCTTACTGTAAATCTAACTCTACCATAATTAGACTCTAACCCTAACCCTAACTTTAATCCTAACTGAAACCCTAACCCTAACCCTAACTCTAATCTTAACCCTGACTCAATCCCCTTACCCTAACCTTAACATTGATATAACTCTCTCTATATATAACCCTAACTCTTACTGTAAATCTAACTCTTACTATAAATCTAACTCTACTGTAAATCTAACTCTTACTGTAAATCTAACTCTTACTGTAAATCTAACTCTACCATAATTAGACTCTAACCCTAACCCTAACTTTAATCCTGACTGAAACCCTAACCCTAACCCTAACTCTAACCTTAACCCTGACTCAATCCCCTTACCCTAACCTTAACATTGATATAACTCTCTCTATATATAACCCTAACTCTAAATATAAACCTAACCCTAACCCTAACCCTAACCCTAAATCTAACTCTAACCCTAACTATAAGCGTAACCCTACCCCTACCCATAACTCTAACTGTAAATGTAAGTCTACCATAATTGGATTTTAATTTTAACCCTAACCCTAACTCTAACCTTAACCCTGACTCAAAACTCTAACCCTAACCCTAACTCTAACATTAACCCAACTGTAAAATTAACTCTATTGGTAACTCAAACCCTAAACCTAACCCTAATTCTAACCCTAACTCTAACTCTAGCTCTAGCTCTAACCCTAACTCTAACCATAACTCAAACTCAAACCCTAAACGTAAGCCTAATCCTAACCCAAATTATAATGCTCTGTCTACCCCTACTCAAACTATAACCCTAACCCTAACTCAAACTCTAACCCTAACTCATACTCTAACCCTAAACCTGACCCTAGCCCTAACCCTAACTCAAAACCTTACCCTAACCCTAACCCTAACCCTATCTATAACCCTAACCCTAACCCTAACTCTAATCCTAATCTTAACCCTAATTCTAATCCTAACACTAACCTTAACCCTAGCCCTAACTCTAACCATAAATCTAACTCTACCATAATTAGAATCTAACCCTAACCCTAACCTTAACCCTAGCTCAAACCCTTACCCTAACTTTGTCCCTAACCATATATCTACGTATGACTATAACATTTTACATTACAATATCCTAAAAATAAAATATATATTTTTATCTAAATTTAACTCCTTATATTAAATTTAAAATAATATTTGACTCAAACCTTAACCGTAACCATAACCTTAACCATGAGCATTACTCTAACCCTAACCTTAACCATAAACATAACTCTACGCCTAACTCTAACCCTAATTCTAACTCTACCATAATTGTACCCTAATCCTATCCCTAACCCTAACTATAAGCATAACTCTAACCCTAGCCTTAACCATGAGCATAACTCTAACTCTAGATCTGACTCTACCATAATTGGACAATAACCCTAACCCTAACCTTAATTTTGATCCTAACTCAAACCCTAACCCTAACTCTAACCTTAACCTTGATTCAAACCTTAACCCTAACCCTAACCCTAGCCTTACTATAACCCTAACCCTAATCATAACCATAACCATAACTCTAACCCTAACCTTAACCATGACCATAACTCTAACCCTAACCTTAACCATAAACATAACTCTAATCTGAACCTTAACCATAACTCTAATGATAACCATAACCATAATTCTATCCTTGACCTTAACCATAGCTCAAACCCTAACCCTAACTCCAACCCTAACCCTAATGCTAACCCTAACCCTGATTCTATCCCTAAGGTTAACATTAACTGTAATGTTAACTTTGTCCCTAACCATATATCTACGTATGACTATAACATTTTACATTACAATATCCCAAAAATATTTTTTTTATCTAAATTAAATTCCTTATATTAAATTAAAATATATATTTGACTCAAACCCTAACCCTAAGCCTATCCCCACTATAACCCTAACCATAACCATAATGATGACTCTAACCCTAACCTTAACCATGAGCATTACTCTAAACCTAACATTAACCATAAGCATAACTCTACCCCTAACTCTAACCCTAATTCTAACTCTACCATAATTGTATTCTAACCCTATCCCTAACCCTAACTATAAGCATAACTCTAACCCTAGCCTTAACCATAAGCATAACTCTAACTTTGGATTTGACTCTACCATAATTGGACTCTAACCTTAACCCTAACCTTAATTTTGATCCTAACTCAAACCCTAACCCTTTAAAACTCTAACCTTAACCTTGACTCAAACCTTAACCCTAACCCTAACATTAGCCTTACTATAACCCTAACACTAACCCTAATCATAACCATAACCATAACTCTAACCCTAACCTTAACCATGACCATAACATTAACCCTAACCTTAACCATAGCTCAAACCCTAACCCTAACTCCAACCCTAACTCTAATGCTAACCCTAACCCTAATTCTATCCCTAAGGTTAACATTAACTATAATGGTAACTTTGTCCCTAACCATATATCTATGTATGACTATAACATTTTACATTACAATATCCCAAAAATAAAAAATATTTTTTTAATCTATATCAAACTCCTTATATTAAATTTTTAAAAATATTTTGAAGCATAATTTTATAGGAATTTCATAAACTCTAATTAAAAATTAATTAACAATTTTATAATAACCTTATCAAAATAAAAAATAAAAAGTAAATATTTTTCCTATTGTGCCGCGACTACTACTAGCTTATATATACCTCTATATATATTACACCGAGAGTAATCATTCTCGAGGCGCCTATTTTTATTTTCATTAATCCCAACTTCGATTAAAATAACTTTGGGATTAAATAAAAATAGGCGCCTCGAGAACGATTACTCTCGGCGTAATATATATAGAGGTATATATAAGCTAGTATATATTGCTTTTATCTATCTAATATTTATACATTAGATATTATTTTTAAGTAATGAAGCTCTCTTCCAAATTAATTGTGTTTTAATGTATATATGTTTTTTATTCATATTATGTTATAAACTAAGATGTAAAAACTTTGTTTTTATATTTCAATATTTATAATCACATTTAATAGTCTATGAGTCCTTTTTTAAACTATTTTTTATTCTATTAGTTATTGTAATATATTCATGTTATCATTATAACTATAACTAGTTATTTTATTTAGAGACACATTTTTTTATTAATTTTAATTCTATTAGATATTATATTATTGTACTTGTCGCAGGCTAGTACTATTGCATTCAGTATCAAAGAATAGTGAATTAGTTTTGAACATGTCCATCAATTGTACTCAAGTACTTTTACGTCGTTTTCTTTTTTCTAAGGTTTAAATATTTTTCATCAATTAAATATATCATTAAAACTAATTTCTCTCCACTATAATTGGTTGAAAGCATTTGGTGTTATAGGAGCCCTTTTTTTTCGGAGCTCCCTACATATTGCATTTTTAAGGACAACATTTTCAGAATTTAATGATATATACACATTCTAATTTAACATTATTGCTTTTATCTAAAAACTTACACATTTAAAACTAGCATAAATAAACTAATTAATTTGTTTAATCTTTAACTTCCAAATTTTATCTTTAAAGAATTAATGTTTTTGAAAGAATATTCAAGTATTTATTATTTCAAATCTTTCTAATTATTTTTAAGTAATGAAACTCTCTTCCAAATTAATTGTGTTTTAATGTATATATGTTTTTTTATTAATATTATGTTATAAACTAAGATGTAAAAACTTTGTTTTTATATTTCAATATTTATAATCACATTTAATAGTCTATGAGTCCTTTTAAATTTATTTTTTATTCTATTAGATATTATAATATATTCATGTTATCATTATTACTATAACTAATTATTTTCTTTAGAGACACATTTTTTTATTAATTTTAATTCTATTAGATATTATATTATTGTACTTGCTGTAGGCTAGTACTATTGCATTGAATATCAAAGAATAGTGAAATAGTTTTGAACATGTCCACCAATTGTACTCAAGTATTTTTACCTCGTTTTCTTTTTTCTAAAGTTTAAATTTTTTCATCAATTAAATATATCATTAAAACTAATTTCTCTCCACTATAATTGGTTGAAAGCATTTTGTGTTATAGGAGCCCTTTTTTTGGAGCTCCCTCCATATTGCGTTTTTAAGGATGACATTTTCAGAATTTAATGATATATACACATTCTAATTTAACATTATTGCTTTTATCTAAAAACTTACACATTTAAAACTAGCATAAATAAACTAATTGATTTGTTTAATCTTTAACTTCTAAATTTTATCTTTTAAGAATTAATGTTTTTGAAAGAATATTCAAGTGTTTATTATTTCAAAAATTTCAAATTATTTTTAAGTAATGAAACTCTCTTCCAAATTAATTGTGTTTTAATGTATATATGTTTTTTATTAATATTATGTTATAAACTAAGATGTAAAATTTTTTTTTTTTACATTTCAATATTTATAATCACATTTAATAGTCTACGAGTCCTTTTTTAAACTATTTTTTATTCTATTAGATATTATAATATATTCATGTTATCATTATAACTATAACTAATTATTTTCTTTAGAGACACATTTTTTTATTAATTTTAATTCTATTGGATATTATATTATTGTACTTGCCGTAGGCTAGTACTATTGCATTTAGTATCAAAGAATAGTGAATTAGTTTTGAACATGTCCACCAATTGTACTCAAGTATTTTTACCTCGTTTTCTTTTTTCTAAAGTTTAAATATTTTTTATCAATTAAATATATCATTAAAACTAATTTCTCTCCACTATAATTGGTTGAAAGCATTTGGTGTTATAGGAGCCCTTTTTTTGGAGCTCCCTCCATATTGTGTTTTTAAGGACAACATTTTCAGAATTTAATGATATATACACATTCTAATTTAACATTATTGCTTTTATCTAAAAAATTACACATTTAAAACTAGCATAAATAAACTAATTGATTTGTTTAATCTTTAACTTCTAAATTTTATCGTTTAAGAATTAATGTTTTTGAAAGAATATTCAAGTGTTTATTATTTCAAATCTTTCTAATATTTTCCAAATTTTCAATAACTTCCAATTTGTCTTTCTTTACCAATATTTCTTATTAAAAAAATTAATAACCATTAAAATGAAACAAATGACATTATTTTTAAAATTTGAGTTTGAAATTTTTGACATTATTACCTAACTTAAATATTTAAGAATTACCAAACATTCACTATTTAACAAAATAACAAATAACAAAATACAAAAGAAATTCTTTATACGACAAGTGCAATTAACATAATACAAAAGAAATTTTCACATATAAAAAAATATTATCATGTAAATTAATTTTTTAACTTTTAATTTATTTTTATTTTAAATTAAAATTAATGTGGTATGCATTGTATTTTCTATAATATTTTACTATAATATATTTTGACTATACAACTATTTTTTATCTGTGAATAAATCTTTCTACAACAATACATTATTCTAACGACAAGTACATGCCACTATGTGGCACTTGTTGTTATTATTACTCATTCGACAAATACTAGCTAGTGATACTTGTTGCACGGAATAGAAAATGGGGCTACGTATTCCTATTCTCTATTTGGTTTAGGCAATATTTGATGGGGAATTCACGGACTCCAAAATTTATGTTTTTTAAAATAAATAAAATTGGAATAGGAGTACGTATTCTAATAACACCTATTTGGGTGGAATTGCAAAACCTCATTTTCAGGCCAAAATTGGAATACATATTCCTATTTTACTTTGTATTCTAATTCCACTTTGGTGCATCCAAACACAGAATTCCAAATTTTAAGAATTTACATATGCCTATTCCGCTTGTATTCCTGTTGCCAAACGGACCCTATAAGATGGCAACATAGATTGGATAAGAATAAATAGATCTAAATACAAATACACATTTCAATTCAGATATAATTTAAAGATGTATGTGATAATTTATCTCAGTGCTTAAATGAATGGAATTTGTTTTGAAAATTTTAGTCTATAAACATGACAGTATCTGTTTATTAGTGAGTTTACAAGCCCACACAGAGGCGCAGTACCTTTGAATAATCTACTTGTCATATATTTTTGCGAAGATTCCTTCAACGCAGCTTTGCGATTTCGAAACGAAAACAGTCGTCGCTGATGCTAAATTTGGTAAAAGAAGAGTGAAAAGAATGTTCAAAGTCAGCTGACACATACCACGCAAACAACTTTAAAAAGTTATCTCAGCATAGGACGCGTATGCACTAAATTATGGCTACCACACATCCTAAATATAAACATATGATTTCCTGCACCCACACAGCTCTTTTTGTGAACGGAAAAAGAAGAGTTAAAACAAACTGCCCAACACGTTTCAGTGAAGAAATGTCAGAGAAGATTCTTACGAGTCCCTTCTCCACCTAACAATCATTATAAATACCACATGGGTATGCAAGAAGATCACCAAACTTGTTGTTTTAGGTTAGGATGGATGCGTTACACAAGTTGTTGGTATCTTTGATTGCAGTAGGCATTTGTTCTGCAACTCCCACAAATGCCACAATGGACAATACTCCTCCTCCTCCAAAGCCATACAAATCTCCTTCTCTACCCACAGATCTGCCATTACCATTTTCAAATATTCCTGTTCTAGTGTGGCCACCATTTCTGCGTAACAAGTCTCCTCCTCATAGAGTTTATGAATGCCATGTAATTGATCCAATTCCAATTCACACTCAACCCAAAAATTCTCCCCCTTCTAAGCCACAAACATATCCTATACAATTCAATCCTAACGATTATCCTCTTCCAAGCGATTCTAAAACCTATCCTGTACCAATGTACATTACACCCAAGTATTCTCCTCCAAAACCATCTACAGTGAATCCTACAGCAATCTACATTCCACCCACCACTTCTCCTTCTAAGCCAACAAAATCCCCATTATCCCCACCACTCAAATACAGATCTCCTCCCCCACATGTGGTAGTGGAGCCTCAACCTTTTCCTCAAGACCCACCTCCACAATACACATCTTCATTCTCCACACCACCTCATCATCATTGTAAGTTTCCCCCTCCTTCAGATTAGCTCAGTAAAGCAAAGCACCATGATGAGGTATCTCATTCATTGCACTTCTCATGTTTAATCAGTCATCTTATTGTATTAGATAATGTACAACGTAGTGTTTTCTTGGATATAGGTTTGTATGTTTCGGTATCGAAAACCTACTACTAATTTTGCTCTTTACTGTTTCAGTTCACTTTTATTGCAGCATGCCCGATAGCAATAATGTAGATGAAGAGGCTTGGAATAATAGCTATAGTAAGGCTCAATAACACGGTTCTAGAAGAAAAAGCTCTAGGGTTAAATTTAACTTGTCTATATGGTATTTTGTGCTAGTCTTTAAGCTCACAATGTAAGTAGACCTGCTTGAGGGATTTGGATATTCATATTTGGATTTGAGATTCCTCATGTATTATGCTAAATAATCTATAATAAAGCATTTGTGTTTATAGTCTGGCTTTTATTTTGGAACCATATACAGCACAAGAGTATGTTATTCAGGTCTCTTCAAGGTGACATATTTTAAAAGTAGTAAACAATTGTTTTCCCACTGTAGTACTGTAAAAGCATCACGATGACTTTACGCTATTATGGTTTTCTTACGATACGAACTGATCTGTCATATTCCAATCAGTAGGTTACATCTATTGAAGTTGGCATCTGTGGGTTATTTTTACAATTATTTAAATGGTATTATTTTTATTAATTGAAAATTTTATGGTGAAGTATGAATTGGAGTAGTATTAAGACGAGCCATTCTCACACAAGTTTATTACTTCACTCTTCCATCACCTAAATGAATGCTATTTGTACCATTATTTTTTTTTGAAAAATGACCTCTTTTGAATTGCTAATCATGAAATGTAGATTACTGAATTTCACTTAAAATTAGAATATTAAAAGACATTATCATATATCTTTATTAATTAAGTATAAATAATTTAGAGATGTTTATTATAGATCTATCACCTTCATATAATAAAATAATTGATAAAATGTAACAAAATTATTAATTTTTCAATCAAAATGATCAAACTAAATCATAAAATTTATCATTTTTTCATAATTTATAATTTAATTGTAGGTAATTTTTAAGAATTTACATACACTATTTAAAATGATTGTCTATTTCAAAACAACAGCATTAAACATCTTGATATTATTTTAGCTTGCATTGAGTAATCTTTTCAATAATTCAATTAATCTCAATTGTGCATAGTAGTCATAAATCATGAGTTTGTTGGAACATGTGTCTATGCAATGATAAGATGAGAAATTCTTCTTAAATTTAAGAATTTTGAAGTTTGAAGTAGTCCTATTTGGATTTTCAAAGGTTTAAAAAAAAGCTAGGGTTGCCGTACAACATAGTTCCTACTAAGTATCCGTGGGGACATTTTGTAAAGCATGAGTGTCAATAGGAGGATTTTTTGAAAGATAGGGAAGGAGGAAGGAAAAGTTAAAAATGGTTGTTTTCAACAAAAGCAATAGTAAAGAATATATTTCTATAAATATTATTTTAGTATATATTTCAAATTAGACTCAAGTTTCTTACTAAAAGTAGAATTAAGTAAATAATATATACAAGGTAATCATCTAGCCACCATAAATTAATAGTTAATATTATAGCCACAACATCCATCTTGAAAATTTTTTTTTTACTTTTCTATATATATATATAACTTCTAAAATGTAGACAATAATAAATTATTAGATACTACAAATGCATCCTAATTTTGTAAACCACTTTCACAAATAAGTAATGATATCATTAAGATTTTGTAAAAGAAATATCTACATGACTTGAAGCTGTCATTTTCATAAATTTGAAATGAAGAAAATAATCTTTGTTCAAAGCAAATAAGCCTTGCCTATAGAAATTATTTTCAATGAAAGTCAGCCTCCATGCATATACTTTATATAAGTAAGACTTCAATGCTAATATCAAAACTATAATTTTGGCTTCTCACATATCAACCAAAGGTATTAGTTAGACTGACTGAATCTGTTTTTCTATACAATCTTGGCTTTCCTAATATCGAACGAACCCAAAAGACAGTTTAAATAAGCAAAGACAATGATACAGTTCTAGAAAATGTATAATAAAAATCAAAAGACTGCAGTTTAAATAAGCGAAGGTACGTGGACCATGTCCCTATGTCTTCATTGGACTTGGCATCAATAATGTCTATGTACACAGGATCGCCCCTCTCTCATGAAAATGGAGCTTCCATGGAAGTTTATATCGGCTATCGCTTTCTACAGCATTATGAGACGTGGGTGTTTTTGTTATCCCCGCAGAAGGGCGATTCATTGCTGGAGTGGAAATAATGCCAATCTTCAACTTTCAATCAAAATCAAATGTAATTGGCAGTTGTGAATCTAAACTGTGGGCAATCTTTGCCAGGCCAAAGTGGGAGCTTCACAGCGGCGTTTGGATGGGGAAAGAGGAGTTCTTTTTTATGATTTATTTGCAACTGCACATCACTTGGAAGTAACAAACCTAAATTTAAGTGTAAAAGATAAATTAAACCATCTTACGGCCCTATTTCTCATTCACAGCTCCATAATTTCTCCTATGAGAACACTGCTTTTAAATATTTGAAGTGTCAAAGATTACAAATTCACAAGTAAGAATACACACTATAGATTTCGATTGAAATTATCTATGATTTTTTATTTTATATAATCTCATTTTCCTCGTTTTCATATTGTCTGAGTTAAACAATTTTTGATATAGATATTTTATTTATTTATTATTGCTATTATTATTTTTTAATAAAGAAAATTTTAATTTCTTTTAAGAAATAATATTTAATATAGTCAAAGGGTTGTAGTTAAATTGATTGAGTTCAATTTATGTGAATGGCTATATGAGATGGAGAATTGCAATCCATCAAGATGTGAACCTTAAAATTACGTTCAATTTAATTTGGTTAATTTTTTTTTTATAATCTCCTATATAAAGGCCAACATCTATATATATTATAACATGTTTCCATTAAAAATTGTTATATATATCTTATTTTACAATCCATACTTTTTACTTAATATTTTAATATTAATTCTTGTTCAAATTAAACTCGTTGATAAAAATCCAATTAATAAAACATATGCATATTACTATCTAATAAATCAACAATTCTTTCTAATAACTTCAAGTAACTAATTTGCATTCAAGAAAGAAAAATTGTAAATATAAAATCACAAATAACTAGTGTGTCACCTTATAAAATTGAAGAATCAATTTTGTTCATGATTAACTCTTTTTCTATAAAATATTTTAGGATTTAATATTATTATATTATATAAATAATAAAAAGATTTGTATAATAACTTAAATTAAATCATCATTGAATAGTATTGCATTACTACATTTATGTTTTAATTAAATTATATCAATTACATTATATTTGGACGATACTATTATTTAGTAAAATGAGCTTATGAGAATAAATAACTGCATAAAAACTAAATAACTAGCATTGCATCCATTTTTAATTATTTGATTGATTTTTTATTTTCTTCAAAATTGAATCTTTTAAAAGCTAAACGAAACAATTAGGAAAGGAGGAAACATGGTATACTATAATATCCAAAGTAGTATGATATAGAGCATGATTCACTTTTCAAGTTGGCACACACCTTTGGCATACAAGGACATGATCTTCTCTTAACTCTACTACCATAATGAATCATTTATTGTGCACTACAAATAGTCAAAGAGCCCATCTTTATAATACTAATCCTCCAACAACATATCATGCAAATGGCTCAATGAATATACCACCCACAATGAGTCATCCAACAACCACATCAACCAATACCACTCCCAAATTACTACCTAGTGACATTCACCTACTGTTTGACCAAAGGTAACCCTCTCTAATTATATTTTTGAATTTGATAAAAAAGTTTAAAAGTCAATATCTTCACCAAATGTCGAGATATTTTTCAATGTATTATTTTTTAAATTGACAAAAAAAGTTTATAAAACTAGTGACGACATGATTAGTCTCTTTTCATATTTTATAATATAAATTTCTATAAGATTTTACTACACATTCAAAATTATTAGAGATTTTATGCATCAAAATTTTATAAAATAAATGCTCAAATGAGACTTTTTTCTAGAGAGAATTTTATTTTAAGCACTACAAAGTTTTGTATATATATATATATATATATATATATATATATATATATATATATATATATATATATATATATATATATATATATATATATATATATATATATATATATATATATATATATATATATATATTTAAATATATTTTTTTAGTAATATTTTCTACATTTTAAATTTTTAGATTATGTTATATTCTATAAAATCATAGAAAATTGATTCTCTTTTGTAAAATAGATATATTTATATTCTATAATTAATATTTCATATTATTTATTTTCATTGAAAATAGATATATTTATCTTAATTTAGCTAGTAAAATATTCTCTAACTTCAAATTTAAATTGGATATTTGAACAAGCAAGCAAAAGAATGAAACTAATTGTTGATGTTTCTCCCTCCCTATCTCAATATCTATACCTCTCAAGCTCACAAAGAAACACACTTTCTAGTTTTCCTTCCTCGTCTATGTCCAATTTCTATCTCTATCATATTCATCTCATACTTTCCTCTCCCTTATCTCCCTTTCTCTCGCTATATCCCTCTCTATGTCTCTCTACACATAATTTACTATATCCATATATTTTTATCTCTCTATCCCCCTCTCTCTCATTCTCTATGTTTACCCTTCTCTTTCTCCCTTCTAACATCACTCACTTTCTCTAACTCCTCTATATTTTGCAATTTTATATCTACTCAATATCTCATTCTTATCTCAATGTCTACTTGTCTCTCTCTCTCTCTCTCTCTCTCTCTCTCTCTCTCTCTCTCTCTCCATCTCTACCTCCATCTCCCTCATTTTCTCTATCTCTATCTATTTACCTTATGTCCTTCACTCTTTTATTCTTCTATCCCTGTTTGTATCTTATATACTATTGGCACTCAAAATTGTAGTCCAAATTTTGAGGCCAATAAATGGTTTGTGAAGCCTATGTACCTAGCTGTACCTTTGAACCCCATGAGGTGTTTTATGCTTCTAGCAACTTTCATTTAGTGCATCTACGTGTTCCATGAAGTTAAAGAATCATTTTGAACCATTCTGCGAAGTCTTGTTTTGAGTGCATTTCAAATCTGCATTTTTCCCCAAGTGTCAAACAGCGACAGGAGGCTGTGTTTGCCATTGAATTTTTCGCACCCAAACAAGTTTTTGTGACTTTCCACTTTGAGAGTGTCTAGTGTCCATACCTGAGAACCTATATTCTAGATTTTGAATCATTTCAAATCCATATGATTAGGTTTTGAATCCCTCGAAGTTGGTCAGTTCCTATTTTCATGATTTTGCAACTTGCGCATATTTCTGGGTAGGCCTGTTTGACGTGCTATAACTTTTGACCAGTTGACCCAAATGTTGAAATTCCTATTGCATTGCATTAGAGGCGTCAGAGACTTGTTATGTTTCAAGTTTCATATCATGACGAATCCGTTTGATCAGTTTTCAAACGCGATTCCAAACTCAATTTGTAACTTTTTACTGGTGTCGGCATTTGCAGATTTGTCAGTACCCCTGTTCGTGGCATTATAACTCTTAATCTGTGATTGGTGAGATCGAATGGATTGTACCATTGTGTTGTCCTCCGAAAATAATTTAAGTGTGTCAGTTTTCAAGTCTTGATGAATTCGTTTTCACACTTTTCCAGGTCAATTCCATTCGCAAAAAATGTTTTCTCTCAGCATGTCCAGTTTGCAAAATTCTGAGTAGCCCACTTTGAACGCTCGCCATTGGCACCCAGTTATTAGTCATGAGCCCAAATCACATATTCATATTCACCTCATGACATAGAGTCAGTGTCCCAGTTTTCGTTTTCCCATGTGCTCATTTGCCTAGTTTTTCGAGCCAAATCGAAACCCAATTTGTTGTTTACTGACTTGTTTGTTTGTAGATAAATCTGAGAAGGTGACTTTGATGGTCAATATCTTTTGACCCCGATGTCGTCATGTGATGAGATCTGACAGGGATGTTGAGCGTGTCAGAGAGATGATATATCTTGAGTTTCAGGGTTATGTCAGATGTTTGAATTAGTTTTTTTTTAAAAGACCAGCCTACAGGCACTGTCATCAGAAAGTCACAGTTTTCAAAGAGCAGAATAAATGTGCTTTCAACGATCAATTTGTGATCAAGTTTGATTCCAGTCAATTCGAGAGGGTCCGTAGATCAGTCTACAGATCAGTTGTCTGTAAACAAAATTTTTTAGTCAGACCCACTTTGGGGCCCGACTGTTTCCATCAGAAGAGTATGAGTTTAGAGGATTTTTAAAGGTGTCTAAATGTTCAAAACTTTCTTGATTTATAAAGAGGTAATCATCAGTATAAGTAAATGGATTTGATTGCCCTTGAACTTTTTGGCTGGCAGTATGATCGGGAAGTTTTATAAGGAATCCTCTAAATAAATGAGTCATTGGTCAGAGGTGTTATGCCTGGCAAGTTATTTTACGGAAGCTTTTGTGTACGCCATGTAGATAAAGTGAATATAGATTTGTAGGGGAAGTCCATGTTAGAAGCTGCCGACTGTTAGAGCACATAAAAGACAGTAGAAAAAGAAAAGAAGGCTCAGTCTTATGCCTAGCATAGAGAGCAAAGGTCAATGCAAACATAAGAAGCCAGAACCCAAGCGTGAGCATAAAAACAACATGGAATTTGTAGTCAAGCCACGTTAGAAGAGCCCACGCCTCTTAACAGGCAGCCCACATAAATCCAAAGGAGCTTCACAAGAAACGACCTGTGGTGAATTAGAGGCACCTTCAGAGGTCTAGACGCCAGTCCAGCAAGGAGAATCTGCATCCACGTTTTAAACAAAAAAGCTCCACCTGCAGATAAGGAGAAGGAGCCATCCGATGAAGATAAAGCCAATAAAAAGAAAGATTGTTGCTTAGACAGGGAGCTCATGTTAATACAAAGCCTCTGCAATTTGATGAAGCCACTGCAAACAAAATGAACAGAGCCACCCAAGGAAAGAAGCCCCCTCCACGTTTTTAACAGAGTGCTCACATTTTAAGTGAGGAAAAATGCCTGCAAAGGAACCTCACACGAGCCAGGATGAATTTTAAGGCAGTCGAAAATAAAAGGAAATAGAAGCAAATGTTTTAAAACAACTCACGTTGGGTAGTAGACCAGTGAGAATGAAGAAAAGATACCTACATTAAATAAAGCAGAGGCAGACCATGCAAATAGAGTAAATATGTTTTAATGAGCAACATCTTAAAATGGAATCTATGGCTTTAACACAAAGTATTTGCACTGATATAATGGAGGGATGCCCATGCTTCAAATGAAGACATGTGCGTAGAGAAGGAAAAAGCCGCAACCTTCTTGCAAAGGGAGTAGAGAAAAATCGTTTATCCCACATCGTATATGTGGTGATGTTTCAAATGTTTAAATACAAACCATCACAATATGAATGATGAGTTGAAGCGTGAGCCGCTTAGAAGGCAATACTGTTTGCACATGGGTCCCAACAAGTTACACGATGACGTCAGCATGACAAAGCAATAGTTTAAACAAACTAACCGACATGATGAGGTGGCAGGAAATAGACCAAGGAAGGAGATGGTGAATGGTGTCTTGATCGAGCGAGTGTCGCTAACTCGCCAAGCGGAAGTGCTCATCGGTTACCATAGTGAGATAGCGACCTCACGACACGTGGCAGTAGGCCCGGGTCGGGTGATGACATGGTGACTCTGTCAGCGTGCTGAGGTGGTAGTACAGGCCAATTAAATCTGGACACGTGGTAGAGAACAGAAGGTCATGCGGCGAGCAGGTCTCAAGATCGCACCAGATTGCGCCATGTGGCAGATCCGACGGTTCGCGTTACCTCGCTAACCGAAGTTGCTCACCGGTTAAGCACGGTGAAGTAGGGAGGAGATGACACGTAGCGGATGATGCAGACCATGTAGGCCAATAACAGAGTGACACGTGGCACTTGGTCAACAGAAGTTTGACCCGGGAGAAAATGAGGAGAAATTTTAGACTTTTCAAATTTTAATATTTTATTATTGTTTTTTCTCAAATCTCACGTCAGGTTCATTTTAATAAAGTTTGAAAGTTTATATAGTTTAAACTATATGAAAGTTAAAATTTTTGCAAAATATTGTTCAAACCACAGAGCATAGGCCTGATTTTCAAATGGCCATATCTGGCGATTTTTTTAACCGAATTGGGCACTTCAATATATCGCCGAAATCGGGAGAAGATGAACTTTCCAAATATGGAGTTGGTTTTTGCACACGTATCAGTCAGTTTGAGCTACACGAGGATTTCTATCAGGTACCTAAAGTGTAACCATATTCATACCAGGAAGTTCAGATTTGTTTTTTGTCAAGATAATGACCTGGATATCAGTAGAAGGCAATGGAAATGCAGTTAGGGTCGAATTTGTTCTGATTTACTCAGTAAAAACTCATTTTCACTGGCTTTTTCATGGGGCAATCAGATTTTTTGGCAAGTAAAGGGTTTTCATCATTAGGCAAGGATATTTTGCAAATTTGTTACAGATTAATGATGAAACAAAATCAGATCATAAGGGATGAAAGAAGAAAGAGGTTTTTCAGTTACAGAGGATTGGATTTCAAGCGGACACCTGGCAATTGCATATCAGATCCGGGAATTCATTTCTTGCTATATCTTTTTTTTTTTTTTTTAAAAAAAAAATTTGAGAGGTTCCAGTCTTTGGAGAAAAACCAGTCACTACTGAGATACCAAATTTTGGATCTAGTTTTGATATGTTCCCATACTGTGATACCACATATTTCTTCAGCAATTTCTCTCATGTGAACAACAAGAAATAAAAATATAGATAGTTCTGATCTGTTGGGTAGTTTTGCAATTCGATTTTCATGCATCTTATTGTAATTTGTTTCAAGGAAATGAATGATAAGGCAGCAGCAAGTCAATCTTCATTCTGATATCTTGTCTCCTATTCATGTTGTTTGTGATCTTTTGTGTTTTTTAAACAAAGAATATGAAACTCAGTTGCAACCTATTGGTTGTATATGTTGATTTATTTTTCTTGTGACTCAAAGAGTTATGTAAATGCTTGATTCTTCATCATAGGATTGCAGATTTCATGAAGGGATAAGTCGAGTATGAGGTTCAGAAGGATGCAGATGTTTAATTCACAAAGTGGATAGATAGATCAGGAAGTCCTGATGCATGGCATATGTCAGTGATTTTCAGGGATGTGTGTTAGGTTTTTGTATGAATTGCCCAACAGATAAGGCACTGATCATTTATAGGATCACCTGTTATACTGCTGCATATTTGAGGTTTTGCTGAGATCAACATCATTAATCGAATGAATTTCCCTTTCATGTTGAAGAGCTATAAACAGAATGCCCTCACTCAGCTTACGAATTTCATTGTTTTGCATCTAGCTACTGCAAATATATGTTATTTCATAAGTTATCAAGAGAAATAAGGGTTTTATCTGCTTCATATTAGATTCAGTGTATGCTTTGACAACTGGTACCATATAAAGAATCTACAGGTCTACCCGCCTAGGTTTTGCAAAGCCTGAAGTGTAGAAGGAGTATAGCCTTATAGTTGGCCTGGTGTCTGAATAGATTTGTTGATAATGGGAGTTAGCTGCCCCTAGATGCATCTTGTTCTCATCAGCGTAATTGGAAATGGGTAACATTTTCAAACATCAACAAAATGACGACTCTGCTAGGGAGATAAGATGGCAATCCATTTTGTTGAAAGAACATGAGCCTCTGATGTGAAATAGATTGGATATATCATATCAATAGCAAGATGTGTTCCTTTTCCTTGCTGAAGTTTCATGTCCCCAAGTTAAGCTTTATTCATTATCAGTAGTATGTTGAAACTAAATGAAAATTGTGTTCTATGACTGTCATAGGTCTATCTTCAATCAGTCCAGTTTGCAAATACTGTTGAGAAAGTTTCATAGTCAGGAATTCGTTTATAAAGTGTAAATTCTTTTCAAGATAATAATGATCTGCAAGTTTTTCCTACATTGAAAGTCTGGTTCAGATTTGTCAAGTGACAAATTATGTTTTATTTCTCACAAAGTGTGAGTTGCGACTCTCAAATCTCTGTACCAGTTTGTTCCTAGTTGATTTCATTGCGAAATTTTGAAGGACTTTCAGTTGTATGGGCAGATCTGAAGCTTTTGGTAGTTTCTTGAAAAGGAGTTTCAAATTCTTGATAAGTTTTTAAGTGCTGGTTGCAATTTGCTGTTATAAATAATTGAAATATAAAAATAGATCACAGCAGTGGTTATTTCATTCCTCTTGCAAAGAGGTGACGACTCTACAAAGTTTGATCAGTGGTGTAAAGGATTTTCAGTCTTGCACCTGTGCCAAATTAGCAAATCCAAGTTCAGTATCAGCACTGGAGGTATTTTGGTTTTCATGTTTTCTTTTCATGGAAGTCAAGTGTTTAAAGAAGTTTCCTCTATTTAGTGATTTTCAGCGCTAGAAAGAAGAGGTAGAAAGTTTGTTTTATGATGGAGTTAGATCTTAGATCTGAGATTAGTTCCCCGAATTCTAAGAATTTGAAAATCGTGAATAATAACATTACTATGTTGAATACAATGGTTTACAAAAGGATTGTAAATCTTATAAGAACTGAAGTAGGTAGTACTCAAGGTCTAAGTATCGAACAATGTTATTTAAGGCTTAAGTCAGTAATCAGTAAGATGCCTTTTCATTGTAGACCTGAAGAATCTTCACTGCCTAGTGTTTTCCTTGATGTTCTAGTACCCGATTCAGTCAATTGGCCAACACCTATAAGATTACAAAAGTTTTTACAAATTGAAAGATTCATTCAGGAGATGGAAGATGATGATTACATATTTCATATTATGTCTCTTGATGATAATGAGTGTGTTGAAAGCCAAGGTAGTAATGAATACAATGAGTCCATAGAGCAAGATAATCTGTCTTCCAATTGTGAAGAGGTGGATTCAAATGTTAATGAATCAGGTAATAGTGATCAGCATGAAGAGGATGGATATAAAAGAGAAGATAAATTAAGTTACAGTACATATGAAGTTGAAGAAAGTTGTAACAACAGTAGATCCAATGATTGCCATGATAAGAAAGAATGTTGTAATAATTCTGATTTTCCAGATTGTTACACTAATCATCTGCCTATTGTAAGTTCTTCATGTTATCCAGATGACAATCACAGCCAGGAGAAGATTTGTGAGGCAATCTTCTTGAGCTCTGATGAAATCTCTATTTTTTTGGCTTGTGAGTTTGAAAAGCACATAAGTATCTCTAAGGATTTTCATATGTTCTATCATAATACTTTCTCATTCAGTCAAATCAATTCCCCAAAGTTTGATGTGGAAAAGGAGGTAGAATCCGAACAATCTTTGTTGGACTTTGGAGGTGTATATAACCGAACCTCAAATGGTTTTGCACATGACGATTTGCTGGATGTAGGGAATGTTAATGAAGGGAGGGTTAATGCTGTTTCAGATTCTTTTAATGTTGATCTTGCTGAACATTGTTTTGATGTTTCATATGGTGAAGTGGAAAACAGTGAGTGTTGTCAATCCGATTATAAATTTTCTTTATATGCTGATAGGTCTTGTAAAGATGAGTTCAAGGTCTATTCCGACATTCAGTCTAATGAAGAAAATGATAATGATCAGCATGGTTTGGAACAACACTTTCAGAATGAATTTTCATGTATGGTGACTAATCAATGTTTTGAATGTGAAGAGGTTACAGTGAAAGATGAATCTGATTTAGTAAATGATAAGACTGCAAGTAGGCAACAATTGGATTCCAAATACTCTTCACAGCTAGAGGCACAAGGTGAGTTACCATCAGATTCATGTAACTCGTTCAATGAAGTAGAATATCAAGCTTTTGTGTTTTCGATTGAAGGAATCCATGACTCAATCAGTAGTGATCAGTTTCACTTTCAGTCTGATGTTAGTTATTATGATCACACTGATTCATATTTTCATAGTGAGCAAGGTGTAGAAAGTTTGTCTGATTTTTATATGCACTATGAAGATGGTATTAGCAGTTTTGTTTTGCCTAACGAAGTGATTGAAACTGTTGATATGATGGGTGAAACAAATAAGGATGAGAGTTTCAGTTTGCCTCCGGAGAACGTAAATGAAAATAAGGTGTTTGACAGAGGTAAAAAGTTCTAAAATTTTTCGGTGGCCTGCAGCCATCATTGTGCATAGTTAAGAGTAGTTTCCTGTTTTCAATAAAGCTGTTCGAGAAAGTTTTGCTGTTCAGGAGAGTTTTGAAGTTTTGGAATGGTCTGCTTCTCCCAGAGACCTGAATCCTTGTCATGCCCGCAAGGGGCATGCATCCCCAGACAGAGCCACTGTTGGCGCTCAAAATTGTAGTCCGAATTTTGAGGCCTATAAATAGTTTGTGAAGCCTATGTACCTAGCTGTACCTTTGAACCCCATGAGGTGTTTTATGCTTCTAGCAACTTTCATTTAGTGCGTCTAAGTGTTCCATGAAGTTAAAGAATCATTTTGAACCATTCTGCGAAGTCTTGTTTTGAGTGCATTTCAAATCTGCATTTTTCCCCAAGTGTCAAACAGCGACAGGAGGTTGTGTTTGCCATTGAATTTTTCGCACCCAAAAAAGTTTTTGTGACTTTCCACTTTGAGAGTGTCTAGTGTCCATACCTAAGAACCTATATTCTAGATTTTGAATCATTTCAAATCCATTTGATTAAGTTTTGAATCCCTCGAAGTTGGTCTGTTCTTGTTTTCATGATTTTGCACTTTGCGCATATTTCTGGGTAGGCCTGTTTGACGTGCTATAACTTTTGACCAGTTGACCCAAATGTTGAAATTCCTATTGCATTGCATTATAGGCATCAGAGAATTGTTATGTTTCAAGTTTCATATCATGACGAATCCGTTTGATCAATTTTCAAACTTTTTACTGGTGTCGGCATTTGCAGATTTGTCAGTACCCCTGTTCGTGGCATTATAACTCTTAATCCATGATTGGTGAGATCAAATGGATTTACCATTGTGTTATCCTCTGAAAATACTTTAAGTGTGTCAGTTTTCAAGACTTGATGAATTCGTTTTCACACTTTTCCAGGTCAATTCCATTCGCAAAAAATGTTTTCTCTCAACATATCCAGTTTGCAAAATTCTGAGTAGCCCACTTTGAACGCTCGCCATTCGCGCCTAGTTATTCGTCATGAGCCCAAATCACATATTCATATTCACCTCATGACATAGAGTCAGTGTCCCAGTTTTTGTTTTCCCATGTGCTCATTTGCCTAGTTTTTCGAGCCAAATCCAAACCCAATTTGTTGTTTTTTGACTTGTTTGTTTGCAGATAAATCTGAGAAGGTGACTTTGATGGTCAATATCTTTTGACCCTGATGTCGTCATGTGATGAGATCTGACAGGGATGTTGAGCGTGTCAGAGAGATGATATATCTTGAGTTTCAGGGTTATGTTAGATGTTTGAATTAGTTTTTTTTTTAAAGACCAGCCTACAGGCCCTGTCATCAGAAAGTCACAGTTTTCAAAGAGCAGAATAAATGTGCTTTCAATGATCAATTTGTGATCAAGTTTGATTCCAGTTAATTCGAGAGGGTCCGTAGATCAGTCTATAGATCAGTTGTCCGTAAACAAAATTTTTTAGTCAGACCCACTTTGGGGCCCAACTGTTTCCATCAGAAGAGTATGAGTTTAGAGGATTTTTAAAGGTGTCTAAATGTTCAAAAATTTCTTGATTTATAAAGAGTTAATCATCAGTATAAGTAAATGGATTTGACTACCCTTGAACTTTTTGGGTGGCAGTATGATCAGGAAGTTTTATAAGGAATCCTCTAAATAAATGAGTCATTGGTCAGAGGTGTTATGCCTGGCAAGTTATTTTATGAAAGCTTTTGTGTACGCCATGTAGATAAAGTGAATATAGATTTGCAGGGGAAGTCCATGTTAGAAGCTGCCGACTGTCAGAGCACATAAAAGATAGTAGAAAAAGAAAAGAAGGCTCAGTCTTATGCCTAGCATAGAGAGCAAAGGTCAATGCAAAGCCAGAACACAGGCGTGAGCATAAAAACAACATGGAATTTGTAATCAAGCCACGTTAGAAGAGCCCACGCCTCTTAATAGGCAGCCCACATAAATCCAAAGGAGCTTCACAAGAAATGACCTGTGGCAAATCAGAGGCACCTTCAGAGGTCTAGACGCTAGTCCAGCAAGGAGAATCTGCATCCACGTTTTAAACAAAAAAGCTCCACCTACAGATAAGGAGAAGGAGCCATCCGATGAAGATAAAGCCAATAAAAAGAAAGACTGTTGCTTAGACAGGGAGCTCATGTTAATACAAAGCCTCTGCAATTTGATGAAGCCGCTGCAAACAAAATGAACAGAGCCACCCAAGGAAAGAAGCCCCTTCCACGTTTTTAACAGAGTGCTCACATTTTAAGTGAGGAAAAATGCCAGCAAAGGAACCTCACACGAGCTAGGACGAATTCTAAGGCAGTCGAAAATAAAAGGAAACAGAAGCAAATGTTTTAAAACAGCTCACGTTGGGTAGTAGACCAATGAGAATGAAGAAAAGATACCTACATTAAATAAAGCAGAGGCAGACCATGCAAATAGAGTAAATATGTTTTAATGAGCAACATCTTAAAATGGAATCCATGGCTTTAACACAAAGTATTTGCACTGATATAATAGAGGGATGCCCATGCTTCAAATCAAGACATGTGCGTAGAGAAGGAAAAAGCCGCAGCCTTCTTGCAAAGGGAGCAGAGAAAAATCGTTTATCCCACATTGTATATGTGGTGATGTTTCAAATGTTTAAATACAAACCATCACAATATGAATGATGAGTTGAAGCGTGAGCCTCTTAGAAGGCAATACTGTTTGCACGTGGGTCCCAGCAGGTTGCACGCTGACGTGAACATGACAAAGCAATATTTTAAACAAACTAACCGACGTGATGAGGTGGCAGGAAATAGACTGAGGAAGGAGATGGTGACACGTGTCTTGATCGAGCGGGTGTCGCTAACTCGCCAACCGGAAGTGCTCACCAGTTACCATAGCGAGATAGCGACCTCGCGACACGTGGCAGTAGGCCTAGGTCGGGTGCTGACATGGTGACTCTGTCAGCGTGCTGAGGTGGCAGTACAGGCCAATTAAATTTGGACACGTGGCAGAGAACAGAAGGTCATGCGGCGAGCAGGTCTCAAGATCGCACCAGATTGCGCCATGTGGCAGATCTGACGGTTCGTGTTACCTCGCTAACCGAAGTTGCTCACCGGTTAAGCATGGCGAAGTAGTGAGGAGACGACATGTGGTGGATGATGCAGACCATGTAGGCCAACCACAGAGTGACACGTGGCACTTGGTCAATAGAAGTTTGACCTGGGAGAAAATGAGGAGAAATTTAAGACTTTTCAAATTTTAATATTTTATTATTGTTTTTTCTCAAATCTCATGTCAGGTTCATTTTAATAAAGTTTGAAAATTTATATAGTTTAAACTATATGAAAGTTAAAATTTTTGCAAAATATTGTCCAAACCACAGAGCATAGGCCTGATTTTCAAATTGCCATATCTGGGGATTTTTTTAACCGAATTGGGCACTTCAATATATCGTCGGAATCGGGAGAAGACGAACTTTCCAAATCTGGAGTTGGTTTTTGCATAGGTATCAGTCAGTTTGAGCTACACGAGGATTTCTATCAGGTACCTAAAGTGTAACCATATTCATACCAGGAAGTTTAGATTTGTTTTTTGTCAAGATAATGACCTGGATATCAGTAGAAGGCAATGGAAATGCAGTTAGGGTCAAATTTGTTCTGATTTACTTAGTAAAAACTCATTTTCACTGGCTTTTTCATGGGGCAATCAGATTTTTTGGCAAGTAAATGGTTTTCATCATTAGGCAAGGATATTTTGCAAATTTGTTACAGATTAATGATGAAACAAAATCAGATCATAAGGGATGAAAGAAGAAAGAGGTTTTTCAGTTACAGAGGATTGGATTTCAAGCGGACACCTGGCAATTGCATATCAGATCCGGGAATTCATTTCTTGCTATGTCTTTTTTTTTTTTTTTAAAATTTGAGAGGTTCCAGTCTTTGGAGAAAAACCAGTCACTACTGAGATACCAAATTTTGGATCCAGTTTTGATATGTTCCCATACTGTGATACCACATATTTCTTCAGCAATTTCTCTCATGTGAACAGCAAGAAATAAAAATATAGATAGTTCTGATCTGTTAGGTAGTTTTGCAATTCGATTTTAATGCATCTTATTGTAATTTGTTTCAAGGAAATGAATGATAAGGCAGCAGCAAGTCAATCTTCATTCTGATATCTTGTCTCCTATTCATGTTGTTTGTGATCTTTTGTGTTTTGTAAACAAAGAATATGAAACTTAGTTGCAACCTATTGGTTGTATATGTTGATTTATTTTGCTTGTGACTCAAACAGTTATGTAAATGCTTGATTCTTCATCATAGGATTGCAGATTTCATGAAGGGATAAGTCAAGTATGAGGTTCAGAAGGATGTAGATGTTTAATTCACAAAGTGGATAGATAGATCAGGAAGTCCTGATGTATGGCATATGTCAGTGATTTTCAGGGATGTGTGTTAGGTTTTTGTATGATTTGCCCAACAGATAAGGCACTGATCATTTATAGGATCACCTGTTATACTGCTGCATATTTGAGGTTTTGCTGAGATCAACATCATTAATCAAATGAATTTCCCTTTCATGTTGAAGAGCTATAAACAAAATGCCCTCACTCAGCTTATGAATTTCATTGTTTTGCATCTAGCTACTACAGATATATGTTATTTCATAAGTTATCAGGAGAAATAAGGGTTTTATCTACTTCATATTAGATTCAGTGTATGCTTTGACAACTGGTACCATATAAAGAATCTACAGGTCTACCCGCCTAGGTTTTGCAGAGCCTAAAGTGTAGAAGGAGTATAGCCTTATAGTTGGCCTGGTGTCTGAATGGATGTGTTGATAATGGGAGTTAGCTGCCCCTAGATGCATCTTCTTCTCATTAGGGTAATTAGAAACGGGTAACGTTTTCAAACACCAACATATACATCTCTCTCCCTATCACCCTATTAGAGATATAATATAATTCTATTGAAACTATAAATTGTTTAACTTTCAAATTCAAAGATTTTATTTCAATTTTGATGGGTTTCTCGTAAGTGGATGCATATTTGATTTGAAGCTAATTTCTCCATTAAGACCTTTTCTGCACTAACAACATCATATTGTGAATGATTTACAAAGTAACCTCATGTGCTTCACAAATTTTATTAAAAAAAGGATTAGATTATCCGCTAATTTACTTTCCACACCTCTTTGACTTACTAATTGCACAACTAGGTGCTATTGCTTGTTATCTTTATTTTACATTGATTGATCCTCAACTTTTTAAATAAGAAAGTGACATGATTATTATTTTTAAATATATAGATTCCACAACAATATAATACTATTATTCAATATAATAATGAATTTGTTTCCATGAACTAAAGATATGCATTACAAACTTTGGTTAGTCTATTTCAATTCTAACATCTGAACATTGATTAATTTATTTCTTCTAGTAACTAATAGAAATTTAAATAATGTATTAATATTTTACAGAATGTAGTAACATTTCCTATACGATGGCAACATAGATTGGATGAGAATAAATAGATGTAAATACACACACATTTCAATTCAGATATAATTTATCTCAGTGCTTAAATCAATGGAATTTCTTTTGAAAATGTTACTCTATTAACATGACAGTATCTGTTTATTAGTGAGTTTACAAACCCACACAGAGGCGTAGTACCTTTGAATAATCTACTTGTCATATATTTCTACGAAGATTCCTTCAATGCAGCTTTGTGATTTCGAAACGAACTAAACAGTCGTCGCTGATACTAAATTTGGTAAAAGAAGAGTGAAAAGAATGTTCAAAGTCAGCTCACAAATACCACGCAAACAACTTACAAAAGTTATCTCAGCGAAGGACGCGTATGCACAATAAATTATGGCTACTGCACATCCTAAATATAAACATATGATTTCCTGCACCCACAAAGCTGCTTTTGTGAACAGCAAAACAAGAGTTAAAACAAACTGCTCAACACGTTTCAGTGAAGAAATGCCAGAGAAGATTCTTACGAGTCCACTCTTCACCTAACAATCATTATAAATACCACATGGGTATGCAAGAAAATCACCAAACTTGTTGTTTTAGGTTAGGATGGATGCGTTACACAAGTTGTTGGTATCTTTGATTGCAGTATGCATTTGTTCTGCAACTCCCACAAATGCCACAATGGACAATACTCCTCCTCCTCCAAAGCCATACAAATCTCCTTCTCCAGCCACCGATCTGCCATTACTATTTTCAAATATTCCTGTTCTAGTGTGGCCACCATTTCTGCGTAACAAGTCTCCTCCTCATAGAGTTTATGAATCCCATGTTATTGATCCTATTCCAATCCACACTCAACCCAAAAATTCCCCCCCTTCTAAGCCACCAACATATCCTATACCATTCAATCCTGACGATTATCCTCTTCCAAGCGATTCTAAAACCTATCCTGTACCAATGTACATTCCACCCAAGTATTCTCCTCCAAAACCATCTACAGTGAATCCTACAGCAATCTACATTCCACCCACCACTTCTCCTTCTAAGCCAGCGAAATCCCCATTATCCCGACCACTCAAATACATATCTCCTCCCCCACATGTGGTAGTGGAGCCTCGACCTTTTCCTCAAGACCCACCTTCACAATACACATCTTCATTCTCCACACCACCTCATCATCATCGTAAGTTTCCCCCTCCTTCAGATTAGGTCAGTTAAGCAAAGCACCATGACAAGGTATCTCTTTTCATCTTTAATCAGTCATCTTATTATTATATTAGATAATGTACAACGTAGCATTTTCTTGGATATAGGTTTGTATGT
Source organism: Cupressus sempervirens (assembly GCA_028749045.1). Taxonomy (NCBI): domain Eukaryota; kingdom Viridiplantae; phylum Streptophyta; class Pinopsida; order Cupressales; family Cupressaceae; genus Cupressus; species Cupressus sempervirens. Next base: position 831,803,370 of record CM053790.1, on the reverse strand, counting down.
TTTGGTATCGAAAAACTACTACTAATTTTACCCTTTACAGTTTCAGTTTACTTTTATTGCAGCATGCCCGATGGCAACGTGGAAGATGAAGAAGCTTGGAATAATAGCTATAGTAAGGCTCAATAACACGGTTCTAGAAGAAAAAGCTCTTGGGTTAAATTTAACTTGTATTATGCTAAATAATATTTGGATTTGAGATTCCTCAAGTATCATGCTAAATAATATATAATAAAGCATTTGTGCTGTTTATAGTCTGGCTTTTATTTTGGAACCATATATAGCACAAGAGTATGTTATTCAGGTTTCTTCACCGTGACTTATTTTAAAAGCAGTAAACAATTGTTTTCCCACTGCAGTACTGTAAAAGCATCACGATGACTTTACGCTATTATGGTTTTCTTACGAGACGAACTGATCTGTCATATTCCAATCAGTAGGTTACATTCCTTGTTAAAGTTGGCATTTGTGGGTTATTTTTACAACTCTTTAAATGGACTTCACTCCTGCATCACCTAAACGAATGCTATTTATACCATTTTTTTTTTTGGAAAATGACCTCTTCTGAATTGCTAATCATGAAATGTAGATTACTAAAGACAATATCAAATATCTTTATTAATTAAGTATACATAATATAGAGATGTTTATTATAGATCTATCACCTTCATACAATAAAATAATTGATAAAATATAACAAAATTATTAATTTTTCAATCAAAATGATTAAACTAAATCATAACATTTATTATTTTTTCATAATTTATAATTTAATTATTTTTCGCGTAGCCATGATCGCCCTGTTCTGGTTATTCCTCCAACGGCTGTAATGGAGGACATTGATTATTGGACCAAGCATGCTTTGATATGCAAATTTCTTGGAATCCGAATTTCCCTATCCACTCTTGAGGCACGGATCCGCCGCTCATGGCAAGTGGAAGGTGATATGGAGATTATGTTGGCGGGGAATAGTAATTTTTTAGTTGTATTCTCTTGCATGTCTGATCGAGATCATGTTTTTGAAGGAGGCCCTTATTTCTACAACCATGTGGGGTTATTTGTCAAACCTTGGCATTCAGGTTTTAATTCTGCTGAGGATCTCCCTTCAACAGTGCTAGTTTGGGTTCGCTTGCCTCGTCTTCCCCTAGAATTTTGGCGTGAAGACATCCTTCGACAAATTGCTGCTTTGTTGGGGAAGCCGGCTGCGATCGCACATCAATCCCTCGATAAAAAGGTTATTTCTTATTGCTCGAATTTGTGTTGACATTAATTTGAATAACCTATTAACGGATTCTTTGGAAATTTGTATGGGGGATTTTTCTTGGGTGTAGCAGTTAGATTATGAATCTCTCCCTTTCCGTTGCCAGATTTTTCATGAGTATGGTCATTTACTGCGTCAGTGCCCCCGTAACTCAAGTTTCAAAGGAGTGGATGGTTCTACAGCTGGCACTACTAGTGGTTTGGCAGATACTACAGGGAAAGGACAATCTCAAATGGCTAATACTACCAAGGGGATGAATCCGCAAGATGCTATAGGTAAGGGTAAGGCTCAAATGCAGGATAAGGATGGATTTACCCCTGTTTGTCCTCGTGCTAAGGGCCATGGTAAAAAGAGGCCTTTGAAAGAAAGATTATCTGATTCAGGTTTTAACCGCTTTGAGGTGCTAGATAGTATGGTTCTAGAGGAGGGTATTCCTCCTCCTATCTCTTCTGATTCAGTTTGCCCAGATGAGAGATCTATTCCTAATGATGCTTGTGGGACATCCCAAGTTGTAGTATATCAAAACTGTGAGGTCCTTGTAGGTCCTGTGACAGAGGCTCTGGTGACTCCTGCAGTGTTGGAGGATAATGATGTTGTTTTAGCTGACTTGGTTAAGGATGTGCTACCATCAGGTAAGGGCAAGGGTTCTCCTCTCCCCTTGGGGTTGATGTCTTGACCCTTTAAGCAGGCTTCTTCTACTCCTCCTCTAAGGAGTGGGCGCAAAACAGACCAAGAGAAGATTAAACTCACAGGAGATATATTGATTGAGTCTGGTTCAGTGAAACCATTGGATTCTCATTTTCCAAATTCTACCCAATGATGATTATTCTCTCATGGAATGTAAGGGGGTTGAATAACATCCCTAGACAAAAGGCTATTCATAACTTGGTGGTTGATCATAGCCCTGATGTTTTTTGTATCCAAGAGACTAAGCTCTCTGTGGAGTCTATGGTCCAACATGCCTCTAGTATTTGGTCTCGTGGCCAATGCCAGTGTGTTGGGGCAATAGGCAGTGCAGGTGGTTTAGCTATATTTTGGGATCCTCAAAAAATTTCTCATCTTGGTTGGATGTCTTCTCGCTCAGCTCTCTCTACGGTAGCTTCTGCTCTAGACTCAGGAGCGGTAATCATGGTTACTAATGTATATGCACCTGTTGATCTTGTGGGAAAGGAGGAACTTTGGGAACATATTCAATATGTTAGAAATTGTCATCCTTATCATCCTTGGGTGTTAGCAGGGGACTTCAATTTAGGAATAATCGCAGGAATGGTGTTGCTGCTATCCTAGAATGTCTGGATAGATTTCTTGTTTTTTGCTTCTGGGTTAGTGGCACCCTTACTCTCTCTTCAGAAATCCTTGATTAGAGGGGTTCAGATCATTTGCCAATCAAATTTTCCGCTATAGGGGCTTATGTTCCGAAGCATCCTCCCTTTAAGTTCCAGTTGATGTGGCTTCGGGACTCCTCTCTTCATGATTGTGTTTTCTGTTGGTGGAAAGATGGTGCTCCTGCATATGGTACTGCCATGTTCTCAATTTCTAAAAGGCTTCAATATGTTAAAAAGCAACTCAAGATATGGAATAGGGAATGCTTTGGGAACCTTCACTTTATGAAGAGGCTTGCTCAAGAAGATCTTGATGTCATCACAAGGGAGATTAGAGATCGAGGTTTCTCAGAGGATCTTGGCAAGGCTGAATCCCTTGCTTCTAGAGCTCTAGAAGAATGGGAACTTCGAGAGGAAATTTTTTGGAAGCAAAAGGCTAGAGTTCATTGGCTCTAGGAAGGTGATCGTAACACTACCTTTTTCCATAAAACAGTGCAATCTCCCTGGAATCAGAGCACTATCTCTTCTTTGGTTAATTCTCAAGGTATCCAACAGAATTCCTTGCCAACTTTGTTCCAGGAGGCTATTTGGTACTTCTCTACCCTCTTCTCTGAGGACTCTCCTCCTGCTGATAATGAAGAAAATCTTATTTTGTCCTGTATTCCTTCCCTTATCACTCAAGAAATGAATGATTATCTCATGTGTCCTATTTCTTTGGAAGAGCTGGAGGAGGTGGTCTTTGGCATGCCTAAGGGGAAGGCTCCTGGTCCTGATGGCTTTCCAGTTGAATTCTTTCAAGAATTTTGGGACATCATTAATCATGATTTGTTGGAGGTGGTTAAAGAATCCTATGCTAGCAAGTAGTTGCTTCGAGCTTTGAACTCTACATTCTTGACTCTTATTCCTAAGAGAGAGGGTGCTAATAAATTGGAGTTTTTTAGACCAATTGCCTTATGTAATGTGGTTTACAAAGTTATTACTAAGTTGATTGTTGAGAGATTGAAAAGGTGGCTTCCCATTATTATCTCAGAAGAACAAGGTGGTTTTGTTGCTGGCAGACAAATTTTGGATGGGGTAGTTATTGCTACTGAGGCTATTCACTCTATGGCTACTTCAAGGGAGAGAGCCATGTTTGTTAAGCTGGATATGGCTAAGGCCTACGATAGAGTTAAATGGAGCTTCCTAAGGAGTATTTTTCTTTCTTTTGGATTTAGCTCTGACTGGGTGAGTTGGATTATGAGTTGTGTTACTTCTGCCTCTTTTTCTATTCTTCTTAATGGTTAATCTTCTCAATTATTTGGTGCTTCTAGAGGCCTCCGCTAGGGTGACCCTCTCTCCCCATATCTATTCATCATCATGGCTGAAGGCTTGGGTCGATTCATTAAGCATCAAGTGTCCCAGAATTCTATTCAAGGCTGGTGGTGGGGTAATGGCTTAGCTTCTCTTTCCCATCTTCAATTTGTTGATGATTCTGCTCTTGTTGGTCTTGCTAGGATCAAGGAAGCTGAAGCCTTTCGACATGCTTTGGACGTTTATTTGGCAGCTTTAGGCCAGAAAGTTAATGAGCACAAATCTTCCATTTACTTTTTTAACACTCTTGATTCTATTCAGCACAGGATTGTTGGTATCCTATTGTTTTAGATAGGATCACTTCCTTTGACTTATCTTGGCATCCCTATTGCTGTTTCCAGGCAGCCACATCTCTTCTGGAAAAATTTGATTACCAAGCTTCAGGATAAGGTAAATCATTGGACTCATAGATGGCTTTCTACTACTGCCCGGGTTACTCTTCTTCAAGCTATTATCCAAGCTCTTCCTACTTATCAAAGCATGGTTCACGCTGCACCTATTTACTTTCTCAAAGATTTTGATGCTCTTTCTCGACAATTCCTTTGGATTGGTAATTTGCATAGTACTAAATGGAGCTTGGTTAATTGGGCAACTGTTTGTAGGCCTAAAAAGGAGGTTGGTCTTGGTCTTCGATCTGCTCTATTGAGTAGTCAAGCTTTGGATGCTAAACTTTATTGGCGATGGTGCTCTGGACAACATAAACTTTGGGCTCGTATTATCACTCATAAATATTTTCATGGTGCTGATCCTTGCTCTGTTTCTGCACTTCCTCTTGAAGGTCGTGGCTCAATGGTTTGGCATACTTTGAAGACAGGTGCACTGTTGGTAAAGAGGGGTCTGTTTTGGATATGTAAAGGAGGTTCTCAGGCTTTGTTTTGGTCTGATTCTTGGGATGGATTCCCTTCCATTTTATCCATATACCCTCATCTTCAGCCTCTTTGTGACTCTTTTCTTGCCGCTAGATGGGATAAAGTGGCTGATTACAAGATTCCTTATCAATTGGGACCTGTTGTTGGTTACAGATGGAAGCATTCTTCTGATTGGCCTCCTGAAGGTACAGACATGGATCATCAGGAGCTTTCTCAAATTCTGGCCTCTAGAGAGTGTTCTTCTTTGCTTGGTTAGATGTTTTGGCTTGGGGCAGTACCTTGTCTGGTAAATATCATGTCTCTACTGGGTATCAGGAGATAACTAGACAATTATTTGGGGATGCTGAGGTCCCTTGGTGGAAGCAAGTTTGGAATAAAGTTTCTTGGTCCAAGTGCAAGTTTTTCATGTGGCTAGTGGATCACAACCGTTGTCTTACCTGGGATAATATTTGTAAACGTGGATTTCAGGGCCCCTCTTATTGTGTTTTGTGTGGTAATGGAGAGGAGTTTGTCTCCCATCTGTTCTTCCATTGCTCCTATTCTACTCAGATATGGCACCTTTGGTGGAGCGCTTGGGGTTGCTCTTGTCGGCATGCTTCCTCTTTGCCTGAGTTCTGGGCCCGCTTGGGTACTGCTCCCTCCAAGTCTTCTTTTCTCCATGCTGCTTGGATTGCTGGCCCATCTTTCATGCTTTGGCATATTTGGTTGGAGAGGAATCGTCGCATATTCCAAGATGTTCGGCTTGGTGTTTTGCATCTTTGCTGGAAAATATCACATTCTCTTCAGGAAACTATTCTTGTGAAGTGTGAGCTTGATGGGGGTACGGATCCGATTGATCTTGCTATCTGTAATCACCTCAATTTTCATCTGTAGGATGGGGCTGTAGCTCATAGGTTTCCTTCTATGTCTAGGCAGCTTCACCATCGAGGAAGGGTCAGGTTAACTGGGATGGGCACTGGACTCCTCCTCCCTGTGGAGTTCTGAAAATTAACATTGATGGTTCTTCCCGTGGGAATCTTCGTCCAGCTGGTATTGGCGAAGTGGCTCGTTGTAGTTTTGGGGATGTTAAATTTTTCTTCTCAGTTCATAAGGGTGATCATACTAACAATCTCATGGAAGCTCAGGCTATTTTATATGCTGTAGAACAGTGTTGCTTGCGGGGATGGAGTAAGATTATCTGTGAGTCTAATTCCCAGGTGGTGGTGAACATGCTTTCTTAGCAAGAGCTTGAGGATGTTAATTGGCAGCTGTCCACTGTTGTTAAGTAGATTCTTTTCTTCTCTTCTTCTTTTCAGTTCATTAGGTTCATGTATATTCCTCGTGAATGGAATAAAACTGCTGATTGTTTATCCAAATGGGCATCTAGTCATGATCCGGGTTGGAATATTAGGGATAGGAGGCAACTTACCTTTGAGATGGTGCAAGAATTTGATGATCTTGTTGCTCAGGATCGAGCTCCTTGTTGAGCTCTCCTTGTTGTTTTCCTTTCTGTCTTAATAAATTTTTACCCCTCTTTTTGCAAAAAAAAAAGACTTCCAATAGATAAAATATTTCACTATGTAATTAACATCATTAATTTTTTATATTGGATATAATAACATAGATATAATATCATACACTATTTAAAATGATTGTCTATTTCAAAACAAGAGCATTAAACATCTTGATATTATTTTAGTTTGCATTGAGCAATCTTTGCAATAATTCAATTAATCTTAATTGTACATAGTAGTCATAAATCATGAGTTTGTTGGAACATGTGTCTATGCAATGGTAAGATGAGAAGCTCTTCTTAAATTTAAGAATTTTGAAGTTTGAAGTAGTCCTATTTTGATTTTCAAAGGTTTAAAAAATAAGGAAGTGTTGCAGTACAACATAGTTCCTACCAAGAATTAGTAGGGAATTTTTGTAAAGTGTGAGTGTCAATAGAAGGATTTTTTTGAAAGACAGGGAAGGAGGAAGGAAAAGTTTAAAATGGTTGTTGTGGACAAAAGCAATAGTAAAGAATATATTTCTATAAATATTATTTCAGTATATATTTCAAATTAAACTTAAGTTTCTTACTAAAAGTAGAAATAAGTAAATAATATATACAAGGTAATCATCTAGCCACCATAAATTAATAGCTAATATTATAGCCACAACATCCATCTTAGACAATTTCTTATACTTTTTCCTTATTTACATTATATATATATTAGCCACAACATCCATCTTGGACAATTTCTTTTACGTTTTTCTTATTTACATCATATATATATGGAAATATTACTTCCAAAATGTAGACAATAATAAATTATTAGATATCACAAATACATCCTAATTTTGTAAACCACTTTCACAAATGAATAATGATATCATTAAGATTTTGTAAAAGAGGTATCTACATAACTTGACACTGTCATTCTCATAAGTGAAATGAAGAAAATAATCTTTGTTCAAAGCAAATAAGCCTTGGCTATAGAAATTATTTCCAATGAAAGTCAGCCTCCATGATAAATTCAATACATATACTTTATATAAGTAGGACTTCAATGCTAATATCAAAACTATAATTTTGGCTTCTCACGTATCAACAAAAAGTATTAGTTAGACTGAATTTCCTAGACTTATTAACAATCTTGGCTTTCCTAATATCGAACGAACCCAAAAGACAGTTTAAATAAGCAAACACAATAATACAGTTCTAGAAAATGTATAATAAAAATCAAAGACTGCAGTTTTACCAAATGTATAAAGATGAGAAATTATTAATACTTTATTCAAATGACAACACATACAACCATCTTACGGCCCTATTTCTCATTTACAGCTCCTTAATTTCTCCTATGAAAACACTGCTTATGAATATTTGAAGTGTCAAAGATTACAAATTCACAAGCAAGAATACACAGTTTTTCAAACTTTGACCATAGATTTCGATTGAATTTATGTATGAATTTTAATTTCACATAATCTCATTTTCCTCGTTTTCATATTGTCTGAGTTAAACAATTTTTGATATAGATATTTTATTTATTTATTATTAGTATTATTATTTTTTAATAAAGAAAATTTTAATTTTTTTAAGAAATAATATTTAATATAGTCAAAGGGTTGTAGTTAAATTGATTGAGTTCAGTTTATGTGAATGGCAATATGAGATAGAGAATTGCAATCCATCAAGATGTGAATCTTAAAATTACGTTCAATTTAAGTTGGTTAAAACAAATTATAATCTGCTATATAAAGGCCAACATCTATATATATTATAGCATGTTTCCATTAAAAATTGTTAAATATATCCTATTTTACAACCCATACTTTTTACTTAATATTGTAATATTAATTCTTGTTCAAATTAAACTTGTTGGTAAAAATCCAATTAATAAAACATATGCATATTACTACCTAATAAATCAACAATTCTTTCTAATAACTTCAAGTAACTTATTTGCATTCAAGAAAAAATAATCTAAGAAGCATTCAATTCAAAATTTTCACATAGTGTAAATATAAAATCATAAATAATGGCATGTCACCTTATAAAATTGAAGAAACAATTTTGTTCATGCTTAACTCATTTTCTATAAAATATTTGAGGATTTAATATTATTATATTATATAAATAATAAAAAGATTTGTATGATAACTTAAATTAAATCATCATTGAATAGTATTACATTACTACATTTATGTCTTAATTAAATTATATAAATTACATTATATTTGGACGATACTATTATTTAGTAAAATGAGCTTATGAGAAAAAATAACTGCATAAAAACTAAATAATTAGCATTGCATCAGTTTTTAATTATTTGATTGATTTTTTATTTTCTTCAAAATTGAATCTTTTAAAAGCTAAATTAAACAATTAGTAAAGGAGGAAACATGGTATACTATAATATCCAAAGTAGTATGATATAGAGCATGATTCACTTTTCAAGTTGGCACACAACTTTGGTATACAAGGGCATGATCTTCTCTTAACTCTACTACCATAATGAATCATTTATTGTGCACTACAAATAGTCAAAGAGCCTAGCTTTATAATACTAATCCTCCACCAACATATCATGCAAATGGCTCAATGAATATACCACCCACAATGAGTCATCCAACAACCACATCAACCAATACCACTCTCAAATTACATCCTAGTGACATTCACCTACTATTTGTAGACACCTAAATTTGATTACACTATTTTAGTAATCCTATTTAGTTATCTAAAAAGGCATTATTAATTACATTTCTATTTAATTAATCCTTTGTCATCCCCTAGTTGATTAATTTAATTAATCATCTATAGTCCTAATTGATAAATCAAATAATCTATCATTTATCAATTAAATCCTATTCTTCTATCTAATTCCAAAAATCCCCATTTATTAAATAAATCTATTTGATAAATGAAATCCTCAAATTCAAAATCCCCTAAGCTATCTCTAATCCTCCATTTAGCCTAATCCACCCCATCCACCCATACTAACCAAGCTTAGCCACTAACTCACCCACCCTCATTAATGCCATCCACTTGCACATCTCTAACATTCCTAATCTAATCCTAAACCCAAGCCTAATCCACCCCCTAATGTTGTCACATTCCTTAAACAAGTTTAAGACTTTCCTAATCCAAACCAAAGTCTCCCCTCAAAAATCTCAACCACCAAGTCATGAGTGCTCTTACAAAACATAAAAGACTCTTACAAACCCACTCATGACTCTTACATCCATCTTCCACACTCATTCCTCTTACATCCCTCTTACATACTCAACCCCACTCATCATGCCTTTAACCAACCCTTTACCCTACCCTCTCACACTCATCCTCCTTGTGACAAGTGTCACCTTCCCATTGGTGCTAAAAAAGCACAATCCATGTGCTCTCCTTTGAGTGCATCCTAGCCCTCCTTAAGCCTTCATCCATCCTTGCATCTAAGCCCTTCATCCCTCTACCCCTTAGCCTATAAATTGAATCCCCTCCCAAGCCATTTCATCAACAATCTTTGAGCTAAAGTTACCATGCTATTTTGAGAACCAAAGCCATCAATCTTACCCTTATAATGCCAAATTGAGAGCTCACAAAGCTACCAATTTTCCATTACCCATCTCCATTGAAGCAGCTTTTGAGCATCTTGAGCATACATCCACAGCAAAAAGACACATCTATAGAATCCAGAAAGCATGGAGTGTTTTCTCTTGTGAGGTTTGCACTTCTTGTTTGCTTTCTTTGTCTATGCATATATGTGAATTTAGTTTTTGGTTTGTGAATGTTTACTTTATTTGTTAATGTTCTTTGCATACTAAAATCTTGTTCTACATTTTGGCACGCCCGGTGGGACCCCACTATGGGTCATTTAATTATCTATTTTCATCTATATGTCATTTTTTCTAACCATCTAATGTTTGTTGTTGTTTGAGTGTGTTGTGAGGGTGTTTTGCTTATTTTTGTAGGTTAAAGAACGCACTTAGGAAGAAGCAATACCATCTAAAAAAGAAATTCGCATTTTTCAACTTTTTTCGTGTAGTTTTTGTGTCTGCAACTTGTTCTGTCTGCAAAAATCTGCGTCTGCGCAGATTGACGGCTGCAAAAATTTGCGTCTGCGCAAATCGACGTCTCCGCTGCCACCAATCCAAATCATCCTCTGCGAAAATCCGCATCTGTGCAAATCGGCATCTCTGCTTGTCACCTGTTTTCTGTGCCGCAAATCTGTTCTGTCGTCTTCGAGTACTAGCGTCTCTGTATTTCAGCATCTTTGTATTTTGGCGTCTCCGCTTGATAGACTGTCGTCTCTGCCTGCTTATGTTGCATTTCTGTTTTAAAATCTTTATTTCAAAATTTGACTTTTAGTGGTTCCGTAGGATTTAGACCATTTTAAGCATTTTTACGCGTAGAAAAAATAGCAAAAAAAGTTAAATTTTTTTTTCCCATAGTTAAGCTCTCATTTTTGAAGATTTTGGCTAACTAACTAAATTGCTTTTTTTTTTTGTCTCATTGCAGGTTGGAGCACATATGGAACCACTAACCATGTTTCTCTCAGGTTTTCATGTTGCTAAAAAAATGAACTTGAATGTTTAACCATTTGTCTTTTAATGCATGTTGCTAAAAAAATGAACTTAAATGGTTAAACACATTTTCCATTGAATGAATGTTGTTCAAAACACACTCTTGAATGTCATGGATTAAAATCAACTTTCCTTGGAATGCATGCTTAAAACAACAAATCCAATCTTGAATGCCAAGGATCAATTAACCATTGCAATATCAAACACTTCATTTGGAGCTTCTAAAATTGAACGAAACAAATCTCTTTTCCACATGCAATCTAGGTAAAGTTTGATTTTTGGACATTTAAGAAACTTTGTTAAGTTAAAATACAAATTTAAAAAAATCAATTTGAGTAGTTCCTTGGACTCACCTCTTTTCTAATCACCCATCAAATATTAACCATTGGTTGCAATCTCAGCACCATTTATGGGGATGGGTCTACTTGAAAAAGGTGTTAAATGTTCCACAATCTAACTCACTCACTTGGTCTTTGAACATTTGCTTTAACTTTATCAAAATTTTTAAATGGCCAAAACTCTAGATTAAATCGATCACACTTCAAGTTTGGACACTAAAATTGAACAACAACTGACGTGGAGAGCCTCCGGGCGCGCCCTTGAAATGGAATCTCATACACTTTTGTTTTGGGCTTAAAACAAACTCACACTCAATCTTGAATGCCTTAAAGAAAATTAATCGATACTTGACATGGAGGGCCTCCGGGCGCGCGAGTTTGCTTTTGTTGACCCTAACTCTTCTTATTGTTTGCATTCTTCGATCGATTTACTTTTGTTGGCACTTCAAGTTGCAATTGAACATTGTCTCTTAAGCATGAGTGCTTGCAAAGTCTAGATTAGCCCACATAAGAGTCAGTTGGTAAAAGAACAAGCGCGTTTTTTAGCCCAAGGTCATCCAAGTCTTCTCTCCCCTTGTCGTCTTTCGAGGCCATCTTGGGTGCATAAGATTAGGATCCAAAACCTTGTTTCTTTTTAGGAGGCCTGCTTGAGGATTTCATCACCCCTTGGACGACCTCAACTCCAGCATTTCGGCGGAGTATAAGAATCGGGAGGTGAATCGAAAGACACCTCTCTTGGGATCAAGATTTTGTCATTCGGGCTAAGCCTCAAGGAACTTTATACCCTTGAGAAGTGAAAGAGGAGAAGTGGGTTACCGCTCCTCTTGGCTGTGTGACATCCTTTTGGTCTCATCTACGGATTTGGGCCTCACGTACCTTGCGTATATCGAGGACTCCCTAGCTAAACCAACTGCCATCCTTGCAGAAAACCATCTAGGATGTTAATGTGTTTGGAGTGACTAATCGAAACATTTGTAGAACATACACACTCCTCGGCGCAAGTATCACATTCTGAGAACCACAAACTTCTATTTGGGTGTTCCTATCTATTGCTTGTTTTTATTTATTGAATGAATGTTTGCCAAACTTGGTCAATCCTAGCTTAGGGCACACTTAGCGTAGTCACTGCCTATTTTGGAAGTTGAACAAGTTGAAGCAAAACAACTGAGATTTTTCCCAAAGCCAAGCAAATTCAAGAATTTATGTCAGAACAACCCAAACCCAAACAAAAGTTTCACAAGGTCAAACTCAAGCCATCTCTAGCATACCAAGAACTTTTAGCCAAGAGAAAAGAAATAACACCAAGCCCACAAATTGCCAAACTCCACAAAGCAGAGGACAAAGCTACCGACGAAGCACTTCAAGAGGCCTGGTTAGAGCGTACCATCAAATTTAGCCAACATCCAGGAGTTAATCCTGCTTATGCCTTACCAACTAGGCATGATTTCTATGATTAGACACCCTTGTTTCTCCACATCTTCTTGGATAAGATTCACTTTAGAGTCATCTTTGTAAAAAAGCCAACCATCTTAGGTTATCCCCTTAAGCATTATTAGCTCATCCATCTCATTTAGAATCATACCATCTAGCCAGTAATCAAAAATCTGCACATCTAAGCTTTCAAAATTATTGTCACCTTGCTAAAAGTTTTCCATTCCTAAAATCTTCCAAATCCACCAATCTCACCAAGGTTATCCCTTTGACAGAGCTTTGTCTAGGGTAATCTAGCTTTGTCACTTGTTATCCCTCATCACCTTGAGCTAAAGGTTGGGATCCACAAGTGGTCAATCTCGTGTTCTTCCTAAAGGATCATCAGTCTATCCTTAAGTTGACATAATCACCACCAAGCTTGCACATAGGAAAGAAGACCTTTTGTGCTTTGACAACATATCTTTGAAGTTAGAATCCCCAACCCAATCCTCCTTAGGTTTTGTCATATAGCTTTGCCTCAACCTAGGACATCATTTGCATAGAAAAGCCTTCCCCCTTTTGCATCCATCAGCATTATTGCATCTCATCCCTAGGAGCATTTTTCATGGCACCCGTCACTCGCTTAGCCAAGAAGAAAGAAACAATGGAGCCCTATCATTTGGATCGAACAGCCTCACCCCCCTTGAGCACTCAGCCATCCTTCATCCCAAAGCAAGCTATTCCATCAGCTACTGACATTGAAGCTTTCATGAACCAACCAGGAAATACAGTATTGGTAAACGCCATTATAGACAAAAACAAAGAGACAATCATGGCTAATTTTCGAAGGGACAATGTAGGAACCTTTGACTTTGGAAGACCCCCTCCATTATCAAATCCATCTCACCCGTTGTTTGGGCAACTGCCACCACCCATAGGCTCTTATGATCCAAATTATCCTCAATATATTCCAAAAGAAGAGCCTCCAGCCAATCCATATGACCCAACAGACCCAAACATACCATCATCCACCCAAGTTGAAATCTCCATGCCGCAAGCCAACCCAGCCACCACCACTCCATCCTTGGTTCATACCTCTCCGTTCCAAACCCCCTTTACTCAAAACACCTCACCGTTCACCCCCTTCACTATTGTTGCTGCTCCCCAACCCATCCTTCCAAATCCACCCATCTCCCAAATCAGTGCTAGCATCTTTGGCCAACCTCAGCAATATACAACAGGGATGCCACCCATGGGGCCAAGTAATCAACCTTTCATCGCCCCCAGCTTGTTCACCACAGCCCAAAGTACAATCCCATCATTTCCATTAAGTCTTGGGAGCTCAATACCACTAGCCACAAATCCACAAGCTACTACCTTCACTCCACAAAGCTATCAAAACCCACAAGCTACTGCCAATCTTCTACCAAGCTCCCAAGTGACCCCAGCTCCCACCACCACTCTACCAAGCTTCCAAATCCAGCCACAAAGCTATCAAACCCCATCAGTTCCATTCCCAAGCTTTCAATTCCCACCACCTCCACCACCAACTAATCCATTACCTCCAATTACCAACTACTTTTCAATGCCACTTCTAGGAGGTAATCCACCACCCCAGCCAACCACCAATTATTTGCAGATACCATCCCAAATGGGGGCACAAACCACATATATTGGTCAAACCCCACAAGCCCTCCAATCCTTTCTCCAAGCCTCACAACCATCTTATACCTTACCTCCACAAAAAAATCCATTTATCCCACAACCAGCTTATGTTCCTCAATCCCAACCTCAAATCCCATATCAACAGCAAGCCTCGCAACACATGCAGCAATATGCGCCACCTCCCCCTCAACAACCTATCATCCACCATGCAGTTGCTCAAACAATGTACAATCCCTATCAGCAAATCCCTCACAACCATCCATATTCAGTGGCCCCATCCAGCACATACCTACCTCAAGGCACTCCTACATTGGGGGCGCCCCAACCATCACCTATGAATTCAGAGTGGGAGCAAATGAAGACAGCTCTGAAAGCCATCCAAGAAGGGAATGATCCAAAGACATTCAAGATTGAGAATGTGTGTCCTTACCCATTTGACAGAGCCATTACCATGAAACCATTTCCCAAACACTTTGAGGTACCTAAATTTGACAAATTCAGAGGAAAAGGAGACCCTGTCACACATATCAAAGAATTTTACATGCACTGCCAGGACGTGGCATACAATGATGTCTTCCTCTTGCGCCTTTTTCCCAAAATCTTGGCTGGACCAGCTCTTGAATGGTTTTATAGAATCCCCTATGGCACAATTAAAAACTTTTCTGAATTATCTGAAGCATTTGTAGCCTAATATGCCCATCTTGTTGAAACAGAGCTATCAATAGTTGATCTTGTCCACACCAAGCAAAAAGTTGGAGAAAGCCTTGCCAAATACCTGCAAAGATGGCAAACCCTTACCACCCGCATATCCTGCACCTTGCCAGAACGCCATGTGGTGAAAATGTTTATTGATAATGCACATCCCAGCTTGGCTCACCACATGACCATGAACTATTTGCAGACCTATAAGGATATCAAAGAGAAAGGAATGATTCTTGAGCAAGGACTCATCAAAGATGGTGTGGTAAAGATTTACAAAGAGGCCAACCAAAATCAATCACATTCCAATGACAAGTCTAGGTATTGGAACAAAAACAAGCATGTTGCAACAGATGGGGTTACTGACACCAGACATGTGAATATCGTTGGTCCTTCTCAAAACTAGTCTAACCCACCATATCAAACAAACAACCAACAAGCTATCAATTTCCAACAACAAAATAACCAAAGCTATCAAAACCACAATACAAGACCCAACTTTCAAGGGCCTAACAATCAAGCTAATGCCATCAATGTAGCTGCAGGGCAAAAGCCCAGATTCCAACCTACACCTAGAAACTATACACCCCTTGGTGAGCCATTGGATGTTATTTTTGAGAAATTGGCTAAGGAAAACCTCATCAAATTTCCTCCTACCCAGAAAATTGATCCAAGCCAATCCAAAGCTGCATGGTACAAGGACAATGAGTATTGCAAGTTCCATAGGGTAAATGGTCACACCACCCTCAGATGCATGAAACTGAAAGACTATGTACAGGACCTTATTGATTGGAAGGAAATCACTGTTGGTGCCCAAACCTCTCCCAATGCAGGCTTACAGATTTATCAAAATGCTTTTCCTCCACACAACAACCAAAATTCTGGAAAAACACCTATCCAAAACAACACCAACAACCGCCAGCCAAACCAACAACATGGGAAGAACAATGACCACACTTCATCCTATATAGACTATGGTAGCCTTATAGGTTGTATATCTGAGAAAGAGCCTTCTGTCAATGTTATCAATATCCGACGACCAGACAATGAGTGTGCGGTCACCACTCGAAGAGCATGATTTAACATCGCAGGCCCACCAGTTTTATCAGCACCATCAGCTCCATCAAAAAGACGGTACAATATCTTGGAACACCTTGGGAACATGCCAACCCAAATATCCGTTTTAGGCCTTCTCTGCACTAGTCCTGTGTACAAAGACATCCTTGACAATGCTCTCATAGAATCTCGTGTCCCTTCTGATATCAATGCTACTAATTTTCATAATCTTGTTGGACACCTTTCATCCTCATGTGCCCTATCTTTCAAACCCACCGACATACCCACGGTTGAGCCAGATCACACCCTTCCACTTCGCATAGCCATCATGGTATCCAATTTTTCCGTAAAAAGAGTAATGATAGATAATGGATCAGCCTTGAACATTTGCAGCCTAAAATTCATAAAACAAGCTGGGTATACTAAGGCAGATATGACCAGTGAGGTTATCACCATCAAAGCTTATGACAACTTGGAAAGGACCACAGAAGGGACTATTTTGCTACCAATCAAGGTTGGGCCGGTCATCCAAGAGACAATTTGCCATGTTGTTGATCTAAACCTACCATTTAACATCCTCCTTGGTCGCCCATGGATTCATGCTATGAAGGCCGTTCCATCCACCTACCATCAGTGCATCAAATTTCTGCATTAGGGCACTGAGGTAACCATCCACGCCGATCCAGAACCCTTTACTGCAATGTAGTTGAAGCTTCATATACAAACCATTGCCTTGGAATAGACATCGGCACAGCCATTGCCAGCTCATCCCACACTTGTAATGACGCAGAAACCATCCTCGCCTCCACCCTATCTACTGTAAAGATCAACAACAAAGGCTGTGGAGAATATAGTCTATCAGATGCATTTGCTGTCAGAGCAATGCCACTTGATCCACATACCCATGGATAGCCAACATATCACAAAGCTAAGGAGATTCCACCTCCTCGATACAAATGGTTTGGCCCAACCACCTTTGTATCCTCAAAAATGCCTCTTCATGAGGAGCTCACTCCAGATATCAACAATTGGTTACATAAGGATGCACCTCCAAGAAATCAAGCACGCCTTGATCACTTTAGCTAGAAGTATCCCCAACAAAATAAGCTCATCACTGAAAAATGAAACTATCAAGGAGGTGGACTAGGACCAGAAGAAAGGGGCATGCAATGTCCCATCGAAGCACATAATTGGGAAACGAAGTCAGGTCTTGGCTTTGGTATACCCACAACTGGGGGCACCAACGAGAACGGTCATGCTTTTTTGAACATTCATCGTGACCTTGTCGAAATCGAAGACATTCCCGAGGAAGTTGAAAAGAGAGCCTACGACGATATCCCAGACCAAATCTTCCTAGGAGACTCTGTTCTCCGAGAACTATCCATCCATCTCATTGACCTACCACTCGCTCATCCACAACTCATAGATTGGGACCAACCAAGTGTCATACATATTGATGAGTTCGCATCAAAAGAAGCGCTTCTAAGATTCATGGGAGCCGAAACTCCTCATAAGAAGACAAAGCCAGATTTTGCCTACATCTACAAGCTAGATCCCAAGGGGTATTTTGGAGAAAATCCCCAACTAGTTTCGATACACCCAAAACTTAAACTAAGGTAAATCTGGGACTAGCTAAGGCAGCGAAGAGAACCCCTCAGCAAGAAAATCCAGAGCCACAAGCAGAACATGAGGATTTAGTATTGCCTCCTCAAGATGATCGACCAGAGGTGTCTTCTATTCTAATAGAGGATACTAGATAGTCAACATTGGTTCTTCAGAGATCCCTAGAATTGTTCACATTACTGCATCCCTATCACAAGACCAAGTTGACCTCCTCTTTGAGGTTTTACGAGAGAACATTGGCCGATTTGCATGGTCATATCAGGACATGCCAGGACTTGATCCAAAGCTTGTAGTTCATCATCTTGCAGTCGATCCAAAGATCAAGCCCGTAAGACAAAAGCTTAGAAAAATGCACCCCAAGGTGGCCTTACTAGTCAAAGCTGAACTAGAAAGAATGTTAGTTGTTAAGGTTATCCGACCTATCGACTACTCAGAATGGATCTCCAACATGGTCCCTGTCACTAAGCCTTCCGGTGACATCAGAATCTGCACTGATTTTAGAGATCTTAACAAAGCTTGTCCAAAGGATGATTTTCCCTTGCCCAACATAGATATGATTGTAGATCTTACAGCTGGACATGAAATTCTGTCCCTTATGGATGGATTTTCTGGGTATAATCAGATCAAGATTGCAGAAGAGGACCAGCATAAGACAACATTCACTACCCCTTGGGGAACCTTTTGCTACACCATGATGCCTTTTGGCCTAAAGAATGCTGGGGCTACCTATCAAAGAGCTTTGACAGCCATTTTCCATGATCTTATCCATAGCATTTTGGAGGATTATGTGGACGATATCCTAGTCAAATCTCACACCTTCATGGATCATCTTGCTGACCTGGAGAAAGTCTTTGATAAGTTGGCCCAATATCATCTCATGCTAAATCCCAAGAAGTGTGTCTTTGGGGTCACATCTTGCAAGCTTCTAGGCTTCATAGTTTCTAAACGAGGTATAGAGATCGACCCCAAAAAGGTCAAGGCTATCTTAAGCATGCCCCCTCCCCAGACACTGCGACAGCTTTGCTCTCTTCAGGGAGAACTTCAATCTGTCTGGCGCTTCATCTCCCTTGCAGAAAAGTGTACACCATTTCCAAACTTGCTAAAGAAGAATGAGAACTTCAAGTGGGATCTTTTTTGTCAGCATAGCTTCGATCAGCTCAAGCAGTATCTCACCAATCCCCCTATCTTGGTTGCACCAGTTCCTGGTCGTCCCTTGATCTTGTATATATCAGCAACACCTACTACTCTAGGGGCACTTCTAGCACAACATCATGATTATAACAGAGAGAGAGCCATCTACTATATCAGTAGAACCCTAGTTGGTTATGAACTCAATTACACTCCTATGGAAAAAGCTTGTTTGGCAGTTGTTTTCTCAACTCAAAAGCTTCGCCACTACATGCTAAGTCATACCATCCAACTAGTCTCCAAGATTGACCCTCTCAAGTATATGCTCTCCAAAAGAGCACTTACAGGCCGTTTGGCCAAATGGGTTATGCTACTAAGTGAGTTTGACATCCAGTATGTGGACAGAAAGGAAATCAAAGGGCAAGCTATAGCAGATCACCTAGCTGATGCACCTCTAGTAGATGCATATCCTTTGCTCACAGAATTTCTAGATGAGCATATCTGCCTAATTGAAGAATATCCCCCATGGAAGCTTTATTTTGATGGCTCATACACCTCTCATGGATCAGGGGCAGGAATATTATTAGTTACACCTCAAGGAGATTACATTCCAAAAGCCTTCAAGCTACAATTCCATAGCACCAACAATATAGCAGAATATGAAGCTCTTGTAGCAGGATTAAAGATAGTTGTAGAATGGAATATCACTGAGTTACAAGTCTTTGGTGATTCCCAAGTCATCATCAAACAAGTCTTAAATGAATATCAAACCAAAGATGAAAAGCTATTACCCTACAAAGAGCTAATTGATCAGATGACCCAGCATTTTACAAAGCTTCAGTTTACACAAGTGCCATGAATGCAAAATAAAGCAGCAGACTCCATGGCCACTATCGGCTCGCTCTTGGAAATTCCCCAAGACGCTATGCAGTATGAATTTTTAGTTGAGCAGCTCCTCACACCCGCTTATGCGAATGAGGATTCAAACCGTGTTTGTATCTTGGTTGGTCCCCAATCCCCTTGGTACCATGAAATTCACGCTTACCTTAACGATGGTATCATATCCACTCACCTCACACGCACCCAACGCCAGAACCTTATTTGAAAATCATCTCGCTATGTTATCATAGCCAATACCCTATATCGTCGGGGTTATCACGATACTCTGTCTTGATGTTTAGATGAAAATGAGGCCGCGATGGCATTAAAAGAAGTACATTCTGGACTTTGCGGTGCCCACACGAGTGGTATTGTCCTAGCATGACAAATCCTTAGAGCAGGCTACTATTGGCCTACCATTGAAGAAGACTCTTGTGACTTTGTCAGAAAGTGTCTCCCATGTCAGCAGCATGCAAATCTTGTGCACGCTCCAGCACAGGATCTACAACCTATTGCACCACCTTGGCCTTTTGCTTGTTGGGGCCTTGATCTAGTTGGAACTATCACACCTCTCTCATCTGATGGAAATAAATGGATAATAACAGCTATAGACTATTTCACTAAGTGGGTGGAAGTAGTCCCCCTAGTCTCAGCTACAGGAGTTCAAGTCTCCAAGTTCATCTTGTACCACATTGTTTGCCGCTTCGGCATCCCATCCACCATCTTCACTGACCACGGAGGTAACTTTGAAAATCTCAACATGGAAGAATTATGCACTTCCCTTCGCATCCATCACCACTTTTCTAGCCCATATTTCCCACAAGGTAATGGCCAGGCAAAGGCAACTAATAAAACCCTCCTCAAAATCTTAAAGAAAGTTGTCAATGATTTCGGCCGTGATTGGCACCTTCAAATAAATCCGGCTCTATGGGCCTATCGAACTTCCTTCTGTACATCCACAGGCACAACTCCATACTCCCTAGTCTATGGTGCCGAAGCGGTATTACCTATAGAAGTTGAACTTCCCTCACTATGCATATCTTTGCGAGGGCAAATCTCAGATGAAGAATACATAGTAGCTCGACTCACCCAGCTAGATCTCTTAGATGAGAAGAGACAACAAGCTTATGACCATCTCACAGTCTACCAAACTCATCTCAAAAGGAATTTCAACAAGAAGGTGCTCCCACGACACTTTCAGCTAGGTGACATGGTGCTCAAAGAAAATATGAAAATCCAAGCAGATCGAGAAAAGAAAGGCAAGTTTGAACCTACATGGCTTGGTCCCTATGTGGTTACTGCCTCCTTTGGCTCCGGAGCCTATCAATTATCTACACCAGAAGGAGAACTCTTGAATGATCCCAGTAACATCATTCATCTCAAGAAGTTCTATGCTTGAAGATCCTTGGTATACCCAGCTTTTGAAAAATACAAAAAATAAAAATAGTAAAGAGAAATAAGCGTCCAATGGTGAAAACTTGGCAATTCAAGCGCCTTGGATAGGTACCTTGGTGAAAACCTGGTAATTCAGGTGCCTTGTGTGCTAAAGACTAATCCATTATCTATCACTATCTTATCCCTCATCCATCCACCCACCATCTCATAAAACACCTACTTGTTCCCTTGGTGTTCCAATCAAATATCCAAAATCTGATGGAGCTTGTCAATACCTCCTGTACAGCTTGTAAATCTTGTACCAAAGCTTGTATTATACCTTGTAAATCTTGTACCATACCTTGTATATATTTGAATCTTGTCCAAAGCTTGTACCATATTCCAGCTTGTAAATAATCTTGTATCCTAGCTTGTATCCTATCACATGCACACACAGAATCCCATTTTCCTTAAGGTTTTCACAAACCATCTACCTATCCACCCATCAACTATTATAGACATCCCATGCTTCACAAACATTTCCATCTCACAAAAAAACTAAAATATAAAAAAACTTATACATTTGTAACATATCTTGGTCTGTCAGCTTGTACATCCTCTTTAGCTTAGTACCATTGTATCTATCCAGTGTTCGTGTCAGTTTGTCCTAGATCAACATCTTGCACACATCGCACACCTTGGTTAGCTATTCCAATGCATCCTTTAGCTAGATCTCATGTCACCAAAGTGTTATCCTTCTTAGTTCAGCTTTCCAGATGCATTACTCATCCCGATCCATCAGCTTATGTGCTCTCTGATAGGTCTTTGCAGGATATAGCTTTCCTCATGTTTGATCTTGGTCCGTTAGTACCTCGTCCTACCCATCTCATTGGTAAACAGTTCTTGTTTGGATTTTCGCTTTCTTTTGATTTGGGATCTTTCCTTTTGGGTCTTGAAATATCTTTTCCAAGAAATCTCCTTGTTCCCTCCTCAAAGTTGCCACGATCTTCCATATCATGGTATGTTGCGAATGGGGCAATTAGAGTGTAAGGTCTTGATCAGGTCTTTTGCTCATTTTCTTTTTCTACTTGTGGATTACCTAGTGTCATTTCCACGCTGCTTCCTCTGGGATTCATGTGTGATACTGGGGCAATCCTTGCGTGTTTGTTTCGAGTCAGTTTGTCAGTCCTTTGGACGGTTGGTAAAAAGGCCTTGATGTTCTTGGTAACCCTGGCAATTAACCAACAGTCCTATAGCAAATCTAGTGCTCAACTACATGGTGGTACTTCTCTTTGAAGTATCCCCTCGCTCAAAAAGCTTTAATGGATTCCCTTCATCTCCATTATCCCCCATCCATATCCAACACCTATCCCAGCTTATGCATCAGTATCTTTTTGAATCACTCCTCACCTTTAGCTTTAGGGATCCACAATCTTAGTCTTAGGGATCCACCAATCCAAATCAATCCGCCAAGCCTCATCTTTCGAGATCCACAATCCTAGTCCTAGGGATCTCCGAAACCCATCTTCCGCCAATTTGACTCTTTGAAATCCTGTTGCATCAACTTTATCATTCTATCTCCCTACCACAAATTCCTTTTATAGCGCTCTGCTCCTCCATCTCCACCCCAAATCCTGGAAAGTCTTAAGCTTGCTTTACTTTTGTGCCTCTGATTTCCCTTTATCATTCTCCCGTAGTGAGAGTTTGAGCTAATTCAGCCCCTTCTCTTTGCCAACCTGTGTCTTAGCTGATCTCAATTTCTTGTACTTTTCAAGAAGTCATTGAGCCTCATTTCTCTCCCCGCTGCCTTCTTGAGGGGGCATCATCTAAGTCTAGTCTCTCCTCTGCTTATCTGAGACTGGGGCAACCTTGTTGCTAAAACATCTTCTTCATGTCATCTTCATTCAAACTTCTTTGAAATAGTGTTGTCTCAACACTATGTCAAAGAGGGACAAAATGTAGACACCTAAATTTGATTACACTATTTTAGTAATCCTATTTAGCTATCTAAAAAGGCATTATTAATTAAATTTCTATTTAATTAATCCGTTGTCATCCCCTAGTTGATTAATTTAATTAATCATCTATAGTCCTAATTGATAAATCAAATAATCTATCATTTATGAATTAAATCCTATTCTTCTATCTAATTCAAAAAATCCCCATTTATTAAATAAATCTATTTGATAAATGAAATCCTCAAATTCAAAAACCCCTAACCTATCTCTAATCCTCCATTTAGCCTAATCCACCCCATCCACCCATACTAACCAAGCTTAGCCACTAACTCACCCACCCTCATTAATGCCATCCACTTGCACATCTCTAACATTCCTAATCTAATCCTAAACCCAAGCCTAATCCACCCCCTAATGTTGTCACATTCCTTAAACAAGTTTAAGACTTTCCTAATCCAAACCAAAATCTCCCCTCAAAAATCCCAACCACCAAGTCATGAGTGCTCTTACAAAACATAAAAGACTCTTACAAACCCACTCATAACTCTTGCATCCATCTTCCACACTCTTCCCTCTTCCACACTCATTCCTCTTACATCCCTCTTACATACTCAACCCCACTCATCATGCCTTTAACCAACCCTTTACCCTACCCTCTCACACTCATCCTCCTTGTGACAAGTGTCACCTTCCCATTGGTGCTAAACAAGCACAATCCATGTGCTCTCCTTTGAGTGCATCCTAGCCCTCCTTAAGCCTTCATCCATCCTTGCATCTAAGCCCTCCATCCCTCTACCCCTTAGCCTATAAATTGAATCCCCTCCCAAGCCATTTCATCAACAATCTTTGAGCTAAAGTTACCATGCTATTTTGAGAACCAAAGCCATCAATCTTACCCTTATAATGCCAAATTGAGAGCTCAAAAAGCTAGCAATTTGCCATTACCCATCTCCATCGAAGTAGCTTTTGAGCATCTTGAGCATACATCCACAACAAAAGTACACATCTACAGAATCCAGAAAGCATCGAGTGTTCTCTTGTGAGGTTTACACTTCTTGTTTGCTTTCTTTGTCTATGCATATATGTGAATTTAGTTTTTGGTTTGTGAATGTTTAATTTATTTGTTAATGTTCTTTGCATACTAAAATCTTGTTCTACACTATTTGACCAAATGTAACTCTTTCTAACTATATTTTTGAATTTGATACAAAAGTTTAAAAGTCAATATCTTCTCCAAATGTCGAGATATTTTTCAATGTATTATTTTTTAAATTGGCAAAAAGTTTATAAAACTAGTGACAACATGATTAGTCTCCATTCATGTTTCTCATATTTTATAATATAAATTTCTATAAGATTTTACTACACATTCAAAATTATTAGCGATTTTATGCATCAAAATATTATAAAATAAAAGCTCAAATGAGTCTTTTTTCAGAGAGACTTTTATTTTACGCACTACAAAGTTGTGTATAGTTTTTTTTTTTTTTTTCAAAAATATTTTTTTAGTAATATTTTCTACAATTTTAAAATTTAGATTATGTTATATTCTATAAAATCATAGAAAATTGATTCTCTTTTGTAAAATTGACAAATTCACAAAGTGAAAAATTTTGTAATTTTGTAATCTAAATTGAGATATTTAAAGGACTTTTCATGCATATGCTCTTTATTAATTAATTTCCTCCACACATACTTATCTTTAAGGGAATTAAAGAGGATTTTTTAATGAATTGAAATTATTATAAATATTTAATTATCTTGGAATTACTATGTAAGTGTGCATATGCCTATGTGCATGTGTATATGCAATACAATTTTCAAGTATTTTCATTGGAAACTATTAAGAATAGATCAATTAGATCACTGTAAGAATTTGCCTTAGGAAAAAATTCACCCAGGAACTAAGAACTCAAACACAAGTACAACTATAGACCAGAAAGAGAGAGTATGATTAGAATGACAATATATTCATTCCATATGCATTGTGAAAGTAAACTAGGAGTGCCTGCATATAAAGGCCTCTGAGATACATCTAGAATGCCTCAGAAGTAGCATCATGATAAGTCACACAACTAGGCATAAGTCCACCAGATATGGGTTATCCTCCATTAAGCACAGAAGTAAGTATTTTGATGTGAGGATAAGCCTACAAGGGTGTAACACACAAATCAGTGTTGTAGACAACATATGCTATGTGTGTTCAATATGACAACTCAAAAAGGTGCACAAACTCTTAAGTGTCTCACAAAATAAAATAATAAAATAATTCAAAATAATAAAGTAATGTATTAACCTAAGTAAACTTAAGTAAGTGTAAATAGTAAATACGTATTTACACCAACATCCCCCTTAAGTGCAACTTAGGGGATTGCCCTTAAGCTTACAAAAACAAGGATGAAGTGCATAATGGGTCCCAACTACTAGACCATGCTAGGTACCCATGTACATAATGAAATGCAATCTCTTATAAAGCAAAGAAATAGGGAAACCCTCATGGGAAAAACCCTCTCTCAAAAAGAGAGATGAATAGGGATACATGGATGGATGGAGTAATCAAGACCCCCCCATTACGACATACATCCAGTATATACAAAAGTGAAAAATGGGAAGAACAAGATCACATAAGAAGAAAAAGTCCCAACCCCCCCCCCCCCCCCCCCCCCCCATAAGAAAGAAAAGGAAGAGAGATGAGGTAGTCCCCCCCGCAAATGAAAAATGCCTATCAGTGAAAGTTGCTCTAATGAAGAAGCTGGTCAAAGAGTGTTGAATGATGTTCCTCCCCTTTGGAAGAAACAATGGCAAATGTACAATCCTGAAGATGTATGGTAGTCCTAAAACCTACTCAAGTATCTTTGTGTTGATGCTATTGTTCACCCCTACCAACAGTGCTAAAAAGAATGAATGTAGATCTAGCAAGGATGTCTATTGAACCTCTTCCAATGAAGCATCTATCTCCTCAACTGACAAAGAGACCTCCGGCAATTGTTGTTCATAAGGATCCACAATCATGCCAACCTGTGAAGATTGATCATGTAGAGAATGGACATGAGGGTTAGAGTGAGCCCTCACAACAACTGTAGAAGGATCACCTTCATAAAAAAGAAGATGCAAATCATCAAGGCTACCTCCCAAGTCTATGATGTGTGACTCCACGAAAAAATCTGTAATGTCTACCATGTAGTCATGGACTAAAGCTAGAGCTGAAATATGATGTGTACCATGCTTTGTTGGACCTTTCATTGTGGAAATATAAGCATGTGGACTGTATTGATGATGTGATCTCTCACTGCAACTGTCAATAGAACCCCACATGTCTAAATCTGTTGAAGCACTATCACTAGTGTCATTATTAGTTTCCACTGTGTATAAAGTATGGAGAGGAGTAGAGGATAGGCTAGGTGAACTTTCCTCAAAGTGTACATCCTTCTCCACAAAAATCTCACGAGTCTTTGGATCGATAAGTCTGTAAGCCTTAACACCATCTTCCTATCCTATGAAAGTACAAGGCCTAGGTGTCGGTGCCTTGCAACCCCTAGAAGATAGGTTTTCCCATGTTGGACAACCAAATACTCTAAAGTGACTCACAACTAGTTTTCTACCACACCATGCCTCAAAAGGAGTCTTCTCATCTAAGGCATTATGAGGAGACCTGTTAAGTATGTGAGTAGCACTACTAATAGCTTCAACTTCTAATGTAGGATCAAGAGACTTGGCTTTTATCATGCAAATTTCCATGGATTTGAGAGTCCCAATCCTTAGTGTTGCAACATCTATCTTATGCTAAATGCTAGTGGATTATGAAGATCAATCCCCTCAAGTTTGCAAAAGTCTCTAAGTCTTTTGTCTACATATCTATTCTCATTGTCCACCTGTAGTACCTTGATGGATTTCATTGATTTATGTTCAACATGAGTCTTAAAGGCTTGAAGCTTAATGACCACTTCATTCTTGTGATGAAGGAATTAGACCCAAGTGAATTATGAAAAGTCATCAACAAAATTAAGGTTGTAATGGCCTTGGCTGACTGAAGTCACTACAAAAGGACCTACTAAAACCATGTGAACCAACTAGAGAACAATTAGAGCTCTAGAAGACTTTTCCTCAAGATGCATATCCATTGAACATGATGAACACTCACCCTTAGAAAAGTTGATTTTAGGTAGACCTTTAACCATGTGTTTGAAGAAAACTTGCTGAAGATGGCGGAAGGCAAGATGACCAAACAATCATGCCATAGGTTGATTTGTGAAGTAGAGTGAGTCAACAAGGCTTGAGAAGGAGACTTAGGCACAAAGAGGGAGAAGAAATAAAGCCTCTTGTCATCATTGACTTTCCCCACTACAACCAATGAATCATCTCTAAGACTATGCATCATCATTGAATTTGGAAGGAACTCAACTTTATGACCATCTCCAAGGTGAGTGATTTGGTAAGCTGATAGGAGACTAGAGCTAAAGTTTGGAACATAGAGAAAATCTTTGAATTCCCCATTTTCCATTTCCACATGTCTTTTTCCTTCAACTTACATTTTAGTATCATCTCCCATGAAGATGTGCCGTACCTTTGACTACTTCAATGAAGAAAAATCTCCCTTGAAGAACCCATATGATAGGAGGCACCTGAGTCAAGTATCCATTCCAAAGAACTTGAATTTTTCATAAGTGCTTACCCTTTACCCTTTGAAGAGGTTGGAGTTGAATCCTTGGAAGTACTTGGCACTTGAATCTTGTTCTTCCTGAGTAGATTTTCTAACTGATTGACTATTTATTCTTGCAATGATGCTCGTCATGATTTGGCTATTTGTAGTATGCAAAAAAAAATTTGTCCTCTTTTCATTACTTCCCTTCTTGTTGGAAGAAGAATTGCCTTGCTGTGAGGATGACTGTTGTGTCTTAGATTGTGATTTCTGCTTCCACTACTTCTTGTTGTTGTTGCTAGAACTTTTCCCTCCTTGACTTGATTTGTGCTCATCACTAACCACCAAGGCTTTTGTCTTTGATGTCGTCAGAAGTCCTATATCCATCAAGAGAGATTGTTCAACAATCAACATTTGTGCAAATGCATCAAATGAAGGCTTTTGGTAAGCAATTCCCATGGTCAACCTGTGAGTATTAAAACTCAAAACAAACAAAGCATACTCTGAAGGTATCCTCTTCAAGATGTGATGAATCAACTTGTCATCCTTCATGGGATTTCCACAATCTTTAAGAAGTGCCCTATACTCATTGGCTTTGTTGATGTAATCTTGAATTGTGTCAAAGTTCTTTGGATCCAAGAGAAGTAGATCATGCTCAATCTGAAATCTCTTTTCTTCATCCAGCTTATCATACAATGATTCAAGTTTTTCGCATGAAGGTTTGGATTTTGTACAACTCACAATGTAGAAGAAGAGATCTCTACATACACCACTCTTGATAATTCCTAAGCCTATTGGTCTTATACTTTCCATTCAATGAGTTCTTTAGCATTAGTAGGTTCGGTAATTATACCATCAACATAAAGACTATAACCTTTTTCCATTAATCTACCCCATGCAATATCTTTCCATGTAGAATAATTGCGTGAAGTTAGAGGTGGACATTTAAATGTACCCATGATGTAGAAATGAAAAGAGCACAAAAGAGAGACACAAGAACACAGTACACCCCCCCTTCACTCAATCAAAAGACCCCCCAAAAAAAGATGCTTTGGCACTTTATAAGTAATGCATGTACAATGGGCCACTTGTCAAAATGAACAAAGTGGAAGTTTTGATTTTTCTTTTACAACTATCTTTTGAGGCCCAAATCTATCACTAAGCACTGTAGCTCAGATGTACAACAATTTTGAAAAGTAATCAAAGCTTTATAATACATAAAAAGCCCTAGTTCTAAAAGTGAGAATTTTGTCCACAAAACCCTAGAATTTGATTACAAATCTGGAAAGTAGATGAAAAATAATGCACATTGAAAAAAAAAAACTTGAAAAATTGACCAGCTGTGCTCATACGGAGCATCTGAAGTTGCAAAATGTAGGTACAGTCACAAAAAAATGCAATTTCTAGAAAATCCTTGCACCAAAATGAGAAAATAACATGACCACTAGAAAGTTCAAGAAATTCTACCCAATTTCAAAAAAATTACACCTAAATCAGAGTCCAGATGAGCAAGTTATGGGCTCAAAAAGTCAGGCTGCCAAATCAAAAAGCAATCTGGAGAGGTGTCTGGAAAGAAAACTGTGTGTTTAAATTTGACAATCAAATGACGATCACAGTAGTTATAAATGGCCTAGTTTTGATGGTCAGATGGCCATGAATTTTAACCTTGTACTTTTTTGACGTTAGTAGAAAAAGGGACCATGCTAACGTATCAGGACAACTAGACCGTACGGTCATATGGATGTGACACGTGTCCATATAGAAGGTGATGTGGTAGAGTACAACTGATGTGGGCTTATGTGGAATCCATGCAAGTACACTAACATGTTGGATCTGTCTACGTGTCATTGAGTCCTACGTGGTAGCAGCGGTGGGACTTTTGTCCATGTGGCCAAAGAGCTATGGAAGTCGGGTGGTGTATAGACTAGAGTCCACATGGCTGGGTTAGACATGGTAGGCTAGAATAGTGCCACATGGTAGAATACTATACGTTGAACTTTGCCTCGTGTGGCACAATGGGATTGTGTAGTGTGAAAGGAAATTGCGATGCCAGAGATCTTTGCTAGTAGTCACCAATTTTCTAAAACTCGCTAGAGTAGTAGGAATTATCCCACATTGGCTATGGGTAGGTGCAACACTATGTTTATAATGGGAAGGCCGAGGTCTATAAACCAAGTCACGATGTTGCTGGCTCTTGTGTTGTTGTGGGATGTGCTAGGCCACTAGTAAAGTATGAAAAGCCACCAAGTCTTGTGTTGTTGCGAGATGTGCTAGGCCACCAGTAAAGTATGAGAAACCACCGGTTGGCTTTGGTCATAAATTGCTACCGATGGAATGTGGAAGGTGCCTGCAGAGGTGTAAAATTGGAATAATTTCCACTATACAAAAATAATCAGCTTGCATAGGACTAGGATCTGATAGCCCAGTAATTGCAATTTTTTTTTTCTACTTCCTACCTGAAGGGGAAATTTTTTTTGTAAATACTGATGTGATGAAAATACAAAGAAAAAATTATAGACCCAAAAAAAATGAAATAGATCTGCAAATGATCATACCTGAACTGCAAATAAGGGCCTTCTAGTTCCAATTTGCAAAAACAATTTGCCTCACGGTCGACTTAGGGCTAATGCAGCCGAATTTATAGTCAATCTTCATCGAATCAACCTTTCAGATGCAATGGTGAGATCAAATCTGGCTCTAGAAGCTCCTAATTTCTGTAGTACTCTAGATTCGAGCTAAGGTGTTGAAGTAACAATGGTCTTGAATGACTATGTGATGAGAAAATACCCAAGCTCTGATACCATGTAAGAATTTTCCTTAAGAAAAAATTCACCCAAGAACTAAGAACTCAAAGACAAGCACAACTGTAGACTAGAAAGAGAGAGTATGATCAGAATGATGATATATTCATTCAATATGCATTGTGAAAGTACACTAGGAGTGCCTATATATAAAAGCCTTTGACATACATCTAGAATGCCTCTGAATCAACATCATGATAAGTGACACAACTAGGCACATGTCCACTAGATATGGGTTATACTCCATTAAGCATGGAAGTAAGTGCGATGATGTGAGGATATGCCTACAAGGGTGTAACACACAAATCAATGTTGTAGACAACATGTGCTAAAATAGAGTTGCGTACTTCTATTTTGTCAACATGACAACTAAAAAAGGTGTGCAAACTCCTAAGTATCTCACAAAATAAAATAATAAAATAATGCATCAACCTAAGTAAACTTAAGTAAGTGTAAATAGTAAATACATATTTACACCAACAATCACCCTAGTCTAGGATTGTTGGCATTATGATAGATTTTTTCGAAGTCATCAAATATAGTGATGTATTTGGTTGTCATTGATGGAAACCTAGTCACATAAATTGAGGTAATAAACTAGTAAGGCAAGTGGATAATTGATAATTATCTAACCAAATTGTGGAAAAGAAAAGAAGTTAAGTATAAAAACCAATATATAAATAGACTAACAAAACAAGATTATTATGATGACAATCAATGTTCAATGAGAATTAAGTGGATTGATCACAAATACAATATGTACATGCCAAGTATAGACTGTGGATATAACCTCAATTCAAGATGATGATGGATAATGTAAAAGGATGTTAGTAACAAGTGAAGTTGAATAATAAATCATTTACGTTTTTTAGATACCAATCTTAAATCCACGATCAGTGATAAGAAGAAGTGATGTGGTGAGATTAGATGTTATGGTGTTGTGCCATAATAAATGAAGATATGCTAATTTGGAAGTTAGCGATCAAAGAAATTGGGAAGAGAATATTTTGAAAAGATGTTAGAGTTGGTCAAACATATTTTATACAAATATACCAACAACATAGGATTATTATGACGACAATCAATGTTTAGTGAGAATGAAGTGGAGTGATTACAAATACATTATGTACATGCCTAGAATAGACTATGGTGATAACCTCAACTCAAGATGATGATGGGTTAGCAAGGATCTTAGTAAGAAATAAAGTTGAATAATAAATCATTCATGTTCTTGAGATACCAATCTTAAATTGATGATTGATGATTGGTATGAGTGATGTGGTGAGATTAGATACTATGGTAATGTGCCTTAATCAATAAAGATATGCTAAGGTGGAAGTTGACAATCAAAGAAAGTGTGAAAAGAAGATTCTAAAAGGACTTTAGAGTTGGTCAAATGTATTTTGACTACTCTTGAATAAATCTCATGCAAACACTAATATGAACCTAGGCAGTAAAGAAAAATGTTAAGGACATCAAGAAATACAAATTAAATGTGGTAAATGAGAGCCAAAGTTGAAAGTTGAATGAATAGTGAGTATTAAGAAGTGAAAGTAATGTTCCTATTCTTATTATTGATATTCATGAAGTTGGATGAATTTGTAAATAAGATTTAATTTTTCTAGGGTTGTGATCAAGGTATTGAGCAAAGATAAGAGTTAGAGTGCACATGATATATTGGATTTGATGAGAAATGAGTGTTGTATCCAGATCACATCACTTATTATTCCCCAATAGGTCCAACAAGGAAAATCCCTTAATTGGGTAGACATTAACTAGTATTCCTGTGTAATTCGTATAATATGGTGGACTTCCAAAAGGAGTTATGAAATTCTCCAATGAGGTAGATCCTAAAATATATCATTGTACTCATAATAGTGTAGAAGCCATTCTTGACAGGTTGAATCCTCAAAAAGGTTATTTGTAGTTTATAAGAGGAAAAACCAATATATTGCGGTAAAGGGCTTATGGGTGTCATCCCCCCCGATAGGACTTTCTCCCTCCAATTGTGAATTTCCACATAAAAAAATTATTGTGTCATGTATGAATATTGTGTTGATGTTTGATGTTGTATTATGATCCAAAAAGTTGATGATGTGAATTTATTTATCTCTAGTTATTGTACTCCTAATAGTGTAGAAGCCATTCCATCCTAAAAAATATCATTGTACTTGTAATAGTGTAGAAGCCATTCCTGATAGGTTGAATCCTCAGAAAGGGTATTTGTAGCTCCTAAAAGGAAGAACCAATACATTGTAGTGAAGGGCTTATGGGTGTCATCCCCACCATAGGACATTCTCCCTCTAGTTGAGGATTTCCACATACAAAAATTATTGTGTCATGTGTGAATATTGTGTTGATGTTTGATGTTGTATTATGATCCAAAAAGTTGATGATGTGGATTTAGTTATCTCTAGTCATTGTACTCCTAATAGTGTAGAAGCCATTCCATCCTTAAAAATATCATTATACTTGTAATAGTGTAGAAGCCATTCCTAACAGGTTGGATCCTTCGAAAGGGTATTTGTAGCTCCTAAGAGGAAGAACCAATATATTGTAGTGAATGGCTTATGGGTGTCATCCCCACCACAGGACATTCTCCTTCTAGTTGAGGATTTCCACATACAAAAATTATTGTGTCATGTGTGAATATTGTGTGGATGTTTGATGTTTTAGTATGATCCAAAAAGTTGATGATGTGGATTTATTTATCTCTAGTCATTGTACTTCTAATAGTGTAGAAGCCATTCCATCCTTAAAAATATCATTGTATTCCTAATAGTGTAGAAGTCATTCCTTATAGGTTGAATCCTCAAAAAGGGTATTTGTAGCTCCTAAGATGAAAAACCAATATATTGTGGTGAAGGGCTTATGGGTGGCATCCACCATAGGACTTTCTCTCTCTAGTTGAGGATTTCCACATACAAAAATTATTGTTTCATGTGTGGATATTTTGTGGATGTTTTATGTTGTAATATGATCCAAAAAGTTGATGATGTGGATTTATTTATCTCTAGTCATTGTACTCCTAATAGTGTAGAAGCCATTCCATCTTAAAAAATATCATTATACTCCTAATAGTGTGAAGTCTTTCCTAACAGGTTGAATCCTCATAATGGGTATTTGTAGCTCCTAGGAGGAAAAACCTTGATATATTACAATGAAGGGCTTATAGGTGTCATCCCCACCATAGGACTTTCTTCCTCCAGTTGAGGATTTCCACATACAAAAAATATTGTGTCATGTGTGAATATTGTGTGGATGTTTTTAGGGTAAATAATTATTATTTACACTTTACTTAAGTTTACTTTAGATAAATGCATTATTTTATTATTTATTAGGTTAGACACCTAGGAGTATGCATACTCATATGAGTTGTCTTGTTAACAACACATGAGTTAGAAACTCTATTTTAGCACATGGTGTCTACAACATTGGAGTTTGCATAATCAACTGAGTTGTCATGTTGACAACATAGTTGCTCACACTCTTAATTAAGCACATGGTGTCTACCACATAATTTTATGTGACACACGTTTGTAGGCTTATCCTCTCATCATTTCACTAACTCCCGTGCTTAATGGAGGATAATCCACTCTTGGTGGACATGTGCTTAGTTGTGAGACTTATCAGTGTGCTAACTCCTAGTCAGTCTAGATGCCTTTATATTCAGGCACTCCTATTGTGTTTGTACTACATCTGAGAACATAAATTGAATTTCATATTTTTATTCTGATCATACTCTATTGGTCTATTTTGTGCTAGTTGTTGAGCTTCTTGGTCTTGGATGATTTTTCCCTAAGGCAAATTCTTACATGGTACCAGGGTCATAGAGGCGTCATTTCATAGCTATTGGAGACCATTCTTGCCTCACCTCTTTAAGGACCTCAATTTAGATCTAGTGTATCTACAACTATTGGGAGCATCTAGTACCAAAAAAGACCTCACCATTTGTGTCTAGAGTGTCAACTTGAGGAAATTTGACTATAAATTTGCCTATATTGGGTAATAGTCAAAATTGAGGCAATTGTTTTTGCAAACCAGCAGCCAAAGGCCCAATTTGTAAATTTGGTATGATCATTTTAGATCTTTGAATTTAATTTTTGGATCTAGAATATTTTATTTTCTCTGCAATATTTTCAAATTTTTGGATTTACAATTTTCCTATTATTGTTTGAAATCTTTTTAGCCTATCAGGCCTGTAAAGAAATTTTTCCTTTTGCAAAATCGGGTGGTCAAATCTTGGTTCCCACAGCGATAAAATATCACATCATATTTCTAGGCACATTCCACAGTTTGGTGGCACTGCATTTCCACATAATCACCAACCATATACACAAATAGGTCTTCAAAAACTAGAACCAGACATCTTGACAACCTTCTCACAAATATTCGGCAAGTGACCTTTACCAATATTTGGCAGGCAACTTTAAGCCACTTTACTATTTTTGGGAAGTGTAAATAATTATTATTTACACTTTACTTAAGTTTACTTAGTTTAAATGTATTATTTTATTATTTATTAGGTTAGATACCTAGGAGTATGCATACTCATATGAGTTGTCTTGTTGACAACACAAGAGTTAGCAACTCTATTTTAGCACATGGTGTCTACAACACTGGAGTTTGCATAATCAACTGAGTTGTCATGATGACAACATAGATGTTCACACTCTTAATTAAGCAAATGGTGTATCCAACATAATTTTACATGACACGCCTTTGTAGGTTTATCCTCTCATCATCACACTAACTCATGTGCTCAATGGAGGATAATCTACTCTTGGTGGACATGTGCTTAGTTTTGAGACTTATCAGTGTGCTAACTCCTAGTCAATCTAGAGGTATTTATATTCAAGAAAGGCACTCCAGTTGAGGATTTCCACATAAAAAAATTATTGTGTCATGTGTGAATATTGTGTGGATATTTGATGTTGCAGTATGATCCAAAAAGTTGATGATGTGGATTTATTTATCTCTATTCATTGCTTCATCTTGATAATGGATCATGTAGTATGATAAAAAAAAAGTTGATCAAAAATTATGCACAATTTAATCTAGAACTGAAAGGATCTAGATTAGTCCTAAAATTTTGAGCCAAAATTGCAATCTCAAGTTCCTATTTGAATATCCATGTTCTATATGATCTCTATATTTTTCTATTAGGCTTATTACTCTCTATCTATTCTAATTATTATTCAATCTCACATCTTTTACATAGTCTTATTACATATCATATCAGTAAATAAATAAAAGGGAGTTCATCATTCAAAACCACTTTGCATTCAACTCTTGCCTAATTTAATTGGATTGTAGTTGAATCAAGCAATGGTCTTCCCTAATGAGTAAAAATGGAATAATCCAGTAGGTCTAATATGTAGTGTACTTTACTAGACCCACTTTATTTCACTCGAATTCTAATATATTTATACATACATACTATATGATTCTAAATAGTTAGAACCCATAGCTAGATACTTTATTAGGACATATTATACCCCATTTGGGTGATTTTGAGGCATGAATGCCTATTATGCTTGATTTCAAAAAACTTTTATTCTTCCCCTCACATCTTTTCACCTATCTTGACACCCTATCCAAATTTTGGCTTATTGTCCAAGGTGAAAAATGCCAATGGTTTTTTGTCCTTGAGGATTGTCATACAATTTCACTCAAGGGCATATATCAGAGTATTAGTGAGATATTTGATCATATAGTCAGCCTAGATTATTTTTAAATCCAAACATTATGTATTAAGAATTAAAAACCCATATCTCTCCTCATTTTGACAACTATTGTTATATATTTTCATGATCTACAACTTTGAAATCAAGCTATCATGATGTTTTGCAAACCACAAGTCAAATTTACATTCTCGTTTTCATTTTTATACATTTCAAATTTTGATCACTCATGAAACATGGGTCAATGAGTTTGACTCAAAAACTACATAGTTAAATCTTGATGGAAATATCACAATTTGACTTGTGGAAAATATCTCCTACTTATAAATTGATGAGTTCAAGGGACTTTCAAATGAATGGTTCATAAGGTACAACACTTGGTGCCAGTTTTGCTAATGGGGTTGCAAGAAGAGTTGGTTAAACCATGTAGGAAACTATATAATTATGTGCCCCCAAGTTGGAATAGTATTTGGATGCGTGACCTCCCAAGAATTCTCTGTGCTTCATATTTGTTAGAATCACCTAGATCTAATGAGTTCTAAGTGTTCCATTTATTTTGGGTTCATATGAATCACTAATCATGAAACATAGGTCAATGAGTTTGACTCAAAAACTACATAGTAAAATCCTAATAGATATATCACAATTTTACTTGTTAAATAGAGAAAATTATCTCCTACTTGTCAATTGATGGGGTTAAGGGGAACAACTAGAAGGGGTCTAGGAATTACAAGAAAAAGCATATACTTCTTTTAATTCTTTAGAATAACTGAGGAGGGGGGGGGGGGGTGGGTGGGGGTGAATTAGTTATTCAAGGTCCAAATGCCATAATAATAATTTTTTTTTTGTTTTCTCTACAAATCCTTAATGGTGCATAACTGAACTCATCATGCATGCAATTTAAATATTGAAACAACTAAGAAAAGTAAACATGCATCACACCATAACAGTAAGAATTTGATAACCTAGAAACCCTCTAGGAATAAGAAGGTAAAACTGGGGTGGGGATGATACCACAAAATAACTACGCAATTGATTTTAACCACTTCTAATGGTCTACCTTATGAGAAGCCTGCCCTGTTAAAGGCTACAACACATTGTTAAATGTGACCTTGTTAGAGGATTTCACCAAACTGTTAGGAATGGGCCTAGTTAAAGGACTTCAGAACATTCACTTGGAATGTCACCCTATTAAAGGATTTACAATATGGCTATTAAACCAACCTAAGTCCATAGGATTTATCTTAACTATTACAATTGCTAGAAAGTAACAACAATGGCTTTGATCTGATACAACTTACAACATAACTTGCAGATTACAGATCACACTTCAGTTCTGTTAGCTTGTCTTCCTCTCAAGCTTTGTTTCCTTGAGTCTTCTTTACTCATCATACCAATGCAATCATATCTGTGGTCATCCAGCAAAATAGAGTATTATTTTCTCTCTTTCTCCTTAGCAACTCATGCTTTCATACTTTCTCACCATCACACTACTACTTCGTGACCTTATGACTTCTTAAATAGAAATCTAAAATATCTTTCTCGCTCAATTCTGCCTCTCCAATTTTAGGGTTTCAATGATTAGGGAGGATACAATGTATCTACCCCATATTTCTTCTTTATCTAGAAACCTTGTCTAGCATCTAGTTATATTTTCTAAAAACCTTTTTACATGGTGTTTTGTGCCACTAACTCATCACTCTTATATTCTACCTGGTTTATAGACTTCTAGGTAACAACCTTGTTGGCTCAGATCTGGTGAATCTTTGATTTCAAAATAATGCAGCAACTCAACATTATTGGTTTACTAATACTCGGCTTATTCTATGTTACTTGGCACTTGTATCCTACTCGGCATCTATATCTTTACTTGGAACTTGTTTCTTGCTCGACACTTGATGTTTACTCAGCACTTGATATTTACTCGGCACTTGATATTTACTCGGCACTTGTTTTCTGCTCGGCACTTGATATTTACTTGGCACTTGTTTTCTGTTTGGCACTTGATATTTACTTGTCACACTCTAAAAGTGAACTTGCTCGGCTTCAACTAAGAATTTGTTCGGAACTAA
Source organism: Cupressus sempervirens (assembly GCA_028749045.1). Lineage (NCBI taxonomy): Eukaryota > Viridiplantae > Streptophyta > Pinopsida > Cupressales > Cupressaceae > Cupressus > Cupressus sempervirens. The sequence continues at coordinate 831,765,194 of CM053790.1, read as the reverse complement.
CTAGCTTGCTCATCATTCTCTTATGAACTTAGTTACGCTGTCACAAATATCATAGCTAAGCCCTTAGATCTTTGATATGTTTTAATGTGTCTATTATATGTGTCTTAGAATATGTCAAAAATACACTATTTCATCAATGGCTTAGCTGATCCTTGTACTTCATTACAACATCATAACTTCAACATTTCTCTAGGTACTCTAGTTACACCTTATTGATTTCTGCCTCCTTGTCAATCAACCAATTGATAGTATTTCGATCACTAAAACAATTGTCATTCCTGCACGTAGCAAGTTTGACATCAATGATGAAACAATGATTGAAAACATTCTTCTTCAATGATTTCCAACAATCTCCCTCTTTGGCATTGATGGCAAACCAAATTGATCATTTGATCAACTTAGTTACCATCAAAATTACATACATTATTCTGCCACTTTTTGTTTCTCCCTCTTTTGCTATAGTTTTCCTATTGATCATATATATTTACCTTTCAGTTTCTCATAAGTCTCCCTCTTTCAAATATATCTCCCTAATGAGTATCTCTCCCTTATTTTGTTTATTTTGATTATTTTGATCAGTTTCTTCATATCTCCCTCTTTGACATAAATGCAAAAGATGTAGCATCTTTAATATGTGAAATGTAGGCTTTGCCTCTCATATTTTCTCCCTCTGTCACCATGCTTGTGACTAATTTGGAGTTTCTTATTTTTTTTGCCATCCTCTGCATCACTCTTCTGATATTTCAATGATCTACTCTTGTTGATGTAGGGCAGCGTGTATGTTGTTTTTAAACTGCTTGAGTTAGGGGTATTACCCCTAACTTGCCTCTTAGATATTCATAAGCATCGTTGGGCAATGGTTTGGTGAAGATATTTGCAATTTGTTCCTTTGTGTGAATATACTCCATCTTCACTTGTTTGTCTTCTACCAGTTCTCTGACATAGTGATACTTGATTGCAATATGCTTAGTTTTTGCATGCATTACTGGATTCTTGGATATATTTATAGCACTTGTGTTATCACAATACAATATCATAGGTTTGGTTACCTCTTCTTTCATTACTTCCAATAAATGTGTGAGCCACACAATGTTTGTGCAATTGACTGCTGTTGCAACGCATTCTGATTTTGTAGTGGACTGAGACGTGCATTTTTGCTTCTTGCTAGTCCAAGTAACTAATCTTTTTCCTTAAAATAATGCTCCTCCACTTGTGCTTTGTCTTTCATCAATGTTACCTCCCCAATCTGCATCTGTGTATGCATTGAGCTCAAACTTTTCATTCTTTTTATAATATAGACCAAAGTCATCAGTTCCTTTAAGATATCTCATTATTCTTTTTACTACTTTGAGATGGTTCTCTCTGGGATTAGCAAAGAATCTAGCCACTATTCCAACTGCTAATGCTATGTCTGGTCTGCTATGTACAACATATTGTAGTTTTCCAATCATGGATCTGTACATTTTTTTATTGACTTTAGCTGATACATCATTTTTGGATAGCTTATGTCCTATTTCCATTGGTGTGCTAACAGGTTTGGAATCTTCTAATCCAAATGTTTTAAGTATCTCTTTGATGTACTTTGATTGTGTCATAAATATACCATGTTTTAGCTGATGTATTTGTAAACCAACAAAGAATTTGATTTCTGCAAACATAGACATTTCAAATTCATGTTTTATTTTTTCAGAAAAACTTTTGCAAAGCACTTCCTTTCCTCCAAACACTATGTCATCTACAAAGATTTCAAATACAATAATGTCCTTACCTTCTTCTGATTTGATGTACATGTTGCTGTTGTCATCAGTTCTTTCAAAACCAATTTGCACTAGATACTTGTGAAGTCTTTCATACCATGCTCTAGGTGCTTGTTTCAGACCATAGAGTGCTTTATGCAATTTACAAACCATATCTTTGTTATTTTCATCAACAAAACCATCTGGTTGTTCAATGTAGACTTGCTCTTCCAATATACCATTTAGAAAAGTAGACTTTACATCCATCTAATAGACTTTAAAACCTTTATATGCAGCATATGCAAGTAAAGTTCTTACTCCTTCCATTCTTACAACAGGGGCAAATGTTTCCCCATAGTCTAATCCTTCTTCTTGAGCATAACCTTTACATACTAGTCTGGCTTTGTTTCTAGTAATTTCTCCATTCTCATCTAGCTTGTTTTTGAATACCCATTTGGTACCAATCACATTTTTGTCAACTAGTCTGGGAACTAAACTCCAAGTTTTGTTCTTCTTTATTTGATCAATTTCTTCTTCCATAGCTTTATACCAGTCACCATCTTGTAATGCATCTGATACACTGTCTTAGGTTCAATTTTTCTTAGTAGGCATGATTCATTTCTTAGTCTATTCCTTGTCATTGGTCTTGCATCTTTATCACCAATTATCTATTCAGCATGGTGATGTCTCTTCACATATTTGGACAATCTTGGTTCTGTCTTTGTTTCCATATTTGATCTTTCAGATTCAGGATCACTATGCACTTCATTGTCAGGTAGCTCTACATTTTTGTCATGCGTACTGACTTTAGAGTCAGAATGAGCATTTTCTTCATTCTATAACTCAGCTTCTAAATGCAACTCGGCATTCACTGGTTGTGAGTCGGTTGAAACTGAAACTTGTTGTTGAATCCTAGTTTGATTGATGGTATCTTTGTCAATGGGCATTCCTTCATAAGAATACATGAAGGTTCTGTAGTCATCCATTTTCTTTGGTTTTTCAACTTGGACATCTGCATGCTCATCAAAGTTTACATTTGCACTTTCCACAATTTTGTCATTGTTAGTATTTAAACACGTGTATGCTTTACTTCTAGTGGAGTAACCAAGGAATATGCCTTCATCACTTTTTGCATCAAATTTTCCATTTCTAGCATCTTTAAGGATAAAACATTTGCAGCCAAATACTTTGAAATGTTTTACATTGGGTGAGTGACCATACCATAATTCAAAAGGTCTTGCATTTGTACCTTTCTTGACTTGTACTCGGTTCAGTGTATGAACATCCACACTTACAAATTCTCTCCAATATTTTAGAGCAACAATCTTTTCCATCATTAGTGTTTTGGCACAGTCAATCATAGATCTATTTCTTCTTTCAGCAATTCCATTTTGTGGGGGAGTTCTTGGGGCTGATGTTTGTCTCTTGATTCCTTTTTTATTGCAGAATATCTCAAATTCATTTGATGTAAATTCACCACCTTTGTCCGATCTCAAGCATTTCAACCATTTTCCTATTTCCTTTTCAACTCTAGCCACATACCACTTAAACATTTGAAAAAAATCAGATTTTTGCTTTAAAAACATAACAGTCATCATCCTGGAATAATCATCAACAAACAATATTATATATTTGTCTCCTTTGTAGCTTTGTATTTCCATTGGACCACATAAGTTAGTATGGACTAACTCAAGTACTTATTTAGATGGATAGTTTTTACTTTTGAAACTTGACTTGGTCATCTTTCCTAGCTGACATTGTTTGCACATGATATTGTCAGGCTTCTTCAGTTTGGGTAAACCTTTGACTTTCTTCATTTTACTGATATTGATCAAATTATCAAAGTTGACATGACATAGCCTTCTATGCCATAACCATACATCATCAAATTTTGCAACGAGACAAGAGGTATTTTCTAGATCAAGATAAAACATATTACTTCTTGTTTGATCTCCTTTTCCTATCAGTCTGCCATTAGTATCATAGATTTTTGCAGTTTTATTTCCAAATTCTACTTTGCAACCTACATTGCCTAACTGTGAGACACTTAGCAAATTGTAGTTTAGTCCTTCAACATAATATGCATTGTCACATGAGATTTGTTCTATAAGCTTAATGGAACCTTTTCTTTTGACTCGACATGGAGCATCATTACCAAATCTAACACAATTTCCATTATAATGAGTAAAGTTAACAAACTTACTTTTGTCTCTTGTCATGTGATGTGAGCATCCGCTGTCTATGATCCATCTATTATTATTATTCATGCATGTTACCAGTGTTGTTGGCTCTTCTTCATCAGATTGGTCCTTCATGGCCACATAAACAACTTCATCATCATTAGCATTAGAATCCTCTTCAGCAATATAGCACTTCTTGCCTTTGTCTTTGTAATCTCTCTTATCATCTTCTCTTCTATTTTTGTACTTGTTTCCTTCCTTGTATTCCTTTTTTTGTGTACACCTTGCAGCAATATGTCCTACTTCATTGTAATTAAAACAAATGATAGGCATCTTACCTTTGAATCTTCCTTTGCCTTTGTGAAACACCTTGCAGCAATATGTCCTACTTCATTGCAATTAAAACAAATGATAGGCATCTTACCTTTGAATCTTCCTTTGCCTTTGTGAAATCTTCTAGCTAGTAGTGCTTCCAATTGTTCCACATCTTCCTCATCAGTGCTACTATCATTGGAGACATATTTCATCTTTCTTCTTTCTTTCTTTGATTTCACCTTATCAACATATTTTAATGATAGCTTGGCTTTGAAAGTAGATTCAACATTCTCAAGTCTGTAGTTGTCAAATTTAGATAACTCAAATGCAGTGAGTCTTCCTACTATGCCTTCAAAACTTAGATTGTTTCCTAGCACACATCTTAGCTCTTGTATAGCTAATACTCTAATAGCATAGATAGGGAGCAAGGTTCTTAAAAACTTACTATTAACAGTATCATCATCTAATTGACCATTCAAGCATCTTATTGCACTTACCACTTCCTTTATTCTAGCAGCATACTAAACAACATTCTCACCTTCTTCCATTTTCATATCATCAAACTTTCCTCTGAGAATTTCTCTTTTTTCTCTTTGGACATTTTGATCTCCTCCATAAATGTCAAACAGGGCTTTCCACATCTTGAATTTAGTATCACAACCTTTGATATCATCAAATTCAACATAGTTGAGTGTAGAAGCAATCTCCAGCATTGTTTGATTGTGTTCCTGTTTATTTTTTAAATCTTCTATAGTAGGAGCACTAGTTGGATCAACATGTTCAGTATCAATTGAATTTTGAGCATAATCTCCTATGGATCCAAGATGTAGCTTCATCAAGCTTTGCCAAGCAACAAAGTTGTCTTTGTTGAGCTTGGGAGCTTCTCTCTTCGGCATTTTGACCTTCTCTGCTTCTGGTCCTTTTAAACTAAATCACTAGCCGAGGCTCTGAAATGTCCCTTTACTGATTTTACATGGTATTTCCAGCCTCAAATCAGATCTATAAAATCAAACAACCAATATTACAAAGATCGACCAATTTCCCAATAAAACCCAAATCGGGTATGTCCAAATTAGTGCCAAAAAACTTCACAACTTCACAAATTACTAATAAATCTGAGAATGGACATTTTTATAGAAATTTCAGCAGCATAACAGCCTACAAAATTACATTTCCAGATTTGTATAGCCTTTACACAACGGCTCACAAATGTAGGACAAAACTATGCTCAATCGGGCTCCTGAAATTAACAAACAATGCTCGGAAACACCACAAAAACACTCATAAACTATCTCAGAAGTTTAATCACGACCCAATACATATATTCAGCTCTATTTTAACATCTTAAAGTCTGAAATAAAGCAGCAACCCAAACTGATATGAAACACACAACTGAAAACACCAAACTCAAACCAAAAACAACCCCGAAAACCCACAAATCGGCACTGTTCAGCACAAAGGCAAACTCTGTATGAGAATGCACATGGAATGGCTTCAAACTCCCATCCTTAGCCTTCCTAGAAACCTGCAAACTCCCATTCTTGGGTCTCCTTCTCCACAGGTTTGGCAGCCTCTGAAGAACAACAAGAAAATTAGCAAAAATCAAGTTCTGGAATGAGTCCAAAATGCCTCCAAACCCCTTTTAAAGAGGGCATAACCCTAACTCACATCCAAGAGGGGTTAATAAAATATAATTTAATAATAATTTTATTTATTAGTCCATTGGTTTCCAAAGATTAGCCCCTTTTTTCCGACTTCACCTTTTTGGAGCCCTCCTGGCTTAGCAAAGTTTTTTTTAAAAAATTATTTGAATAGGGGACATGACAGGCTCTGATACCAATTGTTATAATTCTTTAGAATACCTAAGAAGGGGGGGGGGGGGGGGGGGGTGAATTAGTTATTCAAGGTCCAAATGCCATAATAAAACTTTTTCTGTTTTCTCTACAAATCCTTAATGGTGCATAACTGAACTTATCATGCATGCAATTTAAATATTTAAACAACTAAGAAAAGTAAACATGCATCATACCATAACACTAATAATTTAATAACTTAAAAACCCTCTAGGAATAAGAAGGTAAAAATGGGGTGGGGATGATACCCACAAAATAACTGTGTAATTGATTTTAACCACTTCTGATGGTCTACCCTATGAGAAGCCTACCTTGTTAAAGGCTACAACACATTGTTAAATGAGACCTTGTTAGTGGATTTCACCAAACTGTTAGGAATGGGCCTGGTTAAAGGACTTCGGAACATTCACTTGGAATGTCACCCTGTTAAAGGATTTACAATATGGCTATTAAACCAACCTAAGTCCATAGGATTTATCTTAACTGTTACAATTGCTAGAAAGTAACAATAATGACTTTGATCTGATACAACTTACAATATAACTTGCAAATTACAGATCACACTTCAACTCAATCCTTTGCTTGGGTTTTAATCACTTTAGTTCTATTAGCTTGTCTTCCTCTCAAGCTTTGTTTCCTTGAGTCTTCTTTATTCATCATCCCAATGCAATCATATCTATGGTAATCCAGTGAAACAGAGTATTCTTTGCTCTCTTTCTCCTTAGCAGCTCATGCTTTCATACTTTCTCACCGCCACACTACTACTTTGTGACCTTATGACTTCTTAAATAGAAATCTAAAATATCTTTCCTGCTCAGTTCTCCCTCTCCAATTTTAGGGTTTCAATGATTAGGTAGGATACAATGTATCTACCACATATTTCTTCTTTATCTAGAAACCTTGTCTAGCATCTAGTTGTATTCACTAAAAACCTTTTTACATGGTGTTTTGTGCCACCAGCTCATCACTCTTATCTTCTATCTAGTTTATAGACTTTTAGGTAACAACCTTGTCAGCTCAGATCTAGTGAATCTTTGATTTCAAAATAATGTAGCAACTTGGCATTATTGGTTTACTGATACTTGGCTTGTTCTATGTTACTCGGCACTTGTATCCTGCTTGACATCTATATATTTACTCGGCACTTGTTTCTTTCTCGGCACTTGATGTTTACTCGGAACTTGATATTTACTTGGCAGTTAATATTTACTCAGCACTTGTTTTCTGCTTGGCACTTGATATTTACTTGGCACTTGTTTTCTACTTAGCACTTGATATTTACTCAACACACTCTAAAATTGAACTTGCTTGGCTTCAACTAAGAATTTGTTCGGCACTAACTTGCTTGCTCGACATTCTCTTATGAACTTAGTTAGGCTGTCACAAATATCATAGCTAAACCCTTACATCTTTGATATGTTTTAATGTGTCTATTATATGTGTCTTAGAATATGTCAACAATACACTATTTCATCAATGGCTTAGCTGATCCTTGCACTTCATTACAACATCATAACTTCAACCTTTCTCTAGGTACTCTAGTTACATCTTATTTATTGCCGCCTCCTTGTCAATCAACCAATTGATAGTATTTGGATCACTAAAAAAATTGTCATTCCTGCAAGTAGCAAGTTTGACATCAATGACAAAACAATGATTGAAAACATTCTTCTTCAATGATTTCCAAAAATATTCCTCTTCATAGAAGGTGTTGGTGAGACAAATAAACCTCAAAGCTTCAAGTGTGTTCTCTAGAGGAGACATCCTAGAATTATCTTTATTTTTAGGGCTTGCAATAACCCTAGATGTTTGCAAAGTTGACTCAGTATGAGGCTGTTTTATCTTATTATTACTATTAAATTCTTTCTAGATGTTTTTAAGGGATGAGGAATGTTTTTTACTATGGCTATTAAGCTTGCAATGAAAATAGGCTATGAGATTTCCATATAAAGAAATTTCCCAAGTGAATAATTCATCTTCCAACTCCATTTTAATTTGATCAGGTATATCAATTTATGGTTGAGGAGAAATCAAACATTTTGCATTGAGATGAGGAAGCGTCAAATGGAATCTTGAACTTGCAAAACTGATCTAATAGTTTTAAGAATCTGTTAGAGGAAAGGCCAAAATTCAAGTTGGAGGTTTTGACCTTCAAGCAGTTTGGAGAACACCTAGCCAAACTTTCTAAAAGTCTCACTTAGGATTCGATAGGGAGGAACTAAATAATGCCTTTCCCACATTCTAAAAGCCCTTCTTAAGAGTATTTTCCCATGTAGCATGGTTTTCAAGAAACACAACCAACAACCCCATTTGAATCATTCAACTAAAACTCACATGAGTTCCTAACTTACACCTCCAAGCATTGTTCATCCAATCATCTAAAAATTTACATGCAAGAAGAAATTTGTTATCCATACACATGAATAAGATAACAATACTTTTCAATATAGATTTCCCATTCTTAATAGCTCTTACCTTATCACTATAGGGAGTGAGCGAGAGAGTTTTCAAACCAGTGGGGTGAGCCTTACCATCTTCTTGTCCTCCAAAACTTGAATCTTTGATGTTTTGCTTAACTCCCACTCCACATCTATTGGTTCTAGCACCCAACTATGCACTTGGTTTTAAATTTGTCTACCATCAAAGGAATCCATAGGTAGGCACACTAGGATGGAAATATCAAAAACATCTAGCTTATAAGAAAATTTCTTTGCTACAAGAATATTTGAAAGATTTTTTGCAACTGGGTTGGTATTAACACTTGGTCTTTTCACATTTTTTGATGGTTTTATACCATTTTAAGTGAGATAAAGTATTAAACATAGGGGAGAACTAGAAAATATTTAATAAGGGAATATTAAAGCCAATTAAAGGTACTACTATCAAGATACCGATGAATTGACTTTTTTTTAATGAACATTGGGCTTAAATGGAAGGGTCTTTTACTCAGAGATAATAAATAAAAACAAAAATGAACCTAAAAAGTCTTCTAATGGTTAATCTCATTAAGTTTATAACTATTAGGATAAAATAGAAAGTGTCTTTGTAGAATTTTAACTTACTAATGCTACTCTATATGTTTTAATAAGTTGATTTCCATATCTATGTTTTCAAGGAAACTAACAAATGATCTTGGCCAAAATGATAGAAATGAAGGTTCAATATTTCGAATAACAACACCTTTCATGACACACTTGGGGAATGTAGAGACATGAGCCAAAATTTTCTAAATGTAAATTACAGGCAAATTTAATTTGTATTCTCTCTCCATTAGAGATAGTTATATAAATTATTGATGTAATAGAGTTAGAAGGAATGCCTTATTAAAGTCCTCTCACTACAAAGGGGTAATTATATCCCTTAGATAGGATACTTGCGTCATAAGGCTAGATTGGGAATTTTCTTCTTCATTTTTTTCCCTCAATGCTTGCATACAAATAAGGGCAAAAAGGACATTTAAAAAAAAAAATAATAAATTTAATGAAAAAATAGGCAATAACCTTTTATTAATAAAAAAAAGTGCAGTTGCAATGTCAAGTGCCAATTGGAAACAAATCCAAAGTTACATATGAAAATAACTTCATTGATTTCTCCTGATAGGAAAGTAGCAATGAAATGTGGGATGTAGGTTAAACACAAATATATTTTAATTTAAAATTCTAACATCATTATCTCATCTTTTTGATGGGGATACAAATAGAAGAGTAACTTATACTTTTGAGAAAATACTTTATTTTTTCATAATGTAGGCATCCCCTTCCATTTCTTTGATACCATGTTAGATTTTGCAACCACTTAAGCCTCCTTTCATTGCTTTGATATCATATTAGAGTTTGTAACTACCTAAACTATTATCAATGGATGCAAGTGTAAATAATTAATTATTATTACACTTTACTTAAGTTTACTTAGGTTAATGCATTATTTTATTATTTATTAGATTAGACACCTAGGAGTATGCATACTCATATAAGTTGTCTTGTTGACAACACAGGAGTTAGCATCTCATTTTAGCACATGGTGTCTACAACACATGAGTTTGCATAATCAACTGAGTTTTCATGTAGACAACATTTTTATTCGCACTCTAATTAAGCACATGGTGTCTACAACATCTTTTTACGTGACACACCTATGTAAGCATTATCCTTTCATCATCACACTAACTTTTGTGCTTAGTGGAGGATAATACACTCTTAGTTGACATGTGCTTAGTTGTGAGTCTTATCACTTTGTTGACTCCTAGTCAGTGTAGAGGCCTTTATATTCAGGCACTCCTAGTGTGTATGTACATAAATTAAATTTCATATTGTTATTCTAATCATACTTTATTGGTCCATGTTTTGCTAGTGCTTGAGCTTCTTGATCCTGGGTGATTTTTCCCTAAGACAAATTCTTACATGGTATCAGAGATAAGGGAGCTTCTCTTCACATAGCCATTGGAGACCATTTTTTTTGCTTTACTTATCAAAGCACCTTGATTTAGATTTGGAGTATGATAGTCATTGGAAGCATCTAAAGCCGAAGGAGACATCATCATTGTGTTCGGAGTGTCGATTTGGTGAATTTTGACTATAATTTTGCCTACCCTAGGCCATAGTCAAAATTGAGGCAATTTTTTTTTGCAAACTGACACTTGAAGGACCGACTTTTAGAATTTGGTATGATCTCTTAGATTTGTTTATTTGATTTTTAGATCTATATTTATTACATTTGTGTCTGCAATTTCTTTTATTTGCATATTCTGTATTTTCAGATCTGTAATTTTTGAATTTTTTTTTGGAAATTTTTTTTGGCCATTAGGCTTGTAGAGAATCATTTTTTTGCAGGACGTCGGGTGGTCAAATCTTGATGCCTATAGAATATTCCATTATTTTTGGCCCCAAAAACTTGGCATTCAAATCCACATTGTGGCAGACACATTACCACATAATTGACGAACACATTTTTACATTCATTTCTCAATACACAGTGACATCACAACACATAACATGACAGTATCAACCTGACAGCCTTGAGTAGCTTTATACCCTAGCAACTCCCATTTTAAAACATCCCTGACATGAAAAACTTGGTGAATGTGGGATTAATCCCACTTCACTACCAGTGGACCTCCCTCCCATCAGAAACTAAAATTGGCCACCAAATCCTCTACTAGTGACTACTTCATGGCTATTACCGATAATGCTAGCAACCATCCCATTGCCAACGACATTTTCTAGCACCCAATTTGCCATATCAAATCCACAACCCACCACATCAGTAGGTTTAGTAGCAACAAGTAAGTAGCCCACTATGCCACTATCCACATGAATACCCCAGCCCAGTTAGCACCACCGTATGGACCACGTCATCATCCATACTATTGACATCATCAGCCATACAGTATGACCCACCAAATCATCTAGTGGGCCCATTTTTGCTGATGTCACCTTTTCATGACATTAAAATTGACAACCGTTTGACCATCACTAGTAGGCTAGATAGCACTGCCATGATTGTTGTTTGGACATCAAATTTAACATTGTGTTTTTTTTTATCAGACCCCTCACCATATGTAGTTTTGATTCGATAGTCCAACATTGGGAGACCATATCTCAGTCATCCAGACTCCAAATCAGGTGCATTATTTTTTTGATTTTGGCTAGAATTTCTTGAATTTTTTAGTGGTGCTATTATTTTCTAGCTTTGATTCAAGAATTTTTTAGAATTTTCAATTTTGGGCAACTATACCTATCCAATCCTGCATTTTGCAAATTCAAATGCTTCGTACAGACTCACCTAGACACATTTGTAGGTTCTATTTTTTTAAAAAGTGCTTAATTGTTTGTGTACTTTCTAGATCTTCAATCGAATTATAGGCTTCTATGGACAAAAATACTATTTTTACAAATAGGTCCTTGTTTGCAGTGTATTGCTTTGATAAAACTTCAAAATTGTTGTACATCTGAGCTACATTACTTAGTTATAGATTTGAACTCTGAAAGGAGGTTGTAAACAACAAAATTAGAAGCCCATTTTTGTCCATTTTGACAAGTGGCCTATTGTAAACACACTACATATAAAGTGCCAAAAGCATCATTTTTGGGGGTTTCTTTGATTTAGTGAATGGGATGGTGTCTCTTGTGTTCTTGTGTCTCTCTTTCTTTGTTGTGCTTCTTTTAATTCTTTGCATCATGGGTTCACCTAAAACTCCACTTTTAACTTCACATAATTATACTACATGGAAAGATATTGTGTCGAGTAGACTAATGGAAAATGGTTTAAATTTATATGTTGATGGTACATTGTAAAACCCACTGATGCTAATGCACAAGTTGATTGGCAAGTTAAAGACAACTAGGCTTTAGGAATTATTAGGAGTTGTGTTCATAGAGATCTCTTCTTCTATATTTCCAGTTTTAAGGATGCCAAAGGTGCTTGGGAGAAACTTGAAGGTTTGTATGGTACAGTGGATGAGGAAAAGGGATTCCAAATTGAGGATGGGCTATTTCTATTGGATCCTAAGAATTTTGACACAATTCAAGACTATGTCAACAAAGCCAATGAATTGAGAGTACTACTTAAGGATTGTGGTAATCCCATGTAGGATGAAAGATTGATTCATCACATCTTGAAGAGACTACCTTTAGAGTATGTATCCTTTGTTTTGAGTTAAAACACTCACAGGTTGGCCATGGGAAGTGCCTTGAAATGTTGATGTTGAAACAATCCAAATTGATAGATATGGGAATTCTCAAGTCATCCAAGTCTACAACATTGGTGGCTAGTAATGAGAACCAAACAAATCAAGGTAAATTTTTTTTTACCAATAAAAAGAAAAAGTAGTGGAAGCCCAAATCACAATTAGAGACACAAAAATCTTCCTTCTCACAACAAGGCTATTTTTCTTCCAACAAGAAGGAAAACACCAACAAGAAATATAAACTATTTTGTGCATATTGCAAGAAATCAAATCATGATGAGTATCATTGCAAGACTAATGATACATGAGTCAATTTATGGTGTTCTTCATTTCAAAAGTATTCAATTCTTCTCTACATTTAAATACATTGGAGAGGGATGAATAATATAGTCACATACACTTGAAGCCTTTAGGTGCCCTGTTGGGCCCACATCATCATTATGTTTCTATCTATGTGTTTTCTCCCCATTACTAATCACTTTTCCATATGTCATGTTTGGGGATTCTAATTGTCATTTATATTTTCTAACATATCCCATATTAAGTTTAAACAAAAATCAAATCATTATCTCCCACCTCTAATAATTCTTTATGTAGAAGAACTAGTTTATATTTACATAGGAACAAGACTCATTTCCTGTGTTAAAATGGGAGCTATGCAATAGGGTATGAACATCCATCACTTCTAGTGGTATGCTCTGGTCAACATTAATGAAAAATGTGGAACCACATAAAAGGCATGTAAATCATTTTGACAGAATTTTTTCAAAAATGTGGTTTTAGTTGAATGCAATGTATACATGGTATCTACAACCTCCTATTTGATGAAACTATTGATTGGCAAGTGCAAAATTAAACTCCACAATCTTTTCCAACATCTTTCCTTTCTACATAAAAAAGAGAGCCTTGAAACCATCCACTACACATTGGTCACCACTCACCTAATTTTTTTTTGTTGTCCTTTTTCATTTGTTCTTTCCTATGTAGAAATTGAAATAGGGAAGAAAAAAGTACACAACCAACATAAATTTTAACACAAATAATTTATATAGAAGTGCAATTTTCTTAATAATTTTCCATGCTGATTACATTTTATGGGTTTCTTTAAAACAACAACAAGACATTGTTCTTATAGAGCTAATAGCTCCTTTTGAATAAATTTTGATATAAAATTAAGAATAGTCACTTTGATGATTACTATGTATGTATATCATGCATATTATGCACACAACTCATGGATTATTCATTGACTAACAAGATGAGGTTTAACAAGATAATAATTTTCTTCTAAAGACTCAGAATTATAAAATAAATAATGCATGGCATAGGAAAACTAAAACTCAAGTGGTGACAATGAAACTAGGAGTAAAACATCAGTTCTCTACGTACTCCCCCTTGATGTTGAGACTCACAATTTATCTTTAACATGACTCAACCTAATCCATGCACCTCATAGTGAAACTCTTCATCACTAGATTCTTATAGAATCATATCATATACTTCATATAGAAGTCAATTATATGTTTACTAGTTTGTCACTTTCATGAGAGATCGCAAGGCTTAATCTTCTCCACATTTCTCTAACATAGATGAGACTCATGACACATCTATATGCCAATTAAAATAAGTTTCATTGACTACTTCACTCAAACTTATGAAACTTGATCCACCACTGTCACTTTTGACATGCAAACATTGAGGGTTGTACAACCTTTTCAACACATTTGTCACTTTTTGCCAATAGAATCCATTGAGCCATCCATAGTCAACTTGCATACAACATTTTGTAGATTTTTCACTGCAATCTCTATTCTAGCATGATTTTTTACTATACCTCATCAACCCACAATTATGACAAGGGTGAAGATCCCAACATTTATATCTTCAATGGATTTCCCTTTGACAATGGGAACATAAAATGCATTCCTTCCTTTGAAATGGTTTGTTTAAACCTGCAACCCGAGCAACATAAGATCTTTCTCTTTTACCAAATCCTAGGCCTTCAAATTTTGGCCTCCAAATGGGCTAGGTAGACTCTTTCATGTCTTTCCCATGTTTTCCTAATCCTCTTCATTTAAATCCCATTTTCTTCGTAATCTTAAAATAAGTATTATTTTTAAAATAAATTTTACTATCACCATGACAAACTCCATCCATACCTATAGAAACATCCTTTCCTTGAACATTCCTTGACAAAATATTTAGTGCACCATGCACAACTAATAAATTTGTAGAGCAAACCAAATCTTCTATGCTACAAGAAGCATCAGAAGCTGATCGTGTTGATTTCAATATTTCTTTTTCTTTTTAAATATTTTTTATTTTGTTACCCAAAACAACATTATCCTTCTTCATGTCATTAAATGACCTTAAATTTTCCTTTAATTCAATATTATACTTTTTAATTCTTTTCAATTATTTTTCAACCCTATCATTTTTAGAAGCTTTCTCAAAAACATTTTTTGTCAACTCCTTATTATTTCATAACATTTTCATATTTGACCATTTCAGTTTCAACAATTCATCACTCAACACATCATTTTCTCAAATTAAACCTTTATTCTCTTTTTTAGCCTTTTTTCATTTCTTCAACATTGAAACAAATAGAAAATATTATGCTAATAAATCACCTTTTATAAACCTTCTCCATTTTCTTTTTCAAATTTCTCTCAAACACCATTGCCCAAATTACACATGATCAAAATATATTTTTATACTTCCATCTTCTTCAAAAACATTCATCATAGATAATCTCATGAATACTCTTCACACCCCAAGATTTTCATCCACTCTGATGTCAATTGTAGTAATTGAAACAAGGGAAGAACATAGTACACAACGAACATAAATTTTAACACCAATAATTTACACACAAACACAATATCTTTATTGACCTTCCATATTGATTACATATTATAGGATGCTTGAAAACTACAATAAGACATTGTCTTCTAGAAATTTTATATCTCCTTTGGCATAGATTTTAATACAACATTGAAATTTAGTCACTTTGACATGCATATTATGCACGTGACTTGTTCATTATTCATTGATTGACAAATTGAGGTTTAACAAGATAATAATTTTCTTCTAAAGACTAATACTTCTAAATTTAATTATGTAGGGCATAGGAAAACTAAAATTCAAGTAGTGACAATGAACTAGATTGTTACTTATAGTAGTGCCAAGATGTATTAAAGATTTTTTAACAAATTTGACCATTTATACTAGCATTCACTACTAGACTTCCTGGATCAAAATATTTTGGTGCGATCAATTTCCCTAACACAATGTCAACTAATTGTCCCACAACATGGACTATGGTGGGGTCCTTTTTCTTCCTTCTAGGCATCTTTAGGCAAGCATCTCTAATGGCTTTTTCATAGACTGGAACATCTTAAATGGCTTGGAATAGGGGTATTTGGTCATGTATGTTCTTCAACTGATCAACAATATCAAAAGGTTTTTCCTCTACTCGTACAGGATTTGTAGGTGGTGGCATTAGAGTAGGTTTTTGAACTAGAGGTGGTAATTGTGGAGTACTAGTATTTTGGTTAGGCCACTATTGAGATCCCCTTCGTTGGTTTGTAGACTGCCACTTCCCTTGGAGTGGTTGCCATTGGTTCTGCTGGTTTTGCGAGTAGTTCTATTGGTTTTGCCATTGGTTACTCTATTGGTTAGGCCAGGGTGGTTGGGAATTCTAAGGCCATTAGGATTTTTGCGAGTTATTTTGCCTAGCATTATTCCAATTAGGTTGATATTGTGGAGGACCTTGGGGATTACGGTTTTGCCATTGATTACCATATGAATTTGAATTTTTCAAAGGCTCCTAAGGCATACCTTGATGTTGGGCCCATGGTCGGCATTGAGAAACAAAAAATACTTGCTCATCATCTCTATCTATCTAGATGTACTCAATTAGAAGATGTTGGTTCTCCATGCTTGCAACCAATTTACATTGGTAACCTTTCTTTTTCTTCCGACAATGAGGGTAGTATTTAGCTAGTTGTAGCTTAGCTTCTGCATACTTCTTCTTTGTAGTCATTGTGTTAAGATGTGTAGTGACATCGTTGATGATGTCTTGTTTGAAATTTGACAATAGGTTAGATATCTCAATTGAGGGTTCTTCTGTAGTGTATATAAGAAATGTGAAACATAGTCTTCCAATGTTTCTTCCTCCTTCTGTGATATCCTAAAGACATCTCGTCTTGAACCAGATACTTTTCAATACTCTTTGTACTTATCTAGAAATAGAGTTTGCATTTCATCCCAAGTTCTTGCTGCATTGGCTCCTAAACCCATGAACCATCATAGAGCTAATTCTTTCAATGTTGCTGGAAATAATTTGAGCTTATGGGCATTAGTGTTGTAGTCAAAACTATGACAAGTATGTCAAATTCAAACAAGAAAGTATCAGCGTCTTCGGTTGCAAGGCCATAGAACTTTGGAAGGCCAGCTATAGGTATATTCTTGAGATTATTAGTATTTATAAGGCTTGGGAGAGGAAATGAAAAAATAGGTTGTGCCATTACTAGAGGTATGTCATGACCAAGGACACTATGAAGAAGTTGAAAATAGAAGGAATAAGGGTTACTCCAACAATTCTACAACTTGTAGATAGTTCTACCATCACCCTTGATGGGATGATAGAAAATATAGTTGTAACCTTAGATTCTCTAGAGTATCCTGTAGACTTCATGACTTTATCCCCCAAAGTTAATCTATCTGGTTACCCTATCATCCTAGGTCAACCATGGTTAGCCACAACTGATGCAAATATAAGTTGTAGATTGATGCAGGAGCATCCAGAGGTATAAGGGCAATCTTGTGTCACCCAAAAAAAAATGTACTTAGACTTAGTTTCTGTTTCATGTCTTTACATTTTTGGATACCCATTTGGCTCAAATAAAGGTTCCAACTCTCATAGTTCATCTATCAGTGCGTTTGAAAATCTCAAAAAAATAGGAGCATGTATTTGGGCCATTATTTTGGTAAACTAGAAGGTGTGAATTGGCCAGATGAATGTAATCATGATCTAGAGCATTCCAAAAAAAGAATTAGGTCAATAGGCCCCACGGTTTGAAAGTTATTGCAATTTTTTGAGTTTTGGAGACCTCCTAAGAATGCTTCAAAGTCAGGTTTGGGGCATTAAATGACCTCAAAAAGGGTAAAAAATGGGGGACGAGTGAAGCTTTTCCATAGGGCTATAGAGCGCTTCGAGAGCTTTCCAAAAATGTAAATGGTTCGTCAATCGGAGCTACGGTTCAAAAGTTATGCCTCCCAGAAGTTCGGTTACTGTTTCTGGATTCTTCTAGATTTGCACCGACTTCTAATGCAGCTTTCGGAACCTTCTATTTCATCGGTGGATGCCTACTAGCACTTTCTAGAATTTACTCCTAGTCCTTAACCCTTTGGGGTCTATTTAAAGAGATATCTGTCATTGTAAAAGGCAGTTCGGAGTGGAGTTTGAGAGGAGGTGCTAAAAGGAGAAATATTCTCCAGATTTATGCTATTGTAAGCCCTTAGGGCATGTTCTGAAGTTTAATTTCCTTGTACTATTTGTACTAGCTTATTTTCTTAGTTAATATAATTTCCCTTTTCTGTTGTGTCCCCATCATAGATTAGGGAATATGATCACATCAAATGGCCAAGCAACAAAGAAATTTGATTTATATCCTTTAGCACAACCATTACGAGATTTGGGTACATCAATTTGGCCAGATTTAGGGGATGAAGAAGAAGAGTTAAATTCTATAGTATAGCTCATGATGTTGCATAGACAATCCTTTCTAAAGCTACAAGAGGAAGATTCAATACTTCAAAGTATCCTTACTAATAGTTGTGTAGTAGAAAAAGATGTATTTGAAAGTTCTATGTTGGAATTAATCACATATGAAGAATGTGATAAGAATTGTACTTTGCTCAAAGAACCTAACATTCTTCATCCACTCTTACCATGTTAATTAGAAGCAAGTCCAATCTTTGAAGCTACTATGATAGAGTCCACCACTACTGTTGAATTAACTAAAGGTCATAATCTCCATGTTAATCCCAAATTAACACCCACTTAGATGGAACTATTAAAAAAGTTGCTTCAAAGGCATGAAAAGGCCTTTTCATGGGACTATAGTGATATGAAAGGGTTGAGTCCTACACTATTCAGCCATAGGATATACATCAATGAAGGTTGTCTACCACTCCGTCAACCCCAAAGAAGGATAAATCCAAGCCTTAGAGAGATAGTTAAAACTGAATTGCAAAAATTGCTTGATGCTAGTTTTATTTATCCTATATTTGATAGTAGATGGGTGTCACCCTTGGTCATAGTGCCTAAAAAGGGAGGAAAATGGGGAATTTTTGTAGATTACAGACAATTGAACAAGGCCACCAAAAAGGATCACTTTCCTTTACCATTTATAGACCAAGTTCTAGACACTCTAGTTAGAAAAAAGTATTTTTCTTTTCTAGATGGATATAGTGGTTATAACTAAATCAATATTGCTCTTGAAGATCAAGACAAAACCACATTTACATGCCCATGGAGAACTTTTGCATACTCTATTTTACCATTTGGTCTATGTAATACTCCTGCAATATTGCAACGAACAATTATTAACATCTTTGCTGATATATCACATGATTGCATGGAAATATATATGGATGATTTCACAACATTCAGAGTCACTTTTAAGGAAGCAATGATGAATCTTGAAAAGGTTTTGGTAAGGTTTCAAGAACATAATTTGGCACTTAATAGTGAAAAATGTTTCATTCTCATGTAGGAAGGTGTGGTACTTCATCATTTCATATCAACTGTAGGAATACAAGTGAATCCAGCTAAGATAGAGGTAATTCAAACATTGCCCATACCTACAAAATCAAAGGATGTAAGATCTTTTCTAGGTCATGTTGGATATTATAGATTTTTTATAAGAGATTTTAGCAAAATAGCTAGCCCCTTGTATAAGTTACTCACAAAAGAAGCTAGATTTAGTTGGACATCTGAATGTGATGAAGCCTTCCTATAGCTTAATAAAATTCTAACTACAACCCTAGTTTTACAAGGCCTTGATAAGAATTTACCTTTTCATATATATGTATAGATGCCTCTGATTATGTCATAAGTGTAGTTCTAGCACAACAATACCAAAATCTTGAAAATACAATCTATTATATTAGCAAGAGCCTTCATGGACCAGAATTAAACTACTTAGTGATAGAAAAAGAATTGCTAGCATTAGTTTATGCCCTCAACAAATTTTGGTATTACATAGCTAGCTATTCCATATTTGTTCATACTGATCATGTAGCAATTAAATATCTCATGAATAAACCTGCTATAACCAAGAGGTTAGCAAGATGGTTACTGTTGTTGCAAGAATTTGATATAACTATTGTTGATAAGCCTGGAAAGGCCAATGTAGTAGTTGATTATTTATGAAGAATCCATCATTATGATACTAACACTACTTTGGTAGATGATGCATTTCTAGATGAGAATTTATTTCATATTGCTGTTCAAACTCCGTGGTATGCAAACATTGCTAATTACATTGTAGTTAATAAAATATCAAAACATTTTTCTTACAAGGAAAAGAAGCTGCTTGTAGAGAAAAGTTTCCATTTCTCCTAGATAGATAATCCCTTGTTTTACACTGGACCTGATTAAGTTATGAGAAGATGTGTGAGATAAGATGGGACATATGACATTCTACATGCATGTCATAATGAACCATGCAGAGGACACTTTGTAGCAAAAAGAACAACCTTGAAAATCTTGACAACTAGTTATTACTGGCCTACACTTCACAAAGATGCAGTCAACTATACACGGAAGTGTGATAAGTGTCAAAGGATGGGCCGACCAAAAAGAACATATGAAATGCCTCTTAACCCTTAGATGGCATTAACACCATTTGACAAATGGGGCATGGACTTTATTGGTCCAATTGATCCTCCATCTAATGGGAAATCCTATATTCTTGTGTGCACTGATTACCTGACAAAATGGGTTGAAGTCAAAGCCATGAAGCATGCTCATGATGAAAAAGTTACATAATTTCTATATGAAGAAAATTTTACCCGCTATGGTGTACCCAAAGAGCTAGTCACTAACCAAGCTATGAAATTTACCTCTAATCTAATCTTAGAGTTGATGAAATAGAATAACATCAGGCACCAGAATTCCAGTCCTTATCACCCTCAAGCTAATAGACAAGCAGAGGTCACAAACTGTGAGCTGGAGAAAATCCTTAAAAAAATGGTTCATCTACATCATTGGGATTGGACCAGTGGATTACAAGAAACTGTTTGGGCTTACAGAATAATATATAAGACTACTACATGATTCACACCATTTAAACTCCTATATGGAAAGGTAGCAATGCTCCCCACTAAATTTGAACATATAACTTTGAGAACTGCAATGGAGCTAGAAATTGAACTTCCTGTAGCACAAAGAGAACATCTCCTGCATCTTAACTCTTTTCATGAAATATGTGTTGGCTCCTAATTTAACAAATTTTCAAATAACCAAGAAACTAGATAAATTCATCTAAGGCTAGCAACTTGCTATGATAGATACACTAGACTATAGTCATGGGCCAACTTTAAGGCATAACTCCTTCTTCACTTTAGGGTATGCAAAACCTAGGTGGGTAGACCTTAGATTCAATTCATATGGTACCAGTGAAAAAACATATTTGTGAATCTAACAAACTAGATAAAAGCCCTTATATCTCTTAATAACTCATGTAATAACACCGATCTACAATAGCTGAATGCAAATCTATGAAATTCATAAGGTAAGTGAGGCCATCACATTTAGGTTCTTCAATATTAAAGGGAAAGAATGTTGATTTCAAAAAACCCTCAGATATGTAGCAGTAAGACTTTAATGATCCTATAGCTGACCAATGCCTAATCCATTGTGCAAATCCATGAATCAAATGCATACATATGGATATTTGATACTTATTTATATATTCAGATATATGATCTATCTATTTACCTTGTAAATAAACATCTATGCTCAATCTAAACCTCATTCTTACATGATATCCCCATCAGTAAACCTACAAACCTATTGAATACTCTGAAGCATTTACATAACCCCTTGAGTTATAAGCAACAATAAAACAACATACAGCCTTAAGAGACTACAACTATGACCTAGGCTCTTTGTTCAAAGATAGTAAAACATTGAAGATCACTTATAAAGGAGACAAGATTCAAGATGAAACTCAACCATTTGTTCTTCTTTGTATTCATTTCCTTGAAATAATACATTCATATGCATGAAATCAAAACATGAAAACACCTAACACATCAGAACTTGTTGTATTATCCTTCCTACTACTATTAATACAAGAGAGAATATGCTAAAAAATGGTGTCACAGCCATGAGAACACATCAAAAACTAGAACCAAAACTTGGTATCACAATAGTGAGTGGTTTTTTCTCCAAAAACTAGAACCTACACAATGAGAAAGAAAGGGAATGATATAGGGAGAAGTGAATTCTTGGCTCTGTTGTATGCCTGACAAGTGTCCTATCAAAATTCCTTCCCTAGAAGATGAAGCAACCTCTTTCTACCCTCTCTCTTCTGATTTGATTTCGTTTCATCATTACTTTGTAACTGATTTATAAATATCTATTTTTGAATGATGAAAACCTCTTGCTTGCCAATATATCTTATTTTCCTTATGAAATGCTTGTGAAATCCCCACCTAACTAACTTAAAAGTGATCAAAATCAACCCAAACTACATTTTCACTACCTTTTAACCATATTTAGGTCATTACTATGTCAAAAAATTAGTTCTAAACTTTGTCACCTGAATATAGTTGCACAATAGGAATCTAGAAGAAAACCTCCTATAGCATGAACATGCTACTTCCTGTGTAAAAACTAACCTCAAAATTAGAAAGTTTGGTTTCTCCTAGTTCTGACGATATATAACATCGCATATTTTGCATACCAGGAACCTCCAAAAAGCCATTTCAAAAAATACTCGCCTAGCATAAAAAAAACTCAGGTCTGCAACTTCAAATTTTGCAAAAAATTTTAAAATCCCCTAAGTTTGAACTTTAGAATTAATTATTTTTAATTTAAAAATCCGACATGCACTTCATTTGAAAAACATTTTAAATTTTGGCATTTAAAATATTTTTTTCCTTTTCCCTTTGCCTTCAAATTCATGGTCAACTCTCTATTGACCAAGTGCCACGTGTCACTTGTTGATTGGTCAACCTCTCAAACTCAGTTCCACATCATCACTGGGCGGGCCCAGTGCCACATGTCACATGCTTGCATACCTGTTTTGCTTAAGCACCCTGCATCTTTTTTTTGTGGAATTGCCTAGACCACTCGATCCACCACGTGGCAGCATCCTGTGCATCTGCCTCGAATTGCTCCTCTCACGTCAACTCATCACTAGTTGGCACCCGTCACCATGTGTCACAATCCCACAATTGCACATTGTTTATTGGTCGAGCACTTTCTTTTTGCGGGCATGCACCCACCATAGGATCAGGACACGTGGCAGCATCTGGTCATTTGGTCTATTTTGGCGTCACCTCAAGTCTCTTGTCCTTTCATTTAAAATTATACTTTTGGGCTCAAAATTTGAGGTCTATTTGGCCAATTGCGGACCCCATGTGCGAGTTTGGCTTCTTTTTAAAAAGCTTGTGTGTTAAAGACACTTAGCCTTATAGTGCTTTGGTATAAAAATAAATGAAAAGTACTTGAATTTATGAATGTGGGACTAATGAGTTACATCTATGCCAACCCCTACTTTTTTTCATTTTGCGTGAGCTTTCTTTGCTCGGGCTACTGCCTACGTTTCTCATTTCATGCGTTGAGTGTTGGTGGATACCATGTCGTAGCTTGAATTTACTTTGAAAACGCCCTCCTTGTCATGCATTGGCTTCTTCCTCTACTACATGCATGGAGTTTGGCTATTAGCTAGGTTCTCTTTGTTATTTGCATGGAGATTCATTGATGCCTAACTCTTTATTTGGCATGACTTCTACTATGTTTGGCTGGCTGTTACTCTGTTGAGTGGCATTCCATACCTTGCTAATCCGTGATTGCCTTCTTTTCATATTGCTGCCCAACTCCTCACATTTTACCCTTTGATTCAAGTTTGAGGTGTTGGTGTTTTAAATGGTACTAAAACTACTAAGTGACAAAAAGCTTAATACCTGAATGACAGTACATACACAATCTAAAGACTAGCCTATTCTTATCAAGAATTGCATATGTAAGGTATTTGGACCCAACTTCAACAAAACCACAAATGGTTTTCTACTCTTTTGGCTCTGCACAACCAGGGTGGGTATACCCAGGGATGGTTCAAATATGAAACTACTGTATGAGGATTATTCTTAGTTTCATTCTGATTCTCATTTCAAAATCCTCAAATATATACATAATTCTTACTAACTTGCCAAAACACATCCCATAAAAAGATATGGCCAAGAAATCTTCTATAGATCTGCAGACGTTTTCAACAACAGTAGCTAACTAAAGCTAAAAAGATTTTATGCAGACAAGTGCTGGCCAACTTTGAAGATCTACAGGAAATAAAAGTAAAATTTAATTTGATGATGTATTTGAACAATCATTTGTAAGATACTTCTCTTTCAGCTTAAATAACTTGATCAGTGCCTAATCCATTGGGGTTTCAGAGTCTATAGCAAAATATAAGATCTAATTTGTTGCCTTACAACAAATTGTATCAGCAATTCTTATCAGAATTTATCATTCAAAATCCTTTTCAATACTTAAGGAATCTTATCACATTCATCAAAGCTTTTACTTAATCCATTGAATTAACAACAATGATAGATGGATACACAACCTAACTAGATTGCATTCAATTGCACAGGCTTTTACTCATACAACATTAAGGTAGCTAAGTATTGAGTAGGAAACAAAATTCAGAAAGAACTGATATGGGGACAGTTCATAGTTTGTATTCATTTCCTTTGAAAATGGTACATCTTTTACAATAAACTCAGAATAGCCTTCAGAAACAAACATAGTTTATTCTATCTTCATGTATTTTCCGAAAATTTGATAGAAAAACACATTACAAATTTGCCTTCAAAATTTGGACCAAAAACTAGACTAAGCACAATACTTAGAAGAAAAAGAATTCGGACCCTTCTTTAGCCTTGGGATCTCACTTAAATAGTGTGAGATGCAACAAGCTTCAGGCTAAACAAATGACAGGTGTCCTTCTAAAGACAGGAACAAAATAATAGAAAGGTTAACTACAACAAACATTTCTTGGTGGGTCCCTTTCTGTTATGCTTCTTATTTGTTGAGATACAAATAAAAAAAATCTGATCTTAAAATCAATCTTCATCCTCAGAGTAAGTAGCCATGAGGTTTGAAAGTGATGTGTTGTCTTTAGTTATCTGTAAATTTACTTCAGCCCGGGGAGTTCCTGTGTCCTCAGTATTAACTTCGGGGGTGATTGTTACTTTTTTAGCTTCTTCCTCATCATCTTCTGATATTTGTTCTAGAAACTGATTTTCCCATTGATTAAAAGCATCATCATCTGGCCAATCAAAGCTTAGAACTTCTCTTTGTATCATTATTAAAGAATTTTCTTTTTCTTCTAAAACATCAAATTCTTTCCCCTTATTAGTATAAAATAACTATACTTTTACTAATTCCTCATTAGTCTTAGCCCAGAACCAGTGGCCAGTCTCACTCATGATGTTTATCATTCTTTCATTAATAATTCATCCATCTCCCTTTTCCACTTTTCTTTTTCTTTTAGCATATCCACAGATTCTAAAGCACAAGGAAAAAGTGTGAAATTTTCAGCGATGTATTGTGAAAAGCAGAGTGTTAATCTTCTTTGTAAAGAATCCCTTTCATCATCAAAATTCTCTAGCTTATTTAATAAATCAAAAATCTTCTCGACTTGATGATAGGGCATTTGAACTGCAGATATACATATGATTGTAATATCATTATTTCTCTCCCTCCATTTCTGTGCAAGAAGAGTCAGCTTATCCTTATCCTTGTTCAATTCATCCATGAGGGCTGCAATTCTGGCCAATTGATCAAAGAATTTTGACCATTGTATTTTATCCCTCAAATATATTATACCCTGTTTCAACTTTTCTTCATATTGATTTCTCAAATCTATCTACAACTCATGCAATTTTGTTTTTTCTGCTTCAAAGTCCTCTGCAGTATAGAATTGGGGCCTTTCAGGGGTGTCAGGTATTTCAATGATAGGGGTTGATCCAAAAAATGACTGTGAAGGGTATGCAATTCTAAGTGTACTGGATTCTCCCACCTTTCTTTTCCCAAGTATCTTCTCCAATTGAGATACCCTGTTTTCCAGCTCAATTCTCTTTTTTACTTCTTGATTGTAGGCATCCACCACTATTTCATACTTATTCTGCAAATCAGTCATTTCCTTTTCTTCTCTCTTTGCAGTGGCCAAGGAAAATTTAGAATAGTCCAAATTCATGTAGGCTACCTGTACATTTGAATTATCAGCGACCCTCCTCACAATGATATTCCCTATTAGTCCTGAATCATTAGGCTGTAATGGAGTAGTCCTGGATCCTCTTCTTAGTAACCACATAACAAGGGCAGCTTGATCATTACTGAATGTTGTCCCTAAGAATTTCTTTTTATCTGGATCCTATAATCCTAAATTATTTGATACAGAATTAAAGATTAATGCATCAGCAATATCCCAATTGGGCAATAATAAAATATTTGCATTTTTCACCATCTGTCTACCCTCGTCAGGGGTTATATTTTGGAATTCCTGTATCATTTGTTCTTTTATTTGATTCTGAATGGAGGCTTCATCCATTTCTGGATGCTCTGCTTTGATATCCCTACACCTTTGTTAAAAAATGTGCATGTTTTCCCTCCATGCAAACTGATGGAAAACCCTAGATTTAACAAAACTGTTATCAGACAAAAATTGCTGACTGGCCTGCTCCAAAACAGGGTCTAATTCCCTTCCTCTGAAATCTGCTACAGTCAATTCAAAACTTGGCACAGGAGGCTCCTGGGGGTTCCCTTCATCAATTTCTATTTGAGTGACAAAAAATCCTCCTTGCAACCCCATTTGTTCAATTTACCCATTGGTGAGCTGCTCTTCCTCAATTCTCATTGGAGTTTGGGAAGGTGAGTAACCTTCATCATGGGATTCTTCTTCCCTTATTATTTTTCTTCTTTTGGGAGAAGGTTCAGGGGGTCTTTCTTCAAGGATAGTACTAGTAGATTCAATTACCTATTTTTCTTTGTTTACAATGGACATCTGCTCCCGAATAATAGTATATCCTATCCTCTTTCAGACAACCAGTGGACCTACTCCTATGTTAGGGGTGAAACCCAATTTCCTCATAACTTCTCTGGCTTTATCTGGAAAAGAATCAATAAAATGTTGTTTCTTTTCATTCATTACCTCCATTTTTTCTGAAAATGTACTCATGAGTTTATTTATCCTATCTGCATTATTTGCAGCATTACTAAGAGGACTATAATCTTTGTCAAAACAATTAATGAATTCCAAAACTTTTGAATAGACTCTCCATTTTTCTTTCTTTGTTTCTTGTTCCTAGAGAGAATATTCATTCCTTATTATATCTTCAGGTAAATAAAATTCATGCTGACTTGGATGAAGCTTGATTCTATGTCTAAGAGCAGAATTAAAGAAGTCTTCTATGTCACAAAAACGAGCATGAGATACTGCCATCTTATACCGATCCAAAAATTTGTAAAGGAAGATCCACCCTTCTTTAGTTATTACAAACTAGTGAGCTATAGTGCAAGTAGGAAAAATTGATCTTGTTCCCCTTTTGTGCAAAAAGGTCTCCTCCACTCCTCCCAACTGCCATAAAAATTCAGCTACCCCTACCTTTACAGGTACTTGATAGGGTAGTACATGGGGTGTCCCTTTGAAACCATAGACCCTAATGACAGTTGAGACTGGATATGGGATGATATCTCCCCAATTATGTGACACTTTTAAACTGTGGGGTCTGTCCATAGGTCTAACAAGATGCATTAGTGCCTTAGGAATTCTGGGATTGTCACTTAATATGAGGCATCTTAGTTTAGAAGCAAAATGCCTATCAAATCTGACAAAACTAGCATTTTCTGCCTCCCAAGTCATGTCTGCACTCCATAATTGAACTGGTAGTGCCTCCCCCTCTTGTTCCCTATTTAAAACCATTTCTTTAGCAAAATATGTAGCCCCTTTAAAAAGAAACATATGCATCACTAGGGAGTACTGACCCCAAACCTTTTCCACCTTGCCCTTTGCAATCCCCACTAATCCATTGTGAATCTCATTAGCTAGGTAGGATGCAAAATCAAAAAATATTTCTACACCGAAAGAAGAGATTTGGGTGATCATATACATGAAGCTCACTAGAATAAAGTCTTCTTCACCCTCTCTGAAGACTCTGCACAGGGTCTTGTATATTTCTACTGCCCTGGCATTAAAGCATGATTTCTTGAAAGGTTCTTTAGAAGATGATGTTATTGTTCGTAGATTTCCAATCTTGCCTATGTGGGCTTTCAATGCACCTTGTCTAACTATATCCCTTTTGGACATATATTCTTTTTCTAACTCTATCAAATTAATGGGCACATGATACATGGTGAGAGGTCCCAGACTGAAAACCTTCCTAATTTCTTCTGGACTAATGGTAATTAAAACCTCACCATCCATTCTTCTCACTACCTTAGTGGTTGGATCATAGCTTTTCGCTACAGTTTCAAGCAGGTCATAATCCATAAACACACTGGGAACAACAAGCTTCCCAAGATCAAAATTCCATATATTGGCATGAGGGGCATATAATTTCCTTTCTGCGAACCATTTTTTGAACAGACTCAAACCAGTTTGAGAAGTTTGAGCATCCTGAACCCAATTATCCTTATCATACAGTCCATCAACTATCCTTAGCCTAGGGTTCAATGAGGTTAACCTCTTAACTTGTGTTGTCTCTACAGTAGACTCAGGAAGCAACTCAAGCAAATCATCATGCACATTCCTATCCAAATAATTTACTGCACCTGAAAATCCCTTCTTTGGAGGCATCTTGGACTTATTTTTCACAGAATTGGAAAGCCTACGAGGATTGTGGTAGTATTACTTACTTGAATTTTGTCTTTGTTTTCCTCTGTATTTCCGCAAACTTTTCGCGAACAGACAACTTCACAATTTCTACTAGGCTTTGGCACACTTTCCTTCAGTAATTGCTTCTGCACAATAATTTCTTCAAATCTTTGCTCGCATAAGATGAAACTGATGAAATCTCTCTGTATTATACTCTATTTTTTCTCACAAACGATGCTTTCATGTCTAATTAATACAAGGAGTGGCACTACATTTTGTGTTTAAAACTGTGCCGTCGATCTTTAAAGATCCTACGATCATGTGATACAGAGACAACAACTAGGAGTTGCATTTGACATGTCAGTCACTTTACCCAATGAGAACTTATCATGTATATCATTCTTTCCTTGATGGCGCTTGTATCTAGACCCATTGACATCTGAGGACACGTGTCAGCATGTCGCTACTTCATTATGCATAAAAAAAAGCATCTTGCCATAGCGAAGCAGTGACAATCGTCGATCTGATTCAGAATCAATCAAATGATATACTACTAGGTTTGCTCAGAAAAAGGCGGTGGGCCCTATCGCTATGTCGCATGGTTTAAAAAACATGCAATTTTGCATAGCGAGGTAGCGAGGACCATTGATTGCGTTCCAAGCTGACGTTCGGGATCTCTTTGCACATTCGGTCAGAAAGGCATTAATGAAAACAAAAATCTCTACATAGTTGGCACCTGTCAAAATTTTTTTGTAGTCCTAATTATCATTCCACGTCACCAAAGGTCACCGCCGATCTTTCTTTTTTACGGGGCCTCGCTACTTCACTAACAGTGAAGTATCTGATTTTTCTGATAGCGAGGTAGCGAGCTCCAGCGTTTTAATAAATTCCATACCAAAAAATGCAAGGGGCAGAAGATAATAATTTCTGTTACTTAAACTGCTTCTGACAACGGCATTTATGACTTGTTATGCCAGCTGGTGAAGTCGAGGCATCAGCAAAATGCAACGTCACTGCCCCTTCAGACTTTACGGGGCCTCGCTACTTCGCTAATAGCAAAGTGTCTGATTTTTCCGATAACGAGGTGGCGAAGGGTCGAAAAAATCATCATTTCGGCTCTTATTTTAGATATCCTATTGGGTCCCTTTTCTTGTTTGGATGGTAGTTGCAACGTGTACCTGCACAATAAATCATTCAGAAAATAAAGCTCTGACCACTGTATCTTCACTTTGTAGTCCTGCCTCATAAAATACTCAGCATTTGCTACCTCGCATGGCTTAAAAAGCATGCAATTCTTCATAGTGAGGTAACGACAGCGGTAGATCTACTTGGATCTATTGGTTAGAAAGATTGAGAAAAAAGGGATCTCGAGGAAACAGAAAATAAAAGGGACAGAATATTTGTCTCACTTGAAAATTCAAAAGGTTTGCGCCCGACAGTTTATGAACAGATAGAACATAGAGTTTTCATGAGTTTTTTCTTATGGATGGATTATCCAAAAACCCTATGTTTCACTTAGAAATAAAAAATTCCGACTTTTCTATAATTTAACAAAAACCTCTGTTGCACAAAAAGTCAGACCAACATGAGGCATGGTGCTTCTTGTTGAACACTTCATATACTCCTAAGGAAAACGTGGTTGTTTGGGTGTTGATAGATTTATCATTTTGAGGCAACAAGAATTAGTCACGAGACTCTGTTAAGTTCAAACCTCCCTTATTCCATGTGTTCTCTTCTACAAATGTTGTGAGCTCCTCGACTCCTTCAGTGCTATCTTGATATTCCTATGCATGGGTTACTTACTTCTCCTCAGTGTGCGGCTTTGTCCTATTCATGTTTCTGGTGTTCCCCTATGTGAAGCTCATCTTTATCTTTTGTTATGTGTTAAGCTTATTTATTGCTATAGCTTTAGCCTTTTAAACGTAGAGTATCCTATGTATTTCATGTGAGCTCCCCTTTATTTCACTAAGGCTCCTTATCCACAATATCCTTATATTGAAAGTTTATAACAATCAAAGTCATTATGATCATTGCTTCAAAACCTCTTGGATCCTTATCGGCTATCACCATTCTGATGAATTTAGCCGAGCCCCAAAGTGGGTCCAGCTAAAAAAAGATTCATTTTCAAACACCTGATCATCTCAAACTGGTCCACTGGCCACCTCGTACTAACTCAAAACACATTCGACCTTCTGAACAATCATTCAAAACTGATTTTACCATTATTTTGCAAATTGTGAATTTCATGTCAGGAGGTCCATTGACTGGCCTTAAAAACTGACCCAAACATCTGACCGGGCTCTGGAATCTGACCCATTGATTCTCTCTTCTGCATACTCTTACCTTGTCAAATATCGTCTCATGAAAGATTTGAGGTCAAAAGATATTCGCTATCAAAGCTAACCTTTCAGAACTACCTGCAAGAAAACATGTTAGAAAACACTAAACTGGGTTCGGATTTGACCTTGAAAATTGGGCAAATGGGCACTTGGGAAAATAAAAATTGGGGCATTGGTTCTTTTTCACGAGGAGAGTATAAATCTAAGATTTGGGCTTATGATGAATAATAGGACGCAAATGGTGAATGGTCAAAGTAGGCTACTCAAAATTTGTAAATTGGAAACACTGACAGAAAACATTTTTTGTGAATGGAATTGACCTGGAAAAGTGTGTAAATGGATTTTTCAAGATGTAAAAATTGGCACACTTCAAGTATTTCCAGAGCAAAAAATAGTGGTACAATCCACTTGATTTCACCTATCACAGATCTCAAGTTATAATGTCCCGAATAGGGGTCTTGACAAATCTACAAATGCTGACACCAGTAAAAAGATAGAAATTGCATTTGAAATCACATTTGAAAACTGATCAAATGGATTCGTCATGAGCTGAAACTTGAAACATGAAAATTCTCTAACATCTACAATAGAATGCAAAAGGAAATTTAGCATTTTAGTCAACTAGTCAAAAATTATAGCACGTCAAACAAGGCTTCCTAGAATTCTGAACTAATTGCATCAGCATGACAATATTAAATGACCAACTTTGAGGGATTCAAAACCTAGTTTAATGGACACGAAACGAATCAAAATCTGAAACATAGGTTCTTGGATATGGACAATAGACACTCTCAAAGTGGTTAATCACAATACATTTCTGGGTGCGAGATATTCAGTTACAAACACAACCTCCTATCGCTGTTTGACACTTAGGTGAAAATGCAGATTTGGAACTAGCTCAAAACAAGACTTAACGAAACAGCTCGAAATGTCAATTTATCATCATGGACACTTAAAAGCACTAAATGGAAGGTGTTAGAAACATTAAACACCTTAGTGACCTCAAAGGTACAGTTGGATACATATGCATTTATGGGCATTAATAGGGGTTGATTTGATTCAAACATTGAAATAGATGCTCAAAATGGGAACACAATTTTGAACACCAACAATATGAAAAGCTAGTTTGGAATGTACTTAAATTATACAAAAGCAAAGGAAACAATGGCATGACTCTCATGTTATTAGTAAACAATTTCAAGTTGGTGACTAGGCACTACTATATGATGCTAGATTTAAAGATATGCCAGGTAAGCTATAGACAAGATGGCTGGGACCATATGAAATTAGTCATGTCTTTGATAATGGAGTTTTTCAATTAACTACCATTGATCTAGTACCTTTCAAATTATTAGTCAATGGTCATAGACTCAAATTATATAACTAGCCTCAAACAAAAGAAGACTTCCTGGAGCAGTTCCAGTGACCAAATTCAAATACAAACAAGGTAACTCTTCCTACAACCGAAGGTGTCAACTTTTTTCCTTCCGCTCTTCAACATTAATTTCTTTTTGCATGTTCATAATAAAAACTTTATGCCCACATAAAGTTCCAAATTTCTCCATTCACTTTCTCATTCCATCTCATCTCTTTACCTTTCGCCCATCCACCTCATCTCATTTCTTTACCTTCCATCTATCCACTTTCTACGTCATCAATAAATTCATTTATAGTCCATACATTTTTTTAATTATATTTAATATTGCGTTCTTTATATTATGGTAGCGTTATGTTAGTTTTCTACCCTGTACAAAGTCTGACAAGTGTGGATACTTATCCTTATTTCGTAGGGGGCAGGGAAGGTTACTAAAACCTAATGACTGCATTTATTTATAAAGGTTTTCTTCAAATCTTCATATTTCATTAAGTACACAAGTGGCTAGGTGTGTTACCCCTTATTTTTGAATAATTTAATTATCAGGCAGTGATGTGACTTGTGTTTAAATTTTAAGTGATTTGAACTCTATTTTCGGACAATTTTCACACACTTCCATGATTTACTCTCATTAAAGACACATTATTGCTCATAACAAATTGTTATGGCATTAACTATCTATCAAATGAAATGTGAAATGTTCTATGAAACAACAATTGAAGCCTGAATTTGTAAGGAGGAAATACTGAAGTAGTGAAGATAATGAAAGTGTTAAAGAAGAATGGGTGGACAATTGCAAAGGAGAGAACTAGTGGAGCATACCATTTTTCTCTCAGATGTAGAAGTTGTGAGGAGGTTTAATGCATGTGGTTGGTTAGGGTACTTTTTAAGTTTGACTACATATAATGAAGAAGTAGCCACAAAATTCGCAAGGATGTTTGATGAAGTGGAAGCTTCTGTATGGGGCTTAACAGTGGTGGCTACAGAGGAATGTATAATAGAAGTTACAAGGTTACTAGTGATAGGAGAACATTATCCTAACACTCATGATGCAAGGTTGGCCAGAGCTCAATTTGTCATACCAACTGACCCTCAGATGGACATTACCAAGCAAGGATGTAAGAGAATGCGTCTTCTGCCACCATACAATGAATTAGCCACGCACATTATCAGGTACCTCACATGTGAAGGTAGATTTTCATATTTACATGCACATGATTTCAAATTTCTTAGTTGCATAAGACATAATCATCCAGTTAATCTTCCCAATTTCTTGTACAATACGTTGTGTATTAGTGTAAAGGAAACTCAAAAAGGAAAAGAAAATTCCATCACCCATCATGCTTTAATTAAATTACTTATAGAAAGGTCACTCAGGGATGTTTCTCCCTTGTCATGGGCAGAATTTGTCCAAGCTAAAACCTTGCAAACCCAGGCTACCCTTCATGAACAACCTAGTGAGGAGAATGTAGTTCCCACTAATGAACCTGTTTAACAAAGCACTCAAGAGGCTGAAACCAAAAATGTGCAAAGCAATGTACAAGAAAACATACAAGAAATTCTTTAAGAAAATGTGCAAGAGATTGTGCCTTCACCTGTTCAAGAAACCCAGAAACCTACCTCTAGCCAAACAAAGAAAAAATGAAAAGAAATCTTTGTTCTAGTAAAAG
Source organism: Cupressus sempervirens (assembly GCA_028749045.1). Lineage (NCBI taxonomy): Eukaryota > Viridiplantae > Streptophyta > Pinopsida > Cupressales > Cupressaceae > Cupressus > Cupressus sempervirens. Next base: position 831,730,926 of record CM053790.1, on the reverse strand, counting down.
AAGATCCAAAACCTATAGTTGTGAGGCAAAAGAGATATAAGAAAGGTCATGTAGCAATTACTTTAGTAGCAGAGACACCAAAAGGAAGTGGTAGGCAGGAGGTTATGATATTAGAAGAAACCCCTGTAAGAAGAAGTCCCAGAATGAGAGGACAAATTTCCGAAGAATCCCCCTCATCCAAGCCATCTACTAAAGAATCCCTTGTATAGATTGTTCCTAACCACTCTCCTCCTCACCCTAAAACTGAAAATATTCCTAAAAACCTTAACAAGGAATGTAGGGTTGAGGTTAATGAAAATCCAAATGTTACCCCAACAGACCAACCAGGTACTTTGAGCTATAAGGATGAAATAGTTCTTGAGAAAGTTGATCCAAACACTACTGTGGTTCCCTATAAATTGACATGGTTTATTGGTGTTGTAGAAAAATTATGGAGGGAATAGAGAAAGAGGAAAAGAAACCATGAGGAAGAAAATGGTTCCATTACCCTACAGAAACTCCTTTTTCAGTTGTTTGGACAACATATGTTTGCGAAGGCCTTATGGGAAGAGGACAAGAAAAGAATGAAGAAAGATATAGTGTCTCTGAATGCATAAATTACAAATTTAAAAGAGCATTTGGTGAATCAAAAACAATGGATCATGCCCCTCAAATTGGCTAATCAAGCACTTGCCTATAGACTACCACCACAAGTTTATGCTCTTTGTTTAAAAGAATAATTTCTCTTATTCCAACTCATGCTAACCCTTAAGAATATCAATGTAGAGTTTAAATCAGCCCATGAACTTTATGGTTTATATCAGACTTTTCCATCCTGGCAGCATAATTTTCTTTGTGAATTATATGTGCATAATTTTGTTATCCCTTCAAAAACCCAATGTAACCCTTTACTTTATATAGGGGATATACATTTAAGAACTTTGATGTCTTAGATGTCTAATGAAGAAAACTATAACAAGTAGCTGAATAATTATAGAGATGAGGAATGGACAGACCCCCTGTCATTAAGAGTTGAAAGCAGTAGACTAGAAGTTCTCAGGGACTAGTTCAAGTTAACTTATGGGGATAAGAACAAGGGAGTATGGGATAGGATCTTTGCTACTAGAGATAAGGCCTATGTTGATTATAATAATTTTTTCTACTTTTCTTTCCAGAGAGCTATGGCTTGTGCTAAAAAAAGATGGACCAGATTACCTAAGTCACTTAATAAGTTAGAGCCACATAGTCCAATCAACTCAGAAGTAGCCCTTCATCGAGCTCCAAAGTATCTAGAGCTAGGAAAATGGACTAGACCCAAATTATGTTGCCCACTCACTATGTAACCTCCAATGGTCATGTGGCCTTTAAATGAAATTAATGCTAACAAACTTGACAAACTATAGGAGGACAAGATAAGGGATGTTTGGGAAAGAACATGAGGTTCCTATTACACCTTAAAGAGAAATAGGAAAGGAAGGGAAAAAGTGGGGGAATTTAGATCATTGACTAGGAAATGCCATGCTTGGGGACAAGCATTAGTTTACCACAGGGTAGATGATGAGGCTAATTATTGCCTCTATTTTATGATAGTTTTAAAACACTTTGTTAATACTCTGTTTAATTTTCATCAAGACATTTGTGGAACTATGTTTACTTAAACCATTGTTTAACCTATGGGTAGATAGTATGTCATCTTTTTCTAATATCATATATATGATGTAGTATTTCATATAATTATCAAAATGCATGTTTTTATATTTGAATTTAATTTGAAAATGCCTATTTGCAATTATTTCTACATTATAACTAACCTGTTAGCAATGAAGCTGAACGATGATTGGGAGAATTCAATAATGAGTGTGAAGACAACTAATAACATTCAAGGAGAAAAGAATGCTAAGGTGTGGCCACGGTGGAGGAAAGTCATAATAGTTCCAAAAGACATGAAAACAAGTATGGAGGATCTATGAAGACTTATTGCATTCTTTGCATTTATTTTGATGGCAAGCGGATGTTTAGACTTTATTATTCTTGCCTTAAGCCATTATCTCTTCTTCTCTCCTTGAGTTATTAATTTTCCTTCTTTCTCTCCTATGGATTTATAGCTAGGATATTTAATTTTATGTTTTAGAATAAGCTTCGATCTCCTATATATAGGAATCAGACCAAGCATGTTAGTTTAGTTAGAAGAAAAGAGTTTATGAGCACAGACTGTTAACTTTTATAGTGACTTGTGTTTTTATAGTTCTATGTCTTGTTTCCATGTAATGAATTTCTGAAATTTAATGAAATAACTTTTGGCTTCTATCCTATGTTAGTAGTTTAGTTGAATCCAACCAAGGGGGCCCACTTGGAAGGTGGATTAGATTAGGATAGTATAGATTTATTTCCAAGCATTTTTAGTATTGTAAGTACAAGTTGTAAGTTCCTTCCTGTAGAATTACACTTCGTGAATGTTCCTATAGCATATGCGAGAATAGTTATAGTGGATGAACTAAGTTGGAATATTTGTTAGTATTTCATTATATTTCTAGTATTCATAGAGTTAAGTGTGTTAGTTTCCTGTAGCAATAGTGTAAGTTCTTTTCATTGCATTTTACTTTCTTGCATCATAAGCTTAATGACTTATTAGGAGACCTAGTGCACATACTATGCTGACCATTTCAAGTATATGTCCCTGGGTTGACAAGATTAAATGCACCTCATAGTGGGAAATATAGTCCTTAGATTGAATACATTATTCCTAAGTATGCCCCAGAGCATGAATATGATACACCTATTGTGAGGCGGACCAAGAAGCTCAAAAATGCCTCCACAAAAGGAATGTGGTGGAAGAGGCGTAGGTATTACACCTAAGGGTTTTAGAGCCCTCTAGAGATAGAGGCAAGAATTGAAAGAACACATGCATAGAGGAATAAATATTACTCCAAGAGATGAAAGTGGGGATGAAGAAGAAACAAATGTTGAACAAAAGGCAATTTTCAATCTAGAAGAAGAGAGGCATTTCAGGGCCATTTCCAAGATTGGAAAAATACCAAAGTTTTATGTTCCCACATTTTTTAGAAATCTTAGCCCGAAGGAATTGATCGATTAGATAAATGAATTGGAGGAATAATTTGAGTATGAAGATATTGAAGATCTGGATAGAGTCAAATTTGCAAATGCCAAACTAAAGGGTCATGCAAATATCTTGTGGTTGGAGATTCAATTGGAGTGAAATAGGGGAGGGAAGGAAAAAATCACATGATGGGATTGGATGATAGCTAAATTAAAGTAACAACTCATTCTTATGGATTAGCTTTATCTATTAAAGAAAATGCAAGTGTTAAAGGAAGCGAGAAGATCTTTTCAAGAGTATACTAAAGAGTTCTATCAAGTTCTCATTAGAACAGGCCATATAGAAGCTGACAAGGAGAAAGTTTCTTGTTATCTTAATGGGTTAAAGCCAAGCATTGAAGAGAAATTGAGTCTGGTCCAAATGAAAAATATTGAAGAGGCATATAAGTTCTCCCTAAGAGTTGAGTAAATCTCAAAAATAAGTTTGATAGAAAAAATAGTGGAAGAGTTCATGTTAGAAGATTCGGTGGACGGTCTTATTGAGGCTAAAATGTGATCGTAAGAACAAGGATGAGGCAAGCAGCAATAGTTAGAACTAGAGGGAAAATAATTCCAATAATTTCCATGATCAAAATAATAGAGATTAGAGAGGAAGGGGAAGAGGATGTAAGGATCTAGAAGAGGAGGTTTTCGTGGAAAATGTTTCCATTTTGGAAAAGAAGTATATAGAGAATTTGAATGTTCCTATTGCCAATGAAGGATTGGTAGAAGAAAAAAAGGTTAGGCCAAAGTTGTATATGTCAATGAAGATGTCAAATCATAAAATTTTTAAGATGATGAAAGAGGAGAAGTCCTAGTTAATAGAAGAGTCCTATTGATTAGTGAAATTGAACTTGATCAAAGGAAGAGCTTGTTTTGCACTAGGTACAAATGTGAAGATAAGTGTTGTGATGTGATCATTGGTGGTGTAAGCACTAACAATCTAGTGTGAGAAAAGATTGTCATGAATTTAAATCTCAAGAAGTAGAAACACTTGTACTCATACCATATTGTGTAGGTGCAGATCATGACTAGAAGGTCATGGTCAATGAGCAATTCTTAGTGAAGTTCAAGATTGGGAGCTACCAAAATGTGGTGTTGTGTGATATCATACCTATGGAAATAGGTCATATGTTTCTAGGTAGACCATGGTAGGTTTATAGGTTTGATGTACATGATGGCCATGCAAATACCTACACTTTGACAAATGATGGAGTGAAACATAAGTTGAAGCCATTGAAGGAGAAATAAGAGAACGTATGTGGTGCTTCTAGAATATGTTTTTTTCATGGAAATGAGTTTCTCAAAGGTATGAGGTGTGAGAATATGTGTTTTATTGTAATCCCAAAAGATAATAAAGAAGAAATCAAGGAGGTACTTATGAAAGTTGCAGATTTATTGGGAGAGTTTCTTGATATTATGTTAGATAATGTACCCAATGGGTTACCTATCATATGGAATATTAGTCACAAGATGGACTTGATTCTAGGACCTCATTTTCCAAATAAGATACTGCACAAAATGACACCAATAGAGAGTGATGAGTGGAATAAACAAGTTCATGGGTTGTTGCAGAAGGTGTTGATTTGAGAGAGTTTGAGTCTAGGTTCTGTACAAGCATTATTAGAACCTAAGAAGAATGGATAATGGAGGATGTGTATAAATTCTTGAGCTATCAACAAGATCACAATCAAGTACACATTTCCATTATAATAAATGGATGGTATTATGAACTATTTGAGTGGTGTTGTGTATTTTACAAAGATAGATCTAAAGAGTGGGTACCATTAGATTTACATTAGAGAAGGAGATGAGTGAAATACTATCTTCAAGACAAGGGAAGGATTATATGAGTGGTTAGTAATGCCTTTTTGGCTAACCAATTCACCAAGAACTTTCATGAAGCTCATGAATGAGGTACTGAAGGAGTTTCTGGGTAAGTTTTCCATTGTTTACTTAGATGGTATTTTGATCTTTAGTAAGACATTAGAGGAGAATTTGATACACATTTTTAATGTGTTTGATAAGTTGAGGGAGAAAAATATGCTTATAAACTTGAAGAAGTGTAGTTTTGTGAAGAAGAAGTTGGTGTACTTGGGATTTGTAGTATCATAAAAAGGTTTGAAAATGGACCCTAAGAAAGTGAAGGCTATTCTCAAATAAACTTATCTAGGGAGTGTAATAGAGGTAGGATCTTTACATGGACTGACTAGTTTTTACAAAAAAATTCAAAGATTTTAACATTATTTGTGGAATGTTGACTCAAAAGAAAAAAGGAGATAGGAAATAATTTAAGTGGCCCATAGGAGAAGATAAGAGTTTCAATTTTTTGAAATATAAAATTACACAACTTGTTTTAGTACTTCCATATTTTAATAAGGTGTTTCATGTAGACTATGATGCTATTGGTATTGCAATTGGACCTATTTTGAGTTGAGAAAGTAGACATGTTACTTATTTCAATGAGAAACTAAACGATGCCAAAAGAAAGTATTATGTTTATGATCAAAAATGTTATGCTATAGTTTAGACATTGAAGAAGTAGATACACTATCTTCCTCCTAAGGATTTTTTTTTTTGTATATTGATCTTCAAGCTTTGCAATATTTAAATAGTTAACCAAAATTGAACCAAAGGTATTTGAAATGAGTTTAGTTTTTGTAGAGTTGTACATTTATTTTGACACACACTAGTGGGAACTCTAACCAAGTTGTAGATTCTCTTAGTAGAGGACACATTTTGCTGATAAAATGTAGATTGAGGTGGTTGGGTTCAAGGAACTCAAGAATTTGTAGTGGGAGGATCTTGATTTTGGTGAGGCTTAGAAATCTTGTACCAAACCTGTTTCAGTTGACATCACAAAGTGGTTAGATTTTATAATCCAAGATGATATGTTGTTTATGGTAAGTCCATTGTGTATTCCTAGAAGTTCCATGAGAGAGAATCTCATCAAGGAGAAGCATACTAGAGGATTGATTGGACACTTTGGTAGAGATAAGACCATTGCTTTGGTTGTTGAGAATTATTATTGGCCATAGTTGTAACAAGATGTGAAGAAGTTTTTGTTGTGTTGCAGAGTATGTCAAATGGTAAAAGGAGTAAATAAAAATATGAGGTTATATCAATAATTACTTGTACTTGAGAAGCCATGGGAAGATGTTAGCATGTATTTTTTTCTTGGTTTACCAAGGATACATTGAGGGCATGATTCAATATTTGTGGTGGTTGAAAGATTTTTAAAATGGTACATTTCATTCTCTATGAGAAGAAAACTGATGATGTTCATGTGGCAGAGTTATTTTTTAGACAAGTGGCAAGACTACACGGTCTTCTAAAGAGTATAGCTTCTGATCGAGATACCAAGTTTTTTGGGTACTTATAGTGTATATTGTGGAAGAAATAGAAGACATATTTAATTTTAGTTCATTACATCATCCACAGACTGATGAAAAAACAAAAGTTGGGTAGTTTGCTGAGATATTTTGTTGGAGATAAGCCCAAAGGTTGGGATTTGATTCCACCATAGTCAAAATTTTGCATACAATAATTTTTTCAATATGAGTATTGGTAAATCACCATTCCAAATTCTATATGGGAGTAGTCCAAAAAATTCCTTTGAATTGAAGCAATTGGATAAAGGAGAGATAAGTAGTGCTAAAGTATAAGATTTTGTTGAACATTTGAAGAATATCCATGAGGAGGTGAGGAAGTACATTAAAAATATGAATATACAATATAAGGCTAAAGAAGATGTGAAAATGACATATAAGGAATTTTAGATTAGTGATGAAGTCATGGTTCATTTGAGGAAGGAGATATTTCCAATGAATACATATAATAAGATGAAAATGAAGAAGTTTGGACCATGCAAGACAATGAAAACACATATTCTAGATATGCTTATGTAGTAGAGCTATCAAATGAATTGAATATTTCACCAGTGTTTTACATTTCAAATTTAATTGAGTACTATGAGGGAGGTGATGGAGATGAAGTTGTAGAAGCAAAATGGATAATTCAAGCATCTACTTCAGCTACACAATAGATTTATTAGAGATTGAACAGTCCTATGGAAAGAAGCACAAGGAAAAGAACCTATGAGTATTATCTGTTGAGTGGAAAGGGAAGCCAATGGAGGATTCATCATGGCTAGCAAGGGAGAAGGTTGATTGTCTTGATTTTGATCTGACTACCTGAGACATGACAAGGTCACTTCTCAAATTACCTCAGGTGTCTATAGGAGCATCCTAGCTATAAGGGAAATTTTGCATCACCCAAACATATTTCTATTTCTAGTTTTCTAGTTTTTATTTTTTATAAGGACTATTCTTATATAGTGTTGATATTTGAGGGAGCTTGCTAATTTTAGCAAGTTGGCATTATGGGATCACATTGTTCTAATCTCATATGTGGAGGTTTATCTTAGACATATTAGTCAACCATTTTCATTTTATTGTCATACCATATGTATTGGTGTCGTATTTGCAGATTTTCAATATGAATTTGGCCTATCCAAACTTCATGTCTAGTGATGAATGCATAAATGACTCTAAAACAAGGTGAAACCTTGGCTAATTGAAACTTGTGCAATAAGTTGTTGTAGATAGCTAGTCATGGATTTTAGAAAGGGGTTATAATAGCCCATGGGGTCAATAGTTTGCTAGTTATGCTCTCTAGAAGTGTAACCATCTTAAAATGTAATTTCTGAATTGTCTTGAGTCAATATTATGCAATAAAGTGTAATAGAATAATATAATATGAGGTTGGTTGGACTTAAGGGTTACGGATTAGTGTCTAGAACCTTCCTGGGTAGTTAAAAGTTCCTATATAAGGAAGATTCATAGGTCATCTAGGGTAGTTTTGGTTGATAGTCACAACTATGTCTTGTAGACTATTGTAAGGAAGGTACCCATGTGGGTTTTCATATTGTAATTCTGTAATTTTGCATTTCCAATGATAATAAGAAGTCCATATTTGTTTTCTCAATTTGTGTTGTTTTATATTTCTATCATATATTTTGGTATTAAGGAGAGCACCCTTCATCAAATATTGAAGTATAGATACAAGTATACTTTATCATTCCTCTAAACTAGAATCAAATTAGTACCATATTGAGCATTTTGAGAAAAATAATACAATATTCTTTAAATTATTTAAATTGAAAGTATTAATTCATCACTTTCACATAGTGTTACTAATGATGAAATTATTCTTATTTTTTAGAATCATCAGAACATTGCGTTGGGACATTTATATATTTTATGAGTTATTGGTGCCATTCCTTCTTTTTCTTTCACTACATAAGCATTTCCTATTAGGACCTCTTTTGCTTCACCAATATTCCCTATATTATATTTATCAACAAGTCATTCATTGGATTGAGTTGAATCAAATTTAAGACATTGTAAATAAAACATCTAATAAACTTATCCATTTCTTATTGTTATTAGTTTTAGGTATGACACTCGAGAAAAATATGGATTATTTTTACCATGTTTGTCAATTATTTAAAATAAAAAATTAATCAAAATACTACTAAAATATTACATGTTCTTTGGATCTTTGACTTTTGAATTGATGCAAAGAATGTATATATTCAGACAATGGTTTCTAGATAATGTCATCTATGTTGAAAATGATTTTTTGTTTCAAAATGTATATATTCAGACAATGGTTTCTAGATAATTTCCTCTTTCGCAAAGAACACCATTAAAGCATCTAGAAGCTACAAAGCTCTGTCAAAAGTAACTGCTAATCTAGAGAACCTCCACTAAAATAGAACTTTACTAGGTAGAGAAGATTATAATCTACATCAAGTTAGGAGGCAAACAAAGGAAACAACTAAACTTAAAGATATAGATGACACGAAACACCAAAGACTAAAGAGATGGTCAATTAAACATGGAAGGCTGCAACTAAAGTAAGAACACAAAGAAGTGTGTATTTATGGTAAATAGTCCATCACACCAAAATGCATAGGTACCCAGTCACTACATCGACCTAGTATATAGGAACAAATACTAAATACATATCTCACAACATCAAACCAAGGAAGTATGAGAAATAATAGAAGAACCCTCCCTAATATAGACAAGGGTGAGGTGAAAAGAAATTGGATAAGTAGGCCAAAATAACTACACATCAAGGAACCAAAATTAAGATACACAAAAGAGTACATATGTGTTTATTGAGGTGATCAATCTTAGATATGTTATGAGGCTAATGTCATATAAGGGACACTCACTAGAAAAAGGAAGTTAGAAAATAAAGAAAAAACATCAACCTCCCATGGTACTTTAATCAGAGTAGTGCATGTTCAGTAAGGCACAAGATATAATGAATCTCAAGAATATAGTAATCTATATGAGTGTCCTTAGATGAGACTGCTTACATTAGAAGGAAAAACAAGGCAAACCAACAGAAATCAAAATATAAATGCAATATGGTACTTTATGTCAATTCATTTGCAAGAATGCATGCAAATGATGTCTAAATAGACCAAAAGAGATGTATGGCTAATACAATAGATAGTACAACACATGACGAATAATCTCAAGTAAGAAAATTAATCCTTGGACCTGAAATAACCAAGATATTTACCAGAATGCAAAAATAATTTTTTTTTTGAATAAAATGTGCCTAGAGGAGAATTTGGAAAAACAACCAAAATCACTAGAAAGATCTCTAAAAGAAATTTTAAATGATATAAAGAATTCCCAAATTAGAGATTAGATGCTCAATATATGTCTCCTATAGTGCAAAAACAAAATCCTAACTTTGATAGTAGAAAAATCTATCCAAAATGTATATAAACTTAAAAATACATGTACCACTATGATAGAATCAGAACTATATTTTTGTCAATATGTTATTTATAGAAAATGGAGCCCATTTACCCAAGATATGAGCAAAAATATGAAGGTAGGTCCAAACAAAGCTAGAATGGGTGACAAGAGTGTTGATGCAATGCTGATGTCAGTAATTGATGAGCACAAATTTGACAGTCAAATGGTTGTTGAGGCAAAAATTGCCCAAAAAATGACCCAGTTGCTAAAAGAACAATCTAGTTTGTTGAAAAAGTAGGCTTCCATTAAAAAAAGACAAAAGTCATTAGAGCAAGAAAGTGAGAGATGGAATAAAAATCTGATGATGAATTGAATTTTTAGGCATGTGTTTGAAATTAAAAAAATACGCAAGGCAAAACATAAATTGGATATAAGGAAATAATGATGCATTGTTTATTTATTTAGCATTTTTTAAATGTGTGTGGGCCATACTTTTGGATGCATGAGTTCTGGAGAATTTCAAATGAAGTGCTTGTTTAATTCCCCTTTTAATTCCCATGCAATCTCTGAGCTTCTAAAAAAATAAAAAATCCTTTGAAAGTCACACATTTGAAAATTGATGCTAAAATTTTGACAAATAGAATAGGGGCATGAAGGTTTGGATCTCTAATACCATGTTGAAGTTGATGAAAGATCAACTCCATAGCTCTGAAGAATCACCTGCATGAAAACACTTGCCATAGAAAGAGAGAAGAAAAAATGATGGAGGCTAGAATTCTCAAATCCATAAATGACACAATCTTGATAAACAAAAAAGAGAAATTGCTATAATTAAACATGAATTTATAATTACAAAGAGATCAATCCTTATAATAGGAGATCAAAATCCTAATAGGTAACAAACCTAGGTTACATGATAATAATCAATAAAATAATTAATTATTATATGCCCAAAGTTTAGTTTAAGTAAAATAGACATAATAAGTGACTTAATAATTAAATCAATATAATTTAATTAATAAGAAAAAACTTTATAACTTTAACAAAAATCATAGTCTTTTAATTATTTGAACCACTTGTAATTGTGTGTATTACTACATCCTTGGTTTTGATTCTTTTGATTATGTATATTAATTTAATTCACCTATCATACTTACCTCAATCCTATCTAATTAAGCCATTTTTTTTTTAAAACTATATAATTTTAAATCCACATTTTTGGAAAAATAAGTAAGACACGATATTTCTTTCTACACTTAAACAATTATACATATTGTTACCAAACATTATAGTCATCAACTAGAATGAGTCAAGTTCTACTTTATGTTTTAGGAGTGACACATCAGCATGATTAATTTCACATATAAAATATTAGTTTCCCTTCATTTATATTATATGTAATAAATAAACATTTATATTTTTTTCTTTTATGTCAGAGCTAGTTATAGTCAATTATTGATTTAGATGTCATCTATGAAGTTTACTTGATTTTTATAAAATTTTCATTCATTTCATTTGTACCATGTGTAATAAATATTTTTATTGAAAGGCTAATATATTTATGGTATTTTGATTAATGTACAAAGGTTTAATTCATAAGAAAATATCTTGTATTAGATATAATATCTTCAAAATATCAAATTTAGAAATATACTAAATTAATTAATTTTGTTAATTATCTTAAAAATTTTCAAGAAAGATAACACTAAAGGAGTATTATGATTCTCTATCTTCATTAAATATTCAAATGTTGATTATTTATGATTTCTATTCTATTTCTTATTTAGATAGTTTATTAGCTGGGAAGTATTGTTGTGTCTCTACGTATCAACCATGTGATTAGTTAAATAATGAATTTATTTATATGATTTAAATTTATACTTCATTAAGGTTTTCACATACTCTCCCATGACATTATTTGATACTAAAATTGTTTTCTTAAATGATTTTATTTATTATCTATTTACACGATTTGATTCACTAATTGTAACTGTAAATCTATTTCTTCATAAGGAAGATTATATTTTTTAGCTGCTAATTCATAAATAAGATTATATTTGTCGTTGGAAACAATTAGATTTTTCCAAATAGTAAAAATTCTTATTTCTTTTTGAAATTATATTATATGTATCATTTATAACCTCATCATGAATGTAAAGTGATATTATAAGTTATTGATCATATATGTCACTATTAGCCTATCTTTAGCACCCAAGATGTTAACTTTGAGAGTTGGGCCACATAGAGAAAACTCTCCAAAAATTCTCATGATTTTTTTTTTTTTCCTAAGAGTGTATTTGTGAAGGTATGCTTAGGATATTATTAGGCAGAGGTATTGAACTTGAATTTTAAACCAATTATTCAAAGTTCAAAGTGCATACTTGCTTGATTAGAAGTGCAAGGTTCAAATTTCACATTCAAGGGATAAAAAATGTAGGTCTAGGTTCAATACCAAAATTCAGTGATGTAGAGTTCCATAAAATGACCATTATTTCAAGGATCAAAATTTTAGTTCAAAGTTCAAAGGTCGCTGTTCGAATGGTCATGGTTCAAGATTGTAGGTTCAATATTCACAAGTTTAACAACACAAGTCCAGGTTCAATTTCAACATTCAAAAGTTCAAGTTTCAGGTTTGAGGTTCAAGAGTTTAGAAATTCAAAAAGTTAGCTAGTCAAAAAATTTAGAATTGTTCTTCAAACTTTTAGGTTCAAGTTCACATAGTTCAAGTTCATTGGTTTGGAAGTGCAAATCCAAGTTCAGATTCAAAATCCAAATGCAACTCAAGATCCCCAAACCATGAATGCAGTTCAAAATAATCATGGTTCAAAAGTTTAGGTTTGTAGGTTTAGGTTCAATGGTTCATAATGTGTAGGTTCAGGTTTGCAGGTTCAAAATGTTTGAAGTTTTAACAACAACCTATAACTAAAAACTCTCTAAAAACTAAAAAATTGGGTCTCAATGTGGGCATCATAACATTCATTACCACTGTTGCATATTTTTGAATTTTGGATATGTTTTAGGAAACAAAATTTTCTAAAACCTCACTAGAGAAAATAGAGACATATTTTCAAATTAAAAATTTATATTTGTCTAAGTACAATCATATTGAAAAGAGGAAAAACCTCTAATAGAAAATAATATAAAAGTGGGATGTGTAGAAAATGACACATGTACAATCATTATAAAAAATATTACTTTAAATATCATTATGGAGGGATAATTATTTGAGAGAAGAAAAGTTTTTAAAGTACATGAACTATATCATGTGTAAGGAAAAGAAACATTATAATAATGTTGATTAAACATTATTATAAATGACTTATAAAGATGAATGAAGAATGAGAAATAATTTTGGGAATTTGAAGAATCAGTTATTGAAACTAACATGAGATTGAAAAGGCAAGGAAGATAAGTGTATCACAAAAAGACAAGAAAATTTTTCTTCTTTTTCCAGGTAGTCTTGTGGCTATGGGAAGAAGTCAAATTTATTTTTGATGATTGAAATAGAGGGAGAGAAGTGAATATATCTTTTATTTTCTTCACCATGATGAAACTACAGGGACAAGATGATCTTGTGGTCATTTTGTCATGCATTTAAAATGAAAAGGAAGTTTCATATATTAGATCTTGAGGTCTAAATATGGGTTTCTTATAGTGAAATTGATCATGTAGCTACTTCTTTCATGGTTTTAATGCATTTTTTTATTGGGGTAAGTGCACCAAGATGGTGTTGAAGAAGTGGGGTATAAGTGGACACCCTTTTTTTTGAAATCATGTAAACTTGATATTGCAAGATCCATTTGAGGATCATGTACTCAAAATGAGAAAATGTGCAAAACACAAAAAATATATTACTTTGAATCTAGTTTATAATATTCTAAGTTTTTTAAAAAATGGATATGACTAAGAGGGTCAAACCTAACACACATGAAAAATTGTTCTTGCTTTTTGTAGAAAAACATAACATAGTTGTTTTTGTGTGCTCAATAAAACATATAGTTATATGGGAATCAAGGTGCATCATATTATGGGATCATTGGTTGTCAATTGGCTAATAGAAATGAGCAATTCCTCAATTCCATTTTGTGAGAGAAAAATCATTTTTCATTGAGTTTCTTTAGATGTATATAATCTACATCTAAGTAATCTAATGTAGGATTGTGTTTCAAAAGGTTATTAAGTTTATACTATGTACTAGACAAGGATACAAGGTTTTCTTCTCTAGTTCTTTCCCAGTTGAGTCCTCGAACTAGATTATAATTTATATATATAGTGGCTAGTCCACTTTTCCCAAAAAAAAAAAAAAAAATAGTTATATTTAGTATTTTGAAAAACCCATTGGTACAATGATAGGTAAGAGTGAGATCTACATGTTGTTTATTTTTCCAAAAAAAATTAACTAGTAGATTTTTTCTATGATTTTTTGAAGTGACTCCATCCTGAAATTATTGTACTTGTTTGTGCATTGGGAATACCTTGCATCAAAATAATCTAAAATCAACACTTTTTAAATTAAAGTGTAATGAATCAAGTTTCAAACAATAATATGTAATTTATTTTCCATTTGGTTAAGTAGATAAAAGGTCATTAAAAAAATGGTAGACATATGTCTGAGAGGATTGTCAAGACATTGCTATAGAAAAATCAACTTCACAATGCTAAATCTTGTAAAAAAATTAAAATTTTATATGATTAGAAAGGTAAGAAAATGTGTGAGATTATCATGGTAATTTTAGAGATAACCACTTTTCCATTGGAAAACTTGATGAAGTCAAAAATGATAATTGATATTAGTAATTGAAAAAAAATCTTAACCAAAAAAATTGAAGGAAAACATCAACCCCAACCTTTGGGTAGTTGAATAGGCCTATTACCAAGGCTAAATGTGATTGTATTTTTTCGCTAAGTAAACATGGTCACATTATTCTTTGTATGACAATATTGTCACAATAGACATAACACAATCAAATTATGTCGAGTATGACTTTACTAGACATAACATGATTGTGTTATGTCTATGTAAAAGTAGCTAGTCATTTAATCAAAGGCCTAATAAGCCTAATTAGGTCAAACTAATGAAGCAACTACCTAAAAATAGTTTAATTTAATCAAATAAATGATTGAAGGGATGATGCACAATGGGTTTTACACAAAGAAAGATTGTGGTAGAGGGATGATGCATAGTGGGTTTTATACAAAGATTCAAATGTTAATTCTATCAAGGAAAGTTTAGCTTCTGGAACTCAGATTGTGGATGTTGGAATCATTCATTTTGTTGTTCATCAATATGGAAACCCTTAAAGGATAAACCTAATAACAATGCAACAATACAATGTGAGGTCAGTGTTGTGATGTGGAGCCTAATTAGACTAGGAGGTTTATTCGACATGAATTCCCCGCAAATTATGTCTATAGGAGTTTGTGGGCAGTGCCCCCAAGATGATAAGTGACAAAAGCTTGTATGATGATATTGTAACTTCTTGTAGTTACATTGAGTTGCAAGGGATTGAAAATTGTAATCACTAGATAATAATAATACTAGACTTGCTATTGGTGGACATAGCTAAGGGAGTGGGTGAATCATGTTGAATCCTTGTGCCTTGTGTTATCTTATGTGTGATCTATTATTTTGTGCTATTGGTTATATTTGTATGTAATTGATATTTTTTTCTGTGGTTAATCGTAACAAGTGGTATGAGAGCATGACTATCATGGTTTATAGCTATCCTTTGTAGGAAGGTCTCACAATTGAGTAGGAGTGATGGAAGATGAGGTTAAATTGAAGGTTGAGAAGTTTAATGGGAAAAAATTTAAGTTATAGAAAATGCAAATGGAAGACTATCTTTATCAAAAGGATTAATGGAGGCCATTAGAAGAAAAAGCCAAGAAACATGGAACTTTGATAGATGAGGAGTGAGAAATTTTAGATAGAAATGAATGTGGAAGTATTTGATTATTCTTGGCACCATTAGTGACATTTAACATTATAAAAGAAAACACAATGGAAGTGTTGATGCAAACCCTAGTGAAACTATCTGAAAAGCACTTCGCTTCAAACATGACATTTCTCATGAAGTGTTTATTTAATATGAACAAAGTAGAAGGTGGATCTATTCTAAATCATTTAAATGAGTTTAATAGACTTACTAGTTAGCTATCTTCTATGAATGTTAATTTTGATTAAGAAATTAGGGCTCTCTTGATTTTGTGTTCTTTGTTTGAATGCTCGAATGGCTTGGTAATGATTGTGAGTAATTCTATTTCTATATCTAATACCCTAAAATTTGATGATTTGACTAGTGTTATTCTGAGTGAGGGAAGTCATAGGTAAACCTTAGTTGGATCAATGATACTTAATTGCAATGTGCTTAATCTTTGTGTGCATCACATGATTCTTTAATATGTTTCTAGCACTTGTATTAAATCAAAATAAAGCATCACTGGTTCTATTATCTCTTCCTTCATACCTTTGAGTAGGAATGTCATTGCACTATTCTACAAGGTCAACATACCAACATACAATTTTATGTTGGTGTCATGCCATAATTTTCACAAGGTGACAACATAACCGATAATTTTTTCTTTTATAAAGAAGAAGACAATAATAACACGATCATATTTTGCACTAAGAGGGAAAAGAGAATGATAGATTCTTAATGCCACACTATACATGGTGCAATGGTAGTGAGCTTTTTGTCTTCTAGACTAGACACAAACAATGGGATGTTCGAGTGGAACTTAACGTAGTGACATCATAATGGTAGGGATCCCAGAAAAATTCATGAATATGGTCAATATTGAATCGTTGGTTTTCAAATGCTAAATTATTCATCAAATTGACATTGCCATTACTAGCATTATTGCATTTGCTGGTTGCTATCGTAATTTGTTCATTATTAAAAATATCATATTTAACCTTCTACACATCTTTTATGTTGTTGCTACCAATATTTTATTTTCACTACTAATATTATAATCATTACCTCCAGAAATATTATATTGAGGTTATGTAAATAATAACAACATATAATTAAATTAATGGTATGTAGATAACAACCAAATAATTAAACTATATATATTGACTACTATATTTAGGTACTTATACCACTATATTATTATTATTATTTTATTCAAAGTCTTGTGTTAGTATCTACCCTAGGTACAAAACACACCTAGCCAAATAAAATTAAATAGAATAACATTATGTAAGTTTTCTACATATTAATATCCTAACTAATCTTATCCCCTCTATGTAAACATTCCTTTTTATATTTCTTAATGTCCCAATTTGTATATTATTATAATACTCTATTTTTATTCACTTACTAAACTTATTAGTTCTTGCCTTTGGCAGGAAATCTAATGGATCTCTTCAATTTCTAAAACCAATTAATTTGTCCAATAAGATTTCAGAATTATTCTCAGATCAAAATTTATTATAAAGTTCACATTTTCATCTTATTTAATGAAAAAACAAAATACCATTAAACTGAAATCTTATTGGCTCATGATGAAAAAAGCAATGAAAAAATTCATTTTCCTTCAACAAAAATACAACTATTTTTTGAACACCTCTATTAATGCAAGCATTAATTGCAACTTTATCTCTATTAATGAATGCATTAATTTCAATCTTATCTTTTCCACATTTGTGACAAGTGGATAAACTTTTTAAAAGAAGATAATAGTTTTAATTGATGTTTATTTTTTTCATTTGTAAAATGTTATTCAAATATAGATATTTTAATCAAATATAATATTTTAACTCTTTTAAATTGTCAAATTTTAAAAATTATTTTTTATATGCTTTAATTTCATATTTATTTTAATTTTAATTTATATATAGTTTAAATTACAATTTAATTATTTTTATTTTTACATATCTAAATGAATGCTTTTAATAGATTTTTTTTTTTTTAATATAATTTTATTAAATTATACATTTATTTAACATATTTTTTTTTTACTATATTGATATTTTTATAAGTGTATTTCATTTTTTTAAATCATAAATATTATTTTTAAATTAATTTATGTTTATTTATTTTTATGCATTAGTCAGGAAGTAAATTTAATACCTTTGTTTTTTATCCCTTCTTCGATACTCGTTTGAGTGCTTCCCACGCTATTTTATAAGGTCAATTAAATGTCAAAGTAATTGGTAAATTAGTAATTAGTCAATTTAAATAGAAATTATGCTTTATTTATTTATTAAATTGGTTTTCAAAAAATTCTCATGCATGTATTTTATATTTACATTACTAAAAAAAATATGAAGTTTGAAAAACTTTATTATGTCCACATCATGCAATAACTCTACTATAACAAAGTTCTCAAATTCTCATAGCTTCCAAGATTCTGAAGATTTGAAAATATTACATTAAATTTCATATACAAAAAAATCTACTCGCGTGCATAAGTGTGATTTTAGTAATTAAAAAAATCTTTAGATTTCTAAAACTTTCCTGTTATTTTCAATTTTGTTGCTATTTTTACTACTTTTGCTCTTTAGAACATTTAATTAAGCAAAACTTATACATATCTTTTGAAGGAAGCAATTGAAAGTATAATATTCATATTTATTTTTAATTCAACCCTATTTTATGGTTATTATTTTTCTGCACAATGCAAATTGAACAATCATAAATATATTCTTAGAAATTATAAAACTTCTAAACAAACATTTCATATCTCACAAACTCAACTTCATAGATCTCTAGACTACGAGACATTTAATATCTTGAAATCATCAAATTCGACAGGAACTTTGGTGCTTGCGCCTCTTGTTTTAAACCTAACTAACAAAATATCCATCTAATACTTACCTCATTTATCTTAATTTAATATTATCCATGTACTCATAAGCTATATGCTACTTCTATTTCCTAGGTCCTAACTTGGAAGCTTTTCCATCTACCTAAGACTTCAACTCCATGAGTGTTTCTTGCTACACGTGCAAGACTTTCTCCCAGGCGTGAGTGGGGAGGAGGCTACATTTATTCTTATTCCCCATGCCTAGGACTAGGCGCCTAGGGGGAAAAGACATAGACAAGACTTAAGAGCAAGCCTTGGTTCATTTTAAAGTTTTAAACTTTTAACTTGGTCGCCTCCCTTTGAAGTTGCTGACACATTTTTTCAGCTTCCTTAGGTAAAAACAAATGGATGTGTGAAGTATGATAAGACAGCCCCATTTACTTTTTTGAAAATTTGCAAGATTTGAGGCGGCAGGAAATGTTGGAGCCTTCATTGTGGTTTAAATTAATTGTTTTTTGGTTGACTCAATGCCCCCTTAGGATTGTTTATTATTATTTTGTTTGTTTAAAGATGAGATAAGCATTATCATGCCTTAAATGCTCTAGTCACCCATAAAACAAAGAAATTTGATTATGAAGATTTATTAATTGGGAATGCCACCTTGGTCAATACTTAGTGTGACTAGAGTGTCATGTTATGTTTTGAAGTCACAATAATATTTAATATGGATTTCATGTATATTCATTTTTTAATGATTGTAAGAGGGAAGTTTTAATTATTTATTTTGCATACATTTTTCAGAGAGTTTGAGCACCTACAACATTTCTCCCAACTCAACTAATTAAGCTACCTCTTTCATACTAATTTTTCATGATTCTTAAAAATGCATAAGGGATATACTAATATATCATTATGGATTACCATTTCCTCTTCTAATATGCAACTTTAACATTGAGAAAACTCATAGTTAAGATATCAAAACATTTCCATCCAGTAAATTACTAGTAACATCGAATTTCCTATTTTAAGTTATGCACTAGAACTATTGCTCTCAAGTGCATAGTATGCATCACATATATCATAGCCTCTATATTACCAAATTTAACCAACTTCATAATCAACTACTGATTAATATAAACAACTAAATACAAAACTGAATTCCAATGTAGCTAACAACTGAGGAGAAAAGCATTATCAATATGACAACATTTTAGCCATCCTTAATCAAGTAACAATGCTTACACAATTTCTCTACAAACACATTCCATTTCAAAGTATAATTTGAATTTTGTTTCTAAGATTGAACATCTACACCTAATTATATGCCCATGCAATTCAATGAAAATAAGGATGTCAAATAAGAACACTTAATTCTTGATATAACATAAGACAAGTTCTTTCCTCCACCCATACCAAATTCATGCAAAGATGAAGCATCACAACTTCAAATAATCACAAGGTAGTAAGGACTTTACTCACAATATACAATGAAGTATCACACAACAAAATCTCTCAACAATTTCACAACAAGATAACCACTCCTCACTATATAATGAATGACTATCACAAGGTGAATAACCAAGTAGGCTCATCATCTTGCAGATATTGAACTTCATAGCATCAAGCTTCGAACTCCTCACATGATAATCTGCAAAAGAAAGAAAAAATGGGAACCATGGAGGCTCACCTCCCAACCTAGGCCTCAAGGAGGCCACCCACTGAGCTCAGGGAAACAAGGCATAAACAGTTGTACTCATCACATTCCAAAGCCATGCAATTACACAACAATAAGACCAGTTCAACACAAGACATCACAACACTTCCCATCCAAGGTTATGCACAAAGATTCAAATGAATCAAGAAACGGGTGAAGGTGGGCTCTCATCATGAGGAGGATTGCATAGCCTTCAAAATTCACATCTTTTCAATATCAAAATGCCCTTTCGGTGCAATCAACATGCTCAAAATGCCCTTTCGGGGCAATCAACATCTTCCCTTCCTCATACCACCTTATACCTCCCAAGATGCAAGTGAGCAAGATAATTTGCATGCCATAAACATATTCAACCATCTCCACACAAGGCAGAACTCCTCAACTCCATGTGTGAGCCCAACTAACCCCTTCACCCCAGGCATCTCTTCCCTCCCAAGGGTGAGTGATGCCTCACACCCAATTCACAAGACATATAACATGAACAACAAATTCAAGAGAGACTCACACAACACTACCCACATGCAACATACAACAAGATCCATTCACAAATACACCACAAGACACCACAATCCCATCATGAAGTGAAAACACCATTTCTAACCTACATGCAAAATGAAGAGACTTCATGGATCATGTTACCAACCTTCCCCCAAGCAAGGCAATGAATACTTTTAGTAGATCTCCCTCCTCTTTCTTCAACCCTATTAGTCTCTAAAAGTAGAGAATTGCCAAGTGAGGTTCAATTTAGCCATGCCTCTATTTATAACCTTCTTATTTTCGGATTCAATGAAGAATGTCATTTTCATGGGATCTCCTAGGTCCACAAGACACCATAGAGGTCATTAATAACCCCCTAACCTATAGTACTAACATGAGTAAGGTTAATCTCAATGACAATTTACCTTAAAGTTACTTTATGACCCTTCTAAAACTAAGTAATTCAAATTGCAATTTTTTTTTTAAAGGTGACAACCTTGTCCTCCCTAACTAAGACAATAATAAAATTCCTTAATTGCAGTATATAACATAGAAATTGGTGGCCACATGATCCATTGACGAATAACATGTCATTTCCCATAACAAGTACAAGTGTCAAGTGACACACACAAAATACACTAAAATGTTACCCATACAACATCTCAAATCTATACATGAAAACCATACCACACACATGCATCACATGTTCACAAAATAAGCACGTCACAATGAGGTTTACAAATCTTACAAAGATTCACCTTGGCAGAGTCATTAAACATGTGTCTATACCTTTTTTCTCCGTTACGTTTCCATGGTTCAACTTTCCTGCACACTCAACTTCAACATTAGTAACCCAATATAATAATA
The DNA here is from genome assembly GCA_028749045.1 of Cupressus sempervirens. Classification (NCBI taxonomy): domain Eukaryota; kingdom Viridiplantae; phylum Streptophyta; class Pinopsida; order Cupressales; family Cupressaceae; genus Cupressus; species Cupressus sempervirens. The sequence continues at coordinate 831,709,254 of CM053790.1, read as the reverse complement.
TAGGATACATACAAACACATACAACATTGATCCAATACCTCATAGTTCTCATTAACATATACAATTTCTTATCATCTAATCATCTTTCTTCTAAGTACTATCAGTAAAACATTGCAATATCATATTCCATTTTTAACTTTCATCTAAGTGCATATTCAACACATTGCATTATAATTCTCATAAAATAATTAAAACATTGAAATATCGAATATGTGTATCAATAGTAATCCTTCTTACTATAAATCATTCTCAATCAGAGTAACATCACAACTTTTTCTCACATAACAATGAAACTCTAAGTCATCTTTAGTGAATCGTAAAAACAATATAAAATGGATCTTAACATATATGTCCGAAGTGAAAATCACTAAGTGCAGACCAATTAACTAGTAATATTAGGTCGAGTTAAACATAGTGATGTTCCTAGCAATATCCTTTTATCACATTATGAGGGGTTTGTGTGATTTTCTAGGTTTAACTCCATAGATTGTCAGAATGTTTCAATCATTATGTCGTAATAATTTAGAACCAATTTCAAACATATCCATATACCTGATTATCATCATAACCTATGCTCATAGTTGTTCTTAGTAGGTTGAATGTTATTTTATCCTTCCTAATTTCCTAGTAGATCATTTGTAGAGTCTCATGGTCAGGTTCTTGTCTAGAACATTTCAAATCTCACTTCCATGTGGTCTTATCTTATCGACCTAATGTTATTGGATAGAGTATCAAAATCTACATTAGCCTCCTATAGGATCCCTTAAATCATTATTAGTAAAAACAAAATGTCAATCATGACTCAATTATCTTCCAACCATATTTATTTCATCAGGATCTAGACTAGGGTGTTAGTGTGGGCCTTACAAGCTATTTGATCCATACAATGTTTGTACAATTTATAGCAATAGAAACATATTTAGCTTCAACAATAGATTATGAAGTGTAGTTTTCTTTCTTGCTAATCCATGTAACCAATCTCTTGCCTAAGAAAAATGCTCCTCCATTGGTGCCCTTTCTGTCATCAATATTTCCAGCCATATCAGCATTAGTATAGGCTCTTAATTCAAATTTCTTATTTTTTTATATAGTATAGACCATACTCTTATGTTCCTTTTAGATATCTCATTATTGTCTTTATAGCCATCAAATGATTCTCCCTAGGATTAACAAAGAATCTTGCAACTATCCCTACAGATTATGTAATGTCAGGTCTACTATGTACTATATATTGTAATTTTCAAATCATAGACCTATACAATGTTTGATTAACCTTAGCTAAATCATCATTCTTTGACAATTTGTGTCTTATCACCATAGGTGTACTTACTAGTTTGGAATTCTCCAATCCAAAATTTTTCAATATTTCCTTGACATATTTTGACCAAGTGGTGTATATATCATATTTCATTTGATATACTTGCAAACCCAAAAAGAACTTGATCTCTCCAAACATAGACATCTCAAATTCTTGTTTCATTTCATTTACAAAAGCCTTACATAAAGTATTGTGACCTCATAATATGATATCATTAACAAAAATTTTAGATAGAAAAATACCTTTGCCTTTTTTTGTCTTCATGTACAGATTGCTTTTATCATCAATCCTTTCAAATCCAATCTTCACAAGATAATTATGAAGTATCTCATACCATGCTCTTAGTGCTTGTTTCAAACCATATAGATCTTTTTGTAATCTACATACCGTATTTTTATTGTTAACATCAACAAATCCTTTTGGCTATTTTATCTAAAATTCTTCCTCTAATATGCCATTCAGAAGTGCAAATTGAACATCCATTTGATAAACTTTGTAACCTTTGTATATAGAATAAACAACTAAAGTTATTACTCCTTCCAATCTAGCAATAGGAGCAAATGTTTCTCCATAGTCAATTCCTTCTTCTTGCGCATATCCTTTGTAAACTAATCTTTCCTTGTTCCTTGTGACTTCATCATTTTAATCTAGCTTGTTTTTGAACACCCACTTGGTGCCAATCACATTTTTCTCTTCTGGTATAGGAACTAGAGCCCATGTTTTGTTTTTCTCAAATTTTTCAATATCTTTTTCCATCACTTCACTCTAGTCCACATCTTCTAAGACATCTGTCACTAATTTAGGTTCTTTCATGCTTAGTAAACATGTATCATTCCTCAATCTATTTCTTGTCATTGTTCTAGCATCTTTATCTCTAGTGATTTGTGCAGTAGGATGATGTCTCTTGACATATTTGGACAATCTTGGTTCATTCTAGTTTCTTCATTTGGTCTTTCAACTTTAGAGTCACTGTGTACATCATTTTTAGGTAGCTCAACATCTCTTTCATGTACACTAATCTAAGAATCAGAATGTGCTTCAACTTCATTTTGTAACTTAGCATTTGAATGTAGCTTGGTCCCTGAATTCAACTCAACATACATAGTATGTGACTCGACAGTCATTGAAATTTCCTATTGGTTTGTAGCTTGACTTGTAGCATCTTCTTTAGTAGGCATACCTTCATAAAAGTGTACAAATGGTTTGTATTCTTCTAGTTCTTTCATAGGTTCAGCCTCATATACTTCTGTATATTCATCAAAATTTACATTTGCACTTTTCACAACTTTGTTAGTTTTAGTATTTAAACACTTATAAGCTTTACTTCTTGTAGAATATCTTAAGAATATACCTTCTTCACTTTCTGCATCTAGTTTACCATTCCTAGTGTGTTTGAGAATATAGCATTCACTTCCAAATACCTTAAAATATTTTACATTGGGTGAGTATCCATACCAAAGTTAAAAAGTTGTTGAATGACCTTTCTTGACTTGTACATGGTTCAAGGTATAGACAACTATACTTACAACTTATCTCCAATATTTCAAAGCAATATTTTTCTCAATCATGAGTGTTCTAGCATAGTTCATTATAGACTTGTTCCTCCTTTGAATAATTCCATTTTGTGGAGGGGTTCTAGGGCCAAATGTCTATCTTTTGATTCATCTATCATTCCAGAACATCTTGAACTCATGTGATGTAAATTCTTCTCTCTATAAGATCTCAAACATTTTAGAATTTTACCTATTTCCTTCTCAACTATTGCAAAGTATCACTTAAACATTTGGAAAGCATTAGATTTCTATTTTAAAATATAACTGTCATCAGTCTAGAATAATCATCAACAAACAACATAATGTATTTTTTTCCTCTGTAGATTTGCACTTCAATTGGTCCACACAAGTCAGTATGAATAATCTTTAGTATTTCTTTAGAGGTATGAGTTTTACTCTCAAAACTTGACTTTGTCATTTTTCCTAACTAACATTGTTTTCACATTATATTATTAGGTTTCCTCAACTTAGGCAAACCTCTAACTTTTCTCATGTTGCTAATACTAACCAAGTTATCAAAATTAACATGACACGACCTCTTACAACTTGCCATAGCCATACATCATCAAATTTTACAACTAGGCAAGTAGCAACCTCTATGTCAAGGTAGAATAAATTACTCCTAGTCTGATTATCCTTTCCAATCATTTTTTCATTTGTGTCATATATTTTAGCAATCTTGTTTTCAAACTCAACCTTACATTGTGAATTCTTTAGTTGTGACACACTCAATAGATTATAGTTAAGTCCTTCAACATAGTAAGCATTGTCACATAAAATCTTATTTGTGAGTTTGATAGAACATTTTCCTTTTATCAAACATGGTGCATCATTACCAAATATTACACTATTTCCATTATAACAATTCAATGTAATGCACTTACTTTTGTCTCCAGTCATGTGGTGTGAATGCCCAATGTCAATGATCCATCTGTCATTCTTGTTTGCACAAGTTATAAGTGTAGTTTCTTCATCTTCATCAGATTTGTCCTTCATTGCAGCATACACCACTTCATCATCATTTTCATAAGATTCATCTTTTGTTTCCTCTTCAATGATGTAGCAAGACTTGTTGTCTTTACCTTTGTAGTCCTTACTATCTTCATCTCTTATACTTTTGTACTTGTCACCACCTCTGTAGTTCTTCTTCTCTATACATCTAGCAATAATATGACCAACCTCATTGCAATTGAAAAAAATTATAGGTAATTTACCTTGGAACTTGTCTTTACCTATGTTGAATCTTCTTGCCAGTAGTGCTTCAAGTTGTTCTACATCCTCCTCATCTGTATCACTGTTACTAGACACATACTTTATCTTTTTTTTCTTCTTCTTCTCATCAAGTTCCTTCAATGAAAACTTAGCTTTGAAATAAGATTCAATATTCTTAGGTTTTTAATTATCAAAGTTAGATAGCTCAAAGGATGTGAGCCTACCTACCAGACCTTCAAGTGATAGATTATTCCCTGGTATACATCTTAGTTCTTGAATTGTAGAAACTCTAATAGCATATATAGATAGTAGTGTTCTTAAAACTTTTCTTAGTACAATGTCATAATTTATTGTGCTAGAATCTCTTCTTATTGCGTTAACAACTTATTTTATCCTTGTGACATATTGAGCAATATTTTCACCTTTTTCCATTCTCATATCATCAAACTTACCTATGAGACTTTCATCTTTGGCTCTTAGAACATTAGTGTCTCCTCCATAGATGGTGGTTAAGGAACCCCACATTTTCTTTGCACTATCAAGACCTTTGATATCATCAAATTTGGCATACCTTAGGGTAGATGTAATCTCTAGCATTACATGTTTATCTTCTTTCTTATTTTTCATATCCTTAGTAGTTGGGGCTCTAGTAGGATCAACATGCTCAGTAGTAATGGTAGATTGTGCATGATCTCCAAGTCCTCAAAGGTGTAGCTTCATCAAACTTTTCCATGCAGGAAAATTATCTCTATTAAGCTTAGGTAATACTCTTTTTGACATCTTGATCTTTGTGCTTCTAGTACCTTCAAACTAGTTCTCTTAAGCAGATGGCTCTGATACCAATTATTGGAATAATTTAGAATAACTAAGAGCGGAGGGGGGGGTGGGGGGGAGGTGAATTAGTCATCCAAGGTCTAGATGTATAAATAAAACTTTTCACAACTTAGTGAATCCATAAAATAGTTGTCATCATGCATGCATCCATAAGATTATGCAACCACTTAAAACTTCTAGGTTACCATCAAATCAATTTGTAGAAATGTAAACATGAAACATACCAAATTCAACAACATATTGACACACTAATTTACATGGAAACTCAATTTGGGAAAAACCACTAGTAATATGCTACCCTTTGTCACTCTTCAAAAGTGATGCCCTATGAAAGGCCAACCCTGTTAAAGGTTACAATACACACTATTAATTGTGAGCTTGTTAAAGGATTTCAATCACCCTATTAGGAGTGAGCCTTGTTAGAGGACTTTACACCTTTCACTTGGAATATCACCTGGTTAAAGGATCTACAAATGACTGTAAGGTCAACCTTAATCCAAAGGATTTACTCTAGACTAGTACAATTATTAAAGAGTAATAGTAAGACTTGATCTGATAATAACTTAGAACTCCATTTGTAGATTACAGATCTCTATTTCAATCCTCCATTCTAATTGGCCTTCACACATTTCAGATTTGATAACTTGTTCACCCTTCAAGCATTCATATCCTTAAGCTTTCTTGCTTAACATTCCAATGCAAACTCTTCTCTTAGGTCACTTGATGAAGTAGAACCCTTTACTCTTTTTCTTCCTTAGGTTCTCACACATGAAAACACTTGCTTTTGACCATCCATTCCTATAAGTAGTAAATTAAGATCTTTTTGCTAGTCATTCTCCATATTTCAATTTAGGGTTAGGATAGATTTGGTAGGATTCAATGAATCTACCCCATATTTCATATCTCTTCTAGAAACTTCTCCTTTAATCTATGTTGAATTCACCTCAAAATGATTTACCTTGAATTATATGCAACCGACTCATCAATGTTATCTTCCACCTATTTCACATAATTCAAGAAAACAAACTTGTTAGCTCAGATCTATCAAATTCATGATCTTTCAAATAATGCAACCACTCGACATTAACTTGCTTCTAATGCTCGACACATACTGCGTTGCTTGACATCCTTTGTAAAATCAGTTAGCATGAACTAAAGTTTACTGGTGTTTGACATCAATTAAATTTTATTTTAAATCCACTATTTTTCTTGACATACACTAGAATAGACTTTTACTCATCTCCAACTGATTTTCTACTTGGCTTGCACTGACTTTTCTCAACACCTGCTATCCACTTGGTCAAGCTTGGAATAAAAACTTTTTTTAACTTGTTCTTCTATACTTGCTTAGTGTAACCATACTTTTTAACCTGAATTAGATTACCAATACATCATGTTATCACTATCTTAGCTGATTCTTGTACTACTTTACATATAATAACTCAACCTTTCCTCTAGGTGCTATTTTTACATCTTTTGATCAAATCCTCTTCATCAATCAAATAAGTGATAGTACTTAAATCTTGTAAGTAGTGTTTTACTAGCTAGTAGGAGGTTTGACATCAGTGAAAAAACAATGATTGAAACATATTGATTATACTTGTATTAATTTGTTCTCAACAGTCTCCTTCTTCAACACTCAATATACACTGTCTTCCTGCAAACTTCCTTTGGTTCTCGAATGAAGCTTGACACATACTATCTCTAAACTTGGTTTACTCTAGAATGCTTGATAGATATTGGAAATTGTCTTCATCACCTAAGTAAGGTTGATAGACACTAACTGGTAAAGACTTGAAATTTTGTGTAACATCAAAGACAATATATAATTAAAAAATTGTTTTCAACAATCCCCCTTTTTGACATTGATGAAAACACAACATGCCATAATGCAATGAAATTTTAGAGCACAATAAAACTAAGGATAATATCCTTGGTTTTATTTTTACTCTCATGCATGAGAACTCCCTCTATTAGTGTGAACTTCCTTTGACATCAATCTATGATTGTTGTGACTACAATATCAAATTCTCCTTCTTTGATATCAACTCAAGTTCATTCTCCCTCTTTGACATCTTTGACATACATAAACATATCTCTAATATATGAGGATAAAATCTTCTTCTATTAGACATAAATTTTCTCTAATGTATGGCATAACTCTCCCTCTTTGACATCTCATGCCAAAGATAGCATTCAATGAATTTCCATGTACCTTATGTACTAATTCATATGCAATCTTCCCTTTACAATACTACATTAACTTGACTGATCTTCAACATGCTTGGTTGATGCATCACTACAATCTAATTAGTGAGCTTCAAATAGGGGAATTACCCCTATCTTACCTCTTAGATACAAAAATGCATCCTTAGGTAATGGAGTGGTTAATATGTCTTCAATTCATTCTTTTTTATTCACATATTCCAATCTTACTTCCTTATTTTGCACTAATTCTCTTAAAAAATGCTACTTAATTGCGATGTGCTTGGTTTTGGTATGCATCAATAGATTCATGGAAATGTTGATTGCACTGGTGTTATCACATAAAACAACAAATGGATCCTTGATTTATTCCTTCATACCTATCAACAATTGTCTGAACCAAACAATATTTGAACAATTAATTATTGTAATGACATATTATGCTTCCATTGTTGACTGAGAGATACAATTTTACTTCTTGCTTGTCCAAGATACTAGCTTCTTTCCAAGAAAGAATGCTCCACCACTAGTGCTCTTCCTATCATCAATGCTTCCTGCCCAATCAACATTAGTGAATACTTTTGACTCAAAGTTGCCTCTTTTCTTATATGAGAAACCATAATCTTTATTACCCTTTAGATACCTTATGATTCTTTTGATTTCCATTATATGATTTTCTTTTGGATTAGTAGAGAGTCTTGCTACCATTCCAGTTGCTAATGCTATATCAAGTCTTGTATGCACCACATACTAGAGTTTTCCTATCATTGATCAATATGTAGTCTAATCTAATTCTTTTGAATCATCATCTTTGGATAGCTTATGTCCAGTAGGCATAAGTGTTCCAATTGGTCTAGAATCCTCCATTCAACATGTTGGTAAACAAATCTATTCTTTCTAATTTTAACTCTTCAATGCCCTAATTTGTGAACAACATCTGATTACAATAGTTGGAAAGTCACTTCTGAGAAAACTTACTTTCCTCTAAATTATTAGGTAAAACTCCCTATTGTGAAATCTCCAATGAATTTTGTTTACTCCTAAATCTAAATAAAGCATGTTCTTAACTAGAGAATAGGAGAGGTAAACCAAGTCAAACCTTTATGGGATTTAACTCAAGCAAGAAATGATACTTCAAGGATTGATTTAGTCTATGAACTCACACATCTTATGAAATCCTAGCTAATATGCACTAAAGCTAACTGATCTATCTAGAAACTAAATTGTAGAGAGAGATTAAATTGAATGAAAACATCTAAGGGATCTCTTCTAAACCTATAATGACAATACTTATCATATTCAGGTCATTGTTTCAAAAAAAAAGGGAATGAAGCTCTGTTTGTTCCTTGTTTCAATCCAGAATAAAGAGAAAACAAGCAATTAACAATTAACCAAAATGGAACAAAAAATAATTGATACAGAAATACCATTCAATTGACTCTGCAACATCAAGTACTTCACACCAAAAATTTGTTGACTTTTATTAATCTTTCATTATTATACATATAGGATTCCAAGATGACCATTACAAAGGAAGTTCAATCGGTTCATCTCCTTAAAAATGAAAAATGGCAAGGAGCCAATTTGTCTATTAAAATGATTACATAATAAAAATGAAAAGGTGGAATATAAATCACTTCACCTTCTTTCCCTTTTTTGCCTTTTACCTATAGGCTTTGGCAGCAATCGTGATTGGAATTAGTTCTTCATGTTTATGGATGTGTACATTGGTGTATCTCAAGAGCCATTTAGAATGCTCTTGGGCCAGATCTTTAACGGTGCCCAACCAGTCTTGTAATTCTTCCATGGCTACATGCACACATCCACCAAGCTTCTAAAGCTCAGAGATTATGTCCTTCCAACTAGAATTCATTCTAGTTAGATTATTTATGATATTAGAGAAATTTTTCTACATGAAGTTACTCGAATGATTGCCTTTGCTTGCCCACTAGACTGTGAGTCTATATGCAAACCTCTTAGTAGTTCATAATCTCTAGCCTTCTCCTTTTTTAATTTGACTTTAGTTTTGTTAAGTCCCTCTTTTGCTTCCATGATCATTTCAGATTTGAACTGCATGCTCTAAAACCACTCAACTAGGGGCTCATCTCCTTTAGGTAAAATATTTGCTTCAACAACCTTCTTTAGCTTCACATGGATGATCATCTTGAAAAAGGAAACATAATCATCACTCTTAACTTTTTCTATAGCCAAGGTGGCTCTATTTGATGATATGTTATTTTTCTCTATTTCCAATCTTAATATGGCATTACCAATCTACTCTATAATGGAGTGTCCTTCTTCCTTGATCTTCTCACTTCACTCTCTACCGATTTGCTCAAAATGCTTATCCTCCTGGAGCTAGGAGATAAGTGCCTAGATGTCTATGATGGTGGGATCTCTAGTAATGGGAATCCTGGAAATGCTTGCCAAAGGGATGACTATTTTTCTTATGAAACTATTCAATTCCTGTATTTCTACTTTCATCTGGACCATTGACAACTTAAGGCTTTCCAACTATCCTTCGATCACCTAATTTGTGGACTTCCATAAGCCAACTTTGGTACCATGTATGGCTTCCCCAAGATCTACTGAATGCATGGTGAAATCATTTATAGTCATGTCCTCAATCCTTCCTTCTTTAGTAGGTTTGGCTATCTCCATTGTTAAATGCCCTATTTTAGGGTCTTGCCCAAGGATAGACAAGGTCTTTTGTTTCTTAACCTTCATCAATGTAGATCCAAAATAGACAACAATGGATAAGGTATCCTTGTTGGGAGCACCTTCATCCTTTCTAGTTCTCTTCCTATCTACAATATCTTCCAACCATGAATCTGTGCCTATTACCTTTGAGGTCGTCCCAAGAGACTCTATGCTAAACATTTTCCTTTTGACCGGAGTGATTACATTCATGGTCAAAGAGAAATGATTCTTTTGGGCTTATGATATGAGCTTTGAGGACTCTTGGCATTTCTCTATCTCTATAGTCTTCTTGGTTGCTTCATTTGACTTAGTGGACTTGCTATCACTACTTCCTCCATCTCCTAAGTCCACTACTTGCACATGAGGGTTTCTTGGGAGGAGAAGAGTGACACTTGTAGACGAAACTAGACTACTATGAGGTGAGGGGATTAGAGTAATGACACTATCTTTCAGTTCATCCACCTTCTCAACCTTTGGCTGGGCACCAATCATTGGGGAGAGCCATCCTGACAAGTCTTAGCCAAAGGGATACTTTTGTATAGAGGTTGATCACCTCCACCTATTGGTTAAGCTAGTCCTTGAGTTATGGCTAGGGTTACACCTTATGTGCCACCTTATGAGGAAGAAACTTCTTCTTGCTATAGTCTACTCAACCCACTTCCTGATCCTTTTAATAATCATGATATCTAGATCTTCTCCAGTATCCTGATAAGGCTGTGAGCTGATAGGAATATTTCTTAGCATTGTTAAATAGGTATTACCATACATATTCTACCCATTATCTTCCACTCCCTCCACATTGATATCAAACTTATACATTTTCACTTGATCTACTGTGAGTCTGGCAAAAGCATGATCACAACTCTTGAATTCATCCTTGCAATTGGCCCAATAGTCTTCAATAGTGGTGATATGTTTGATAACACTTCCAATCTGCAACACCTCCCTTGTATATCCATTTGGATCAAACATAGGCCTCAAAAATTCATACATATCCAATTTATATTTCATCTTCAACACCTTTAAAATGTTCTTTGCATCAAAAGGAGACTCACAACTGAAAGCTCCCACTTTCATAGGAAACTTGTAATCTTTCTTCTTTAGACTCCTACTCAGCATGTTCACTTGAATTGCTTGCCTCACGATCTTGATCAACATGATCATATTGCTTGGATATCTTGGTAGTTTCAAGGGGAATCCATCAAAAGCTACAAGGCACAAATATGAAAATGATGATAATTGGATAAAATAACTCCCAAAATGACTAATGGTCAACATAGCTTTGACGTTGAATCTCTTCTCTTGGCATCCCTAGAGCTCCCTACAAATTCTCATGGTAAATCCATCATTAACTCTTATATACACTTCATAACTATTTTCCAATTTAAACATGGGTAGCACTCATAAGACTTCACATCACAAGGGAAATTCTCTATACTTGGGAGACCTAGCCATCATTGTAGAGAAGTTAACATGTAAATCAAAAAGGACATTCGAAGGTGTTGTAGAATTTTGTAGCATTAAGAGAATTGGATAGAATCTCACTTACCTCATGAGCCTAATCAATATTTTGGGTGTCAGAGCAAATAGCTTGCACCAAAAAAAAATATTGCTCAATGAAGTTTAAAGCTTCTACCTCACCTTTCAATCTGTGCAAGAGAACTAGGATGTCGACAATCTTAGACTTGAGATTAGTACCAAAAAGAGTTTGTGGTTTTTGGAACCATGATTGCATGATTTCCTTTCTCCAAACCATTTTCTTTGTGAAAAACTTAGAGATGGCTCCACCAATTTTCAAATCTTAAAACTCCTCCCACTCTGAAGCTCAAAGGAAATTTATCACATTTTTTCTATCAATGGAGATTAATACTATGTCATCTAGCAATACAATCTATCTAGTGTCTAGGTTATAATGATTTATGCTTTCATATATCAACTTCAAAGCTTGGGCTACAACTGGAAAACTCATTACTTCAACTAGCCCACATCCTTAGTGCTTCTTAGCAATGGGATGAATAGGCTCTAATCTCACTCTCTTCTGGAAATCTTGCATGTCATAAAAATGAAGAGAAGTGTCCATGAAATTTTGTAGTGAAGACTTGATCCCATTCAATCCATCGAAACCTAAAAATTTAGTTGCCATTCTATTTGAAATGAATTTTGAATCTAAAAAATGAAAGGAATAGAAAATGTGCGTATACTATCCCTTTGAAAAAGTAATGCAATTTTAACAGAATAATAGTTCAAGAAAGAGCAGTAGTTTTGTAACTATTCACTTTTCCACCTTTATAGGGGCTTCAATTCACCCGTTTATCTTTAGAATTTGCACCACATAAATGAATTGAAGGAGAGATCCGTTGGGACCATAAATGAATAGTTTTGATGGGTATTTAGGTGTCTTTTCACTATTTTTTCAGGCCAATGGTAACTTTCTTTCTCTCATATTTAGTTTCCCATTTTCCATCTAGTTTCGGGAAGTTATGAACAAAGTACTCTGTAAGAAAATATATGCTGAACCAAATTCTGCTTAATAGATCTTACCTACAATGGTTAGATTATTTCCATTATCATCTTGAGATGTTTTGCACATGAAATATGGGTTTAATCCGCTCACCAACTTGATTTTCTTTACAATCTGGAAAATTGTCTTCATGGGTTGGAAACCTGCCAAGGAGAAGACAATTTTGATTTCTCTGCCCAAGCTTTGCTTTTAACTTTAACTTTTGATTATGTTTTCCCTTGAGATTGGAAATTTAGAAAATTGGTACACAAAATAATTAGGGGCCCACCTTTTGTGGGAAACAGACTTCATGGGTTGAAAACCTACCTAGGAGAAGTTAGTTTCCAATTTTCCACTTGGAATGATTATAATAGCTTTAAAAAATATTGAATGCTTCTTGAAATAGATAATTGTAAGAGGAATATCAATTTTTGATAGGGAACCTTATTATCCTCTTATTTTGACTCACATGCATCATTTCGTGCTCTTCGTGGGAAATTGCCTTCATTGGTTGAAAACTTGCTGAGGAGAAGATGAAGTCTAGATTTTTGCAAACTTTCATTCTCATGGAGAAAATGATGGGCCGTAAGCAAATATAACTCTTGCAAATTATCTTTGCATGTTTTGTGAATCTCCATTAGATTAGGTACTAAGCTACCTGCAACATTCCTCGACACAAAGGAAAGAAACCAGCCAACTATGAAATGTGGAGAAAAGGGAAAATGAAAAATTCGATGAAGATTCCCTCTACGTAAGGGGACTTAGACTTGAATACACTTAGGACCTTACTAAAACACAAAATTTCACTTTATGAATTGATTAGAGGATGAAAAGTAGGGAAACATACCACTTCTTCAGTATCTCCTTGATATATTTTAATTGAGTAATATAGATACCATCCTTCTTATGTTGATCTTGCAAGCTAACAAATAATTTTATCTTTCCAAACATTGACATCTCATATTTCTTACTCATTTCCTCAAAAAATATTTACACAAATCATCATTTCTAGTAAAATATTTATCATGGACAAAGATTTCTACCAACACAATCTTCTTATCTAGTCCTTGTTTGTTGTATAGGTTTTTGTTATCATTAGTTCTTTGAAAACCAATATTTATGAGATACTTGTGTAACCTCTCATACTAGGCTCTGGAGGTTTTTTTGAGACCATACAAATCTTTTTGTAGTCTTCAAACCATGTGCCTTTTTATAGGATCAACAAAACCTTCAGGTTGCTCAATGTAGACTCACTATTCTAAGATTCCATTTAGGAATGCTAATTTCACATCCATCTGATACACTTTGAATCATTTGTGTGCTGCATATATAAGGAGTGTTCTAACACCTTCAAGTCTAGTAATAGGAGCAAAATTTTCTCCATATAGTCAATACCTTCCTCTTAAGCATAACCCTTGTAAACTAGCATTACCTTTTTTCTTGAAACTTCTCCATTCTTATTCAACTTATTATGAATATGCATTTTGTGCCAATTAAATTCTTATCCTTGGGCCTAGGAACAAGAGTCGAAGCCTTATTACTCTTAGTCTGATCAATTTCTTCATCCATAGCTTCAATCCAATTTTCATTCTCTAATACATCTTTTACAGATCTAGGATCAAATTTAGTAAGAAAACTTATACCTTTTAACTTGTTCCTTGTCATTATACCAAATGATTGATGTCCAATAATTTTCTCGGGTGCATGATGCCTTCTAACATATCTAGAAAGTCTAGGATCCTTCTTTCTACAGTCACTAGGTTCACCATGAGCTTCTATTTCATGCTCAAGTCCCACTATCTATGACTTGGGTCCATCAGATTGTGACTCAGTTTCCTTTGCTAAGACTCAAGTCCTTCTGATGACTCAAGTTGTACTTGATACAACTCAGGTTGAACTAAAGATTTTGGGACTTGGGTGGTGAAGACTCTTGATTCCCACTTGCTTAACCATTAGGAATAGTATTAGGCTCATAGTAAACAATGTTTCTGTAGTGTTTAGGTTCCTTACCACTTTGTTCTTCACTCTTTTCTACAGACTCATCAATCTTCACATGTGCACTTTCTATAACTTTATGAGTAGATAGATTTAGACATTTATATAATTTTCTCTTATTGGAATATCCCAAGAATGAGCCTTTATAACTTTTGACATCAAATTTTCTTTTTCTAGACTCCTTTAGAATATAACATTTACTACCAAATACTTTGAAGTAACACACATTAGGTTTATAGCCATACTATAATTCAAAAGGTGTTTGATTTGAATCCTTCATCAACTGAACTCGATTCAAGGTATGAACTATTGTACTAATTTCTTTTTTCTAGTATTTGATAGAAACATTATTTTCTATCATAAAGGGCCTTACACAATCCATGATTGATCTATTCCTTGTTATAGAAATGCCATTTACTAAGCTGTGCCAGGTGCAAACACTTGTCTTTTGATTCCTCTCTCATTGCAACATTCATTGAATTCATTAGAAATGAATTCTCCTCCTTTGCCTAATCTCAAAAATTTCAATTTCTTTCATGTTTCTTTCTCTACTCTAGCTAGATACCATTTGAACTTTTGAAAATCTTCTAACTTTTCCTTCAAATACATAATAGTCATCATTATAGAATAATCATCAAAAAATAAAATAAAGTACAAGTTTTCCTTCTGTGTAGTTTTCTGTGCTAGTAGGCCCACAAATATCTATATGTACTAGCTCTAACACTTCTTCAAAATGATAGTTTTTTCTTTTAAAACTTGTATTGCACATCTTACCAATTTTACAATTCTTGAACATACCCTTGTTAGGTTTCTTCAGGATTGGAATGCCTCTAACCCTTTTGTTATTGCTTATGTTTATTAGGTTATCAAAATTCACATGACATAACCTCCTATGCCATAACCCACTTTCTTCTACTTGAGAAATGAAACATGAACTTCCATTAAGATCTAGGTAAAATAGATTTCCTTTTCTATTCAGCATATTAGCCTTTACATTCATGAAATTTACCTTGAATCCAATGTTATTCAATTGAGCCACACTAAGTAGAGTATGCTTTAGTCCCTCAACCCAATAAGCATTATCACATTTGAGATCATTGGTTAGTGCAATGCAACCTTTACCTTTCACATAACATGGTTCATCATTCTCAAATTTAGATTTGTCATTAGTCATATGGTGAGAACAACCACTATCAATAATTCATGTATAATTCTTATTAATATGTGAGATAAGTGCTATTTTTTCAATCTCATAATGTAATTAATTCTTACGAGAAATGTAGACCATTTCATCTTCTTCTTCACTACTTTTAGAATCTTTAGCAATGTAAAAAGATTTCTTACTTTTGTCCTTATAGCTTTTGAAGTTCTTCTTGCCCTTGTACTTGTCATTCTTCTTTTATTCTCTTCCTTCTCTATTTGGACACCTTGCAACAATGTGACCAACCCCTTCACAAGAAAAGTAGATGAAAGGAATTTTACCTTTGTACTTCCCTTTTCCCTTGGGAAATATTCTTGCAAGTAATGCTTTAATGACTTCAAGATCTTTATTAGTTCTAACCATGTTCATCCTCACTATTAGATTTCCTTTTAGATTTTGTAGCTTTCTTCTTGAGTGATAGCTTGGCTTGAAATGTAGACTCAAGGTTGCTAGTGCTAGGAACATAATTTTCATGGTTATCTAACTCAAAGGTTGTCAATATTTCCACTACTACATCCAATGTTATATCATTCTTGGGCTTCCATCTCATCTCTTGAATTTATGACACTCTAATTTCATATATAGGAAGAAGTATTCTGAGAACCTTCCTTACCATTTTCTCATCTTCAATTTTTCCTGCCGAGGCTCTAATTGCACACACATTGGCTTTTATTCTTTCACTGTATTTTGTAATGTTTTTATCTTCTCTCATCCTTATTTGATCAAATTGACCTCTAAGACTTTATGACTTTTCTCTCCTGACATTATCATCTCCTCTATAGATGGCTTTCGTCTTGATCAACATCTCATGAGTAGTATCACAATCTTTGACTTCATCAAATTCAACATAGATAAGAGTTAAAGCAATATCAACCATTAATGTTATTATTCTTCTTTTATGTTATTTCTTGAATATTCATAGTTCTAGTAGGTGCCACATGGTTGGCATCTAGGTGCTTTAGGCATGAGTCTCCAATGGTTTCCAAATGTAATCTCATGAGTTCTTGTCATGCCTTGAAGTTATTTTTGTTTAGCTTAGGGATATCCCTTCTATAAGACACCCTAATCTTTATTTTAGGTCCTTGAAACCTTCTCTGTAAGCACCAAAAGCTACAATACCAATTTTTGGAAATACAAGAGAAGTAACTAAGTGGGGAGGGGTGAATTAGTTACCAAAAAATTATTTCCTAGATCCCTTAGATGTCAATACAAATCAAAATGAAACTCTACCAAAACTAAAAATACTATTGTAACTGAGTTAGCATTGAATCACTCAACAAACACTAAGAATTACTGTAACTTGGTATCTATTAAAATATTACTTCTTTAGATGTTTAATGTGATTAATCATAATTAACTTAGATTCAAAATAAAAATAAATAACATGAACACATATAACACCAGGATTTAATGTGGAAACCCAATTTGGGAAAAACCACTAATTACAACTAGTTGTTGTTTTTCACTCTTATGAAGTGAGCCCTGTTAGGAGCCAACCCTATTAAAGGTTACATAACACACTTTTAAATGTGACCTTGTTAAAGTATTTAATCACCTTATTAGGAGTGGCCTTGTTAGAGGTCTTCATACACTTCAATCTAGAAATGCCATATTATTAGAGGATTTGGAAAATAGTTGTTAAGCTAACTCTATTAAGATATTTGATACACTACTACAATTATGAGAGAGTAATAATGATACAAACTTATTGTTGATTCAACTATATTGCTGATTTCAGATCTCTATTCTTTCTTGAATACTTGAGCTACTAGTATATTGTGAGTATTCATCATAATCATCTAACATCTAGGCTCACATTCATATCATGTGTTAATTGCAACCAAAGTAAATTTGATGTGTTTTCCTTGGCTTAATAATGATCCAAGGCCCATATTGAAATTTTATCTTAAGTACACACAACACGATCATGTTATGTGTAATTTTGACTTTTTTTTCATGGTGTCCACTTTTTTGCACACCATCTTGGTGCATACACCCTTTTATCCACCTACTTGACTGTAAGGCCCCTACTAGCTGTGGATTCACTTTGAGCATGAAATTTTGACATAATAGGGATGGGATGGTATGGGGTAGGGGCAGAATAAAATGATATTTTGTTTCATTTTTTCTATGATGTGAAGGATTTAATTAATTAGTGGTCTTGTGGTTGTTTTTTGGTCTTTCTTTCTTTACTCAATTTATAAATATGATAGCTACATTTATTCCATGTTTATGGGTGGGTGTTATAACACCTTAGTGTCTTCTAGTTAAGGGTTTTTTTGGTTGTAGGCATAAGAATGGATATTAGGAATATGAATGGCTATTTCAATAACAACTATTTTTTTGAATGTGTATAAGCTCTTTTTAGAGGCAAAAAGGGAATATGTATTCCTATTCCCTATTCTAATTGATGAACCAAATGGAAAATAAAAAACATATTCCAAATTTTTTATTCCTATTCCAACAATCAAATGAACCCTAAAGGAATAACTAGCTATTTAAATTCATTAAATATCTTCTAAGGGTGCAATCCCATGAGGGGGGCTGTAGAATCTACTTTTATGGAGTGGGTGGTCCCATTAAGCCAACAAAAATATTTGCTATAAGATTAATTAGAATCTTCTCCTAAATAATAGTAGTCCCTACCCTTTAGAGTGAAAATTTGAGCATGTGGAAAAGGTGAGGGGCTAGAAATTGCTCCACTAGCTTAGGCTTGTCTTCTGCCACTTGTCAATAACTTGTCAATTTCTTTTTCTTTATCAATAATTTTTTAATGTTTATTTATTCATTTCATAAGTGAATGAAACATGTTAAATAAAAAAAATTCATGAGACCACATGCTTCCATAAATTATGGGGCTTAAACTTTTTAAGAATAACTTCACTACAAAATTCATGGGACCTCCCATTTTGTTAGTAAATAGAATTGTCCTTCAACAAGAAATAAAAAGCATGACTTGATATGCTTGACAAGAAAGAAAAAACTTACTAAAAGTTGGATAAGTTATCATTAATTGATAACTCTCCTCTGAATTGAGAGGTACAACTCCCTCATAAAAGATATATAGTGAATCAGAACATGTATCAACATGTATCTCTAACCTAAAGACAGAAAGGGGTTTTTAACATTCACCCATCACCATGAGAGAATGCGATTATAAGATTAATAAGTTGATAATGAGAGAAAAAATAGCAAATAGCCATAAGAGTATCGACCAAGTCATTCACATTATAGAGAAAATTGAGGAGATTGCATGACTTGTTCTACAAACTATGAATTTTTCAACCAATTGATTTACAAACATGCACATCCTTGACATAATACTGCAAGACCGTATCCCAAGATAAAAAAGAAAAAAAGTTATATAATTGAATTCAATCAGAAAAATAAATAGTCAACCCCCAAGATTTGATATGAAAGATCTCTCTTTATTTCAAAGAAACGTAACAAAATAACTATAGAATCATTTTGTCTCTACCAGAACAATCAAATTGAAGAAAAACAAGATAATTCTCCTAATCTTTCTATTACAAACTAGCACTGTCTTGTCCCTGTAGTAGCTATAGAACTTGCAAATTGGAAAGAAGAACCCTTTCTTTGGCTTTTGTTTGCATATTTAACTCCTCCAATCAGATTCTTTTCAGTTATATAATAAATGATTCTTGAAAATAGTTATGAAGTGGTTGGCACTGGATCTATATCTCTCTGCAGACAAAACAACAGATTACTAGTCTTTTTGATACACATACACACAGTCATGCATAAATTTTGAATGCGATAAAATAAGTCTCATTTCTCAGGTAAAGATATGAGAAACTAGGTTTTTAAAAACATATCCAAAACTGAGCATGATCCAATGGTTGGATAAAAGTTATTGCTCTGTGACATGACTGCATTTCTGACTATAGCACATTTGTTTTTGTTGGTATGTTGACAAAATCGCATACAGTCTGGTATAAATTTGGAAGATCGCTCCAGTGAAGATACAGAAAACTAGCGTCTCAAAAACATATCCAAAAATTGGCCAAATCCAACAATGGGGTAAAAAGTTATGGCCCCCAAATTGGGACTAATATTTATAACTGCAGAAAATCTGTGATCAAATTTTAATCAGCAAAATCATTTTTTTTCTTCTCCAACTTTATAAACTAATAGATGGTGAACACTTCATGTTGGTTTTTATCATTTGATTTATGCTCTTGGCATTTGGTAGGCCATAGATCATAACATCTTAATTAAAGAAAATATTGACATCTAATGGCATCCCTGAGATCAACCATATGGAATTATGAAAGATCATTCAATGATTAGCAAGATGGGGTCCAAGGTGAAGTGTCTTAAACATGTGGGTCGTTAAACTTTAGCATAGGAGAGAACCCTTGCATTTTGACATTCCCAATTAAATTGAATTTCTCTTGTTAAACTAAGCATGGCTAAAATCTCATTCTTCACTAGAATATTCCTCACACTAAAATGAGAAATCGCCATTATTTGCATCTTGGAATGTATTGAGAGTTGAGCCCTTTAGACTCAGAGCTTCATTCTAAACTAAAATCTTACACTTAAACTTGAGCTTGAGAACCTCTTTGAAATCCTTGAATTTGCACTTGTGATCTTGCATTTTGAGCTTGAATTGAGACTTCTGAAAATTGAAACTAGGTCTTGGAGTTGGATTCAAACTTGAAGTTGAAGTTGAACTTTGAAATCTTTGGTTCAAGTTTGAGTTCAACTTGAACCTGGGATGTTGCCTTTCATTTTTTTTTCCACAAATCCTTTCAACTTTTTCAAAGGATAAGGTCTAATGATCTTTAAACAAATTTACGTATAGAGAGTTAGCTGTTTGAATAAAATATTCCATTAGTCAGATCTTCAGCTTTAAGTTGAACTTATAAACATTCAAGTTCAAGTTCAAGTTTCACATATTATTGACTGAAATACTATTATCATAAAGATTGCGACCTTTTTATGACATCAAATAGAATTTGAACTTGAAGTTGAACTTAGGAAACTTCAACTTCAACTTCAACTTCAACTTTTACCTAGACAAAATAATAGACCTTAAGAGTAAAGAATTATATAAGTGTAACACATTTTAAAATAATCCTAAAAAATCTCAAGAAAACCTGCTGAATTTTGTTAGGAAGCCACCCTCCATGAGACTACACCCTAAGAGAGAGTTGTACATCTCAATTCAAAGGAAAATTATCACTACAATGATAATCTATCCAATTATTGGTACTCGTCTTTCTTTTTTGGGCATTTGGAGTCAATTTGTATATTCATTTTTAAAGGAAAAATGTGTTCACTAGTAGTCACAAAATATAGTCAAATAGGGTGATGTGGATGATTTGATTTGGATTAGACAAGCTTCTTAAGTTTATGTTGAAACATTGTGTATCTTATACAAAAGATTGATTAATTGATGTAGTTCACTAAATCCAAATAAGTCTTATTTAATTTTAATTAGCTGAAGTGTTCTCGTGCATTTTTTTTAATTATAGGAAAATTATACTTAAGATTTTTTTCTATTTTGTGCACTATCTACTTCTTTAAAATTAAAAATAAACTTTAAAAAAGAAAAAAAGTTATAAATAAACAAAAATTATGTATTGATAAGAGATAAGGTTTTTTTTATCTCCTTTTTATTTGTCTCCCATTTTGGCTTGAGCACATCAACTCCATATATTGTACCTCAGAAAATTGAGCATCTCCTCCTAGCACAAGTAAACTAACCAACAACATGCAGACCTAAAAATTATAACTAATTTATTCTAAAAATAACTATGCTCTTAATTTTTTTTTAGTATTATCCATTTCTCAATAGTTATATCATCCATCCAGGATAGAGTTCAAGAGCATATCTTGACTAAAAAAAGTAGATTATAGATCCAATATTCTCAACTAATTGAAAATAACTTTAATAATTTTAAGAGAATTTAATCTTGTGCATATTTTAAAATAAAAATTTAAATTACCTCTAATGAGCATATATGAATACTAGTGTTATGAAATAATTTGATAAAAAAATTAAGTTATAGTTATTGATTGAAGTTCATACTCTGTTGCATAGCTCCCATATTGGGCTAGTGGCTATGTGGTGACATATTTGTACCCCTTCCCATGTTTTTACTCTTAAATGCTTTATATTCCCTCTATGAGAAGGTGTATTTTTGTGGCACCATAAAAAATGTTCCATTTTGTCATAGGTTGTGAGTCTAGTGCCTCTATAAATATAAATTGTTTGTTCTACATATAGAAGAATTAGAGGTGGGAGAAACTGCTTTGATTTTTTTAAAATTTTAAGTGGGATATGCTAAAAAAATTATTAGTAATTCCAAAACTTAATGAATGGTACAACAAGAAACAATAGGGAGAAAACGTATAGATAGAAACATAATGATGATGTGGGCCTAGACCTTAAGGCTTCGAGTGTTCTTGCTAAGTTGGGCCACCAAGAATATGCTTTTTGTAAAAAATGAGAAGTCTATAGATGTAATTTTATTCAAATGTCTATCCCACTTTTATTTTCAATGTTTGACAAATCCATGTACTATAGTATCCGCTTGTCAACAAAATGCAACGAAAATGGGACACTAATGACCAATTGTTTGTTCACTTACATCCTCCAAAGATACCTAATCCAATTCTAAAAATCTAAAAATCTTAGTTTGGTTGGATGGTTTAGTAGTAAGAAATTTTGTGTGTGAAAATAAGTGGTTCATTTTGTTGTGGTGTAGTGTGAATTATTTCATTTTGATGAATAAAGCTTAAGAAGATGTTAATTACAATTACTCTATATATTACTTGTGTGAACTCATTGTAAAAGAAACAAAACTTTCTAGTAAATAAGAACAATTATTTATGAGAATGAGAATGCAACTAGAAAAGAGTTTCTAATTAATAGAGGAAAAAATAGACAACTTGGAACTTAACAAAATAAAAATAGTAATGTCCCTATAGCTTAAAAGTTCATTCAAGATACTAAAAATTTGTAAAGGTGGTTGAGACAAGTTCAATGGACATTGTTTAAGTAAAAGTTTCTCATTTATATCTTAAAAGTCAATTAAAAATCAAACCCAATTTTTTCAAGTACTAAAACATACAGTTGAATGATGTACTAGATTAAAAATGCAATGAAAATGGGATATGAGAAGGCCTATGAAATGCCCTTGAGAGGAGAAACATTGAAGTAGGGCAAGCCATGATTGTTTATTTGAAGGCCAAATGTTGGATGACTTGGCAGTGGAGTAGGGATCGAGAATGACAATTTTATAACTTTGGTGTAAGGGATTTGTCAAGTGTGTTAGAATAGATATTGGTGTAAGGATAAATAGTAGCCTTCTTTTGATCTCACACTCGAGTAGAGATTAGTATTCTAGTGTAAGTGATTTAGAATCTTCTATTTTTTGCATACTATCTACAATGGTCTGAGCACTCTATTATACAAGTAACAGTTTTTTGGTAGACATGTTGCACTATAGAAGACATATGTAATGTGAAAACACATCTAAGACATGTTAAAGGTGCATCAATTATTCTTTAGAATCATGTTGCATTAGAACTGCATATATTGATGTAGATTGGGTAGACAATAGGGATCACAAAAAGAGTATAAGTAGTGAAGCATTTTTCTTAGGAGGAAGATTGGTTTCTTGGTTAAAAGAAAGAAACATGATTTTGTTTCACAAAGTAAAACAAAAGAAGAGTATATATCAGCAAAAAATAATTTTACTTATATCATGTGGATGAAACAAATGTTGACACACATTGGATGTAAGTTTATAGAGCCTGATATCATACATTGTGACAACACAAGCATAGTGAGTATGTCTAAGAATCATTTGTTACATTGAAAGACAAAACACACATCTATTAAGTATCATGTTTTGAGAGAGAAAGTTGTCAAGAAAAGGATCATATTGGAGTATATCAGTACAAAGGAGTAGATAGAAAATATATTTACAAAGTCCTTGCCAAATAATACATTTGAGTAAAGAGGTATGCTTGGAGCTATGCCCCTACCTACGTCTAAGTAATTGATGCAGAGATTGCATTAGTCTAGTGGTATAGAGCACTAGTATTTATTTGGACTAGATGTTTAATGCTTCCTCTATGGGGAGCATATGTGATTGAATTGAGTCATGAAGGACTCTTGGTAGTTGGTATTTAACATTGTCTTTGGAAACTTGAGCTTGTTAAAGATCTTATGGAGTAGAATTGACATAATGTTGTCTTTGTCTTTGATGTCAATGGGGGAGAAGATGTACATAAAAAAAATCTCATGGTACATTGAAATGAGAAGATAATCAATGGGGGAGTAGCCCATTGATGGAGAGTTGTTCCTAAGTTAGATTTGATTGATGAAGAGGTTTTTAAAAGAAAGAGTATAGTGAGCAGTTGCAGTAGAGCTATATATTTGGTATTCATGGAACTTAGATGTTTTTCATCTATGTTGTCATCAATGCCAAAAGGGAGATTGTTAGCATGAATGATAATGATATTTCAATGGAGAGGCATCCTAGTATTGCTAAAGAATTTGGGAGATTGAACTAGCCTGATTATATGTTGCATTCATGACAATGTTTGTCATTGATGTCAAGATACTAGTTATTCTGTTCAGAAGATTAATAGAGAAACATATAGAGATTGAGATCATGGGGTTCAAGGATTGAAGATGTGGCTATGTGTAGTTGAAGACATGTTCTATAGAGTGTCTTGATTATTTGGTTAACCATACATCAAGAAATATGAAGACAATTGACAATTATTCAAGATTTGTTGAAGACAACATTGTGGCAAAGTTTCTGAGAAGAAATTTTTGGTAATTGGATTATATCTCCTAACAAAGATAGAATTTGGTTAGGCAAACTTCTACAGAGGAAGAATATTTGACAAAGATGGCATGGTTGATCATGCTAAGTCCAAGGTTGCATGTGTGAAGGCTTGTGAAGATTGTGAGCAGACAATATTGTGTAATTATGAAAAGATCTAATGTAACGTGTATTTTATTATCCTATTGTGTTCCTATGTTAATTGCAAATTGAGAAAGCCTCAAGGCTGACTCAATGATTAGTTTGATGACTTGGTATAAAGGAAAGATGTTTTCCCTTATTGTAAGAATGAATTTGTGACTGAAAGTAGAAAGTGGATTTCGTGTAAGCGAGTAAGCGATCTAAGGGAGTCTATGTAATGCGAGTAAGAGAACTTGGATAAGAGATCCATTGAAGTTAATATTGATATTAAATAAGTGTTTGGTGTAGATAAGGCACAACAGGCTGATAGAGTGACTGTATTTAGCAAAGATGTTGTTGTGGACAATTGTTTGTTTATATTATTCTGTGAAGAATAGTAGTAAGATCAGTTGGATAGTGAGTTTGGTGGTCTTTCTCTTGAAGGTGTTTGGACAGTAGGTCCTCCTACCTTCCACAAGTCCTAATAGGGTTGGAATATCCTCACATTAATTCAAAGTCTCCTAATAGGGACTAATATCTACTGAATATATTTTATTGACTTCTAACAGGGTCCATTCTCTTGCAAGGAGCTTAAATATTAGTACGTCATTTTTTGGGTACCATCCCCACTGGGGTTTTGCCTCTGATCAAGGGTTTCTCCAGTTAACAAATTTGGTGTTCTTGTGTATGGAAATCTTGCTATGGTTGTTGCGCTTATTGATTACATGTTTCAGATTTAATAAGGTTGATAAAAGTTGTTTTAACTAGATAATTGATTCACCCAACCCCACCATCCTCCCCCCATCCCTCAGTTATCTTGGTGGACTTTACTTTCTAACAGCTCTAACATCACTTTGACCACTTTCAATAATAGTGAGGGAAGGTAGAGGGAAGGTTTAAAGAGAGAGCCATAGAGAATAATGAAGAGCGATTGCTCTATTATCTATAAAGACAATAGATATATAACTCACACATTTAAGAACAAATTTATATTATTTCTTTTTTTTAAATATATAAATCAATTGCTAACATTACAAATGCAAACTCATATTATGAATAAAAATTCACATAAATAATTTCATGTCTTTTTTTTTAAAATAAAAACATCTTCAAACAATCTTATAAAAAGCTGTATAAAACATTAAAAAAAAAAAACCTATATATTTCCTCTCGTGCACACAATTATTGATCTCCTAATTATTTATTCAGTCAGCAATCATACAAAAAGAATACAAAATTATGTATTGCCATCCGATGCACACAATTATTGACCCCATAATAATTTATTCAGTCAATAATCCATTGACTTTCTTTGTTTGATAACTGATGTTTTGAGTAATAATAATGGTATGCACGGTATGGTCTAACGTAATGAATAAAATTATAATTAATGGGAAAATTTTGACGGACATAGTGGACAATGCATATCCAGAACAGGATACCCATTTCACAGTAATAATTAGTTAATTGATTCTGGACCGACATTAGGATGCCAATGGTGATCCGAAGCACAAGTAAACTTATCTCAAACAGAAGAGTAATAGAACCTCGCATACATAGCAAAATGGATACATTATTTTGAAATATCAGATATGAAAGTCGTCTACCATGTCAATCAGATATGGAAGTCATCTACCGTTGTCGTTGCGAATCTTGTGACGTTCCCACAGTAGTGCATTTCATTTTGAAAATGGGAATTCAAGCAAGGACCACAGATTTACTAAATCATTTACTGTATTTAGTATGGCATACCAAGCAGACACTTGGCTTTTTGGACGCTTCTTGTACATTTCGAGATAGCCACCCGTCTTCTGAAGTGGCATCTTTGAAAATTTATAAATTTAATTATAATCTATGTAAAGTGGTAAAAGGACATGCCTCTATTATTCAATGGATTACTTAATGACTAAAGTCAGTCTAAGGCATTAATTTAGCAATGGAGGATTTCTTGGCCATCCTCAAATATCACATATTAAGGAAGAAATTAAGTTTAGAAAAATAAATTCTCAACTTAGATTATTTAATACTTTTAGTCAATGAATCAAGCCTTAGTGTGTGATGTTTAAACCATCCGAAATTGATGCATAGCATCCTTCTATGATTTAAAGCATCCTACAACCTCACACAAAGTCCTAATCAGTAAGGACAAACTTTTCCATTTCCAGCTTCTCACATCATTTCTCACAACTCTTTTCCCTATTCTAATGCCCTCTCAACAAGAACAACTTGATCTTCCTTGTGTTCTTCCAAGTGGTCTTAACGGGTCATACCTACTTGCCTTTGATCTTTATTCTAATGCAAATTCTTATCATGACCTAAATGCAAATGTTCAGTTAATGGCTTTAGTAATGGAGACCAAGTACTAGTTAGTGATGCTTCCTCACAATTCCAAACTTCTAGACATTTCAATCTTCACTTACCAATCCTCTTAGGACCAGATCAATCATTGAGCATATATCCAATCTACTTGCATCTTCAACCTTTCGCTTTGTTGGTCTAATTTTTCACATTTGCAAAAATTATGAAAAATTTAGTGAAAAATCATTTGAGTTGTTAAATATTGCAGATGAGGGTTTTGTTCCTTGTATTTTCAAACCCTTAGATTGACCTAGTTTTGGAAAATCTTCAAAGTATTTTTAGAAAAATGTTTTAATGGTACATCTTTTCACCTAAGGAAGGGCTTGCGCAAGCATGAGTTCATTTTAATTTTTTTAAACCTTACGTGGCCGTGCTTGGCTTGAAAACTGCTTAATCATTTTATTAGGAAATACCTCTGATAACACGAAGTTTTTATAATCATTGATCTTGTTCATATCAATGGGTATCGCATGCTTGCAATTTTGAGATGCAAGGTTTTTAAATAATGCAGACATGCGACTTGGTGACACGTAGACCTTACTTTTCTGAATTCTAGTGAACCGTAAAACGAGTCATAAATTGTCAGGAACTTTTGCAGGTTTGTCAATACTTTTGTGCACGTTCCGAATTTCCTGCGATATCATTGGTTGAGTCACCAACAGAGATATGTCATTTTTCACCAAGAAGCATCAAACATTGATTTCATTTGAATCAAGGGCTAGCACTTTCCGGCAAGAAGGAGATGCTCATTAGATAAATAATGCAGGGAAGCAAAAATTGGACAAGTGGCAAGGTATGACAAGATGGGCCCACCGTTCTCAAGGATGGATGTCTTCCGTGGCAAGTGTCAGAAAAGTTGGAATGGTTGGGGATTTTGATTCATCACTTTGGCCAACGTGGTGATAAGGATACCTGATTCTATAGCCATTGATCTATCAAAGATCAAAGGCCAACGCATGCCCGCAATTTGAAGCTGCACGAGAGATAAATAATGCAGGCAAGCAGTTTTTTTTGATGTGTGGCAAGGTGGGGTCGAGTGATTTTAATTGTATGCTACAATGTGCCACATTGTAAAATGATTGCTCACGTGTACTTCCGGATGTGCCATTGAAGAAGTTTGACTTCCGAATGGAAGTGAAATCCTATCAGCCGTAGATCTTTCAAAGATCTATGGTTAGTGCAATCTTGCATTATGAAACTGCAAGTCAGATAAGAAAAGTGGGTATGCGTCTTTGCAACACAAGTGACCGTGGGGCTAGATTATTGAAGAATGTTGAGTCACGCCATGTGGTCTGCCACTTATGGTTAGCTGGAAATACTTATATTGTGGGTGCAAAAGGTGTCAGAAACTAATGCAATAGTCAGATGAGTCAAAACACGCAGATTGAAAGTAGTCATTTCATTGGCCCAAGTGGATGATGTGAGTGTAGAATGCAGCATTGTTTCTAATCATTGATCTTATTCTAATCAACGAAGGGCACTTGCCCGCAATTTGAATTTGAGTGAAGTTTACACAAAGCGGGAATGTGCCATGCAGACACGTGTCCATGGTGATGTCTAAAATTTTAACTCAGAAGCTCTGCAAGGTATAATTAGTGTCGGCATAGATCTTTTGAAGATCGACGACTAGCGCAAGCCTACAATCTAAAGATGCTTGTTAGATAAGAAAAGCGGGAATGCGCCAGCATGACACATGGAATGGATGATGTCAAGTACCTACTCACTCAGAAGAAAGATGCGAGATCTGCTGGTGTGGAATGTTGTCAGAAGGCATGAACTCATATGGAGGTTTCCCATTGCTCAATATTGCTGATTGGATTTTGTTCAAAAGTGAATTAATCTGATTGTTGATCTTTTCTTGATCAACAAATGATGCTTCCCCGCAATTCTAAGATGCAAGAAATTTAAGGAATGTGGGCAAGTGCTATTGTGACAGGTAGCCTCATTTTTAAAAGCCATAAAGCTTGTTTCTTTTCAAATCAGACCCGTTCGATCTGGTGAAAATCTACGGATGGGATTCAAATTTCGTTGCGAATTGGAGGTAACAGTTACTAAGAGTAAATATGATGAAGATTTTGTGCATGCGATTTCAATGTATGAAAAGAACCCACGATCTCACCATTAATGAATCACTGAAGAACAAAAAGAACATTAGGGTATACAAAGTTTTTAGAGCCAGGGCACAAAAATTCTTAGCTAGCACTCCAGTAAAATTGTAGAAGATATCACATAGTGCAGAAGTGTGAGTTCTAGCAGGTAAGTACTCTATGACTCTCTAAGAGATTCAAAGTATCTGCTGTTGTGAAATTTCTCAAAAAGAATTCACCTGGCAAACAAAATATTTGAAATGTTCTGCGCACGATGACTTTCTTGAACAATTCCCCTTATTAGTACATGAAATAACTAAGGGGAGGGAACTCATTCCAAAACATCCAAGAGTAGTTGTAGTAGAGGGTTTTTACGACAAAGCTAATTGGGTAAGAGATGCCCAGGTTTCCATGGGGGGTTTGGAGTAGTTCAAGAAATGGTTTTCAGAGAAAAAATTGGACACTCCTATGAGCAGTGTATGAGAGTTCGATATTGGTAAATTAATAGTCCCCACAGTTATCTTTGATAGTGATTTATTGATGGATCTAGCAAAGAAATATGATCCAATTATAGGGTGGGTAAAAAACCATGCTGGAGTGAATTTTTTTAGGGGTTTTCCTAAATTATTTAGTGAGGTTTTCAACCTCAATCCTAACCATGCCATACATGAAACTATTGGCATAGATGACCTTCAAGCAAGGTATCATGCACAAAGAATTTACTTGTGAATAGGGCCACTACAAGAGCATGCTACTAAAATTGGCACTTTGCCTGTAATTATAGCCAATACCCTAGAGCCATTGTTGAGAAGACATTTCAACATGAGAGCTCAAGCACTGTATTTTTCTCTTTACAAAATTTTTGGGATAGATGAGGTTGATAAAATTCCAGGCTCAATTGTTCTCATAATGGCTCAAACCCTTCAATTTGGAATTAGTACTATTATGGACTTTGCTACTTTCCTTGCAAAAGAAATTCACAATGGTTTGGTGGGGATAGCAAGGGGAAAAGTGGACAAACCATTCTATTGGTATTCATTGGTTATGCATGTATGATTGTACAAGGGATTCACCTTTTTCTCCAAGGGTATGGAGCTGGAAAAAACTAGGGATGGAGAGAGGAATCCAATGCAGCTGTGGAGTGTAGATATGACTTTAGAAGCTACAGATGCCAGCTATGTGAGATTTGATAGATGCTTTGCTTCGAAGCTTAGGTTTCTTTTGAAAGGTGATAGCCCTAGAATTCCACAAGCATTGTTGGAGTTTATTAGACCTAAAGACCATGCACAAGGACTATTGGTTAGTCATATTTGGCGGGATATAATCCCTTACAGTATTTCAACTATAATAAGAGTATATGGTTTTGTGGGAAAGCCACATGTGTTCCCTTTCATGTGCCCTTGAAAATAGGAATCACTGAGCTCTTATGGCAGATAGGCACTATAGATGAGAGGGAATTGTCTAAGAAGGGCACTTTCTCTCCAATTGTTACTGTAGTGCATGATTTTTTCTTTGTCAAAAAAGGGTGGAAGAACCTTAATTTTTTTTTGGATAGATATAACATGGCAGAGTCTCATGCTAGATTCATTGATCCTGAAGGATTCTATGACCTCTGAAGAGAGAGGGTGAAAGATTCTCGTATGATACATCAAGTTTATTATCTAGAGGATATAATTAGAAATGTTTTCACATTGCAAGAACAAGAATTGAGGAAAGAAAAATGGATAGTATTTAGCAAGACCCTAGAGTTTATTAATTCTTTTGACCTCCAGTATGACGCATTGAAAGACAAAAAATATTGAGGAGCCAAAATGCAAGCATTAATGAATAATTTTGTTGTGATCATCCAGACCATGAATGAGAAGAAAGCCATATATGTTGAGACACATCTAGACAAGGCTATAGAGGTACACAGAAAGATAACCAGCAAAAATGTAGTGGCTCTTGGCCAATATACATTATAGAGAAGGGCAGGTTATGTCATGATTCAAAATGTGCAACATGCACCCCTTCATCAGGAGCCAAGGTCAAGAAGTCCATCTACAACTAGCTCTCCAAAAAAGAAAAAATTAGAGCAGGAGTCTTCTTCTTCTCAAAAAGAGCAATACTCCCCAAGCCAATCCCCATTCCAGATAGATTGATGAAGCATCTCTAAAAGAACAGCTTAGAAAAATGGGTGGAGAAGGGGATGTGATTGTTACTTCTATAGATTTGGATGTTAGAGAGCCACAAGAACCTCCTACACCTTCCTTGGACCTAACCATTGCTGATTACCAAGGTAAGGAAATTGATCCAATAGTTGCCGAAGCTTCTAAAAGGTTTATTAACGATGAGAATTTTGTAAAATCTAGGGCTTTTGCTCAATTTTTGTGGAGGTTAAACATGAGCAATTTTGAGAAAACCTGTCAGAAGATAAAAGCAGAACAGCCAGGTGGGCATGATTCAGATATTAAGGAAGAGGTGAAATCTAAATTTTTGAATGATTTTTCCCAGTTTACTCTTGAAGCTGGGAGGCAAATAGTTAGATAGTCAGGAGTCCTCCTTCTGTTGAAATGGGATATAGAAAATGCCATTGTTTTTGATCTAGTGTGGAAGTAGAAGGATGTTCAACTGAGGACTACTGAAGAAATACTACATGCTCATAGAGGATTCAAATTTAGTGATGACCACCAAGCCCTTTTTATATGGTCCATGGAAAAGAGGGAAAATACTAGAATGCATGAGATTCCCACTGCAAAGCATACTAGTACATTGACAGTGTTCAGGGCTGGTGAGGTAGGCAGTAAACAAATAATTGGGATGGCATCAAAGATGCTAAAATTTGGTAGTATATTTTCTAGCCAAGAGGAAGATAAGTTTTCCCAACTCAATGCTAGGTTTGAAGAAGTTTTGAAAGTATATGAGGAAAGGGGTATGTAGATACAGTCACTTGAAAACAAAGTATCTCAAATGGAGAAGGTCCTTGGGAAAAGAAAAGTAGGAGAATCTAGCATACCCAGGATTGTATACCCTCCTAGGCCACCAACTAAACCTTTCAAGTCCACTCCAATTATTGAGATACTTGATACTCCAGAAAGGCCTCAGTTTTATACTACAGAGGATTTTGAAGAGGAGATGAATAAGTTGTATGCAATGCATGTAGAGCTTAACAATCAGCATGAAGAAAAATTGAGGCAAGGTATTATGCATTTAATAGATAGGATAGAATGGCCCACATTTTTTTATCAATTATCAAGGATTTCAGCAATTAGGGATGAATTAAAGAAAAATGAAGCTATATTTAGACCCATTTTATAGAAGTGGATAGAGAGAATTGTAGGTATCACTGCTATGTGTATATCTATTATTCATCTAATATATCATCAGATAGAAGGAATTTTTGATTTACTAAATAAGTTGCAAGGTTTTGATGATAAGCAAGATTCTTTCTCTAGAAGATTAACTAATATTTTTTCCAAGTATTTTGTGGAAAGTTTTGATTTATTCCCTTGTGCTCTAAAGTCAGTCAATAAAATAAAGGAAAAGGAAGAATGGAAGAGGGAGGTAAATGAAGCCTTCTGTGAGAGAATAAATAAGGTTATAAATGAAGTGGGCCATCTATTGTCGACAATGAAAAATGAGGAGTTGATCAAAGTACATTTATTCTATAATATCATCAGAAAAGATTTTTTTGATTTAGAGGCAAATGCAAATTCTTTAGTAACTATACAAAGAGAAATTCTAAATTTTGATTGGCAAGAGGACACTATTTACAAAAAATGGAAAGAAGAATTTATGTCTACAAAATAGATAGAAGGAGATGATGAGGTGGAAGATGATGACAAAGAAGAGAGTACAAAAGTAGAAGCCACCTTTGCTATTGATGATAAAGACAGAGAGGATCCTCTGGTAGTGGGAGATGACTTATCACTGTCACATTTGATGGCCACCTATCTCGAGGAACCAAAACAATAAGGGAATCCAATCAAAGTATTCTTGCATTTCCAAAGGAAATAATAGAAGTGGACCCACAAAGGAGAGTTCAATGTATCAATTTTTCCATTATTCACAGTTTTGTCCTTTCATTACAGATGTATGTAAAAATATTTTTGAAGGACACCTGTCAGTCACATTTTCCCTTTTCTTGTTGCAACTCATGCTTATATAAATGAGTTTTCAAGGCAATGCGATGGTCCAAATTTTGTACAATTTTAAGTCTTTGAGAGAATACAGTTGGTCCAATAGTGTGTAGTTGTTTTGAGTTTATTTTCAAGTTGTACTTTCTAAAGATATATTGAAATGATAGAACCAACAAGTTGTTCTGGGCTTTCCTTTGAGTTCTATTGGTCATTGTATTAGTCATCTGAAAGGATAATACAAAGGGGCATTTACACTATATTTGTGTCATCAATTTCTATCTCCTTTTTATGGGTTTGGTTACTTTGAAGTCATTTTAAATAAGATTTAATTTGGTTGAATGCAATCTAGATGGGTTGTATGCTGATATTACTGTTGCTTTTAATTCAAGGAATTATGGAAATGCTTCAATGAATCAGTAGGGTTTATGAGTTTATAGAAATGATACTTCATAAGAATGGAAATGGGTGATTACAATTGATTAATTCATTTACAAGTTAATTGAATTAGATCTCCCACCAATAGTCAATTTTCTACCCAATGGATAAGGCACTGGTCATATAAGTCAAAAGTGAACAAGGATAAGTTTTGCTGCTACATATCATAACAATTATACAATCAAAATCATTTTTCATTCAATATTGTTCAAAGTATAAGTGCTCATCAATGCTCATTTATATCTATTCTCTAAGTCTTAGGTAGTTGCTATTTCTAGGAATATTTGTAAAATTCAAGGAGAAAGATGACCAGATTTGATAATAAGGGATGCATATAGGTTTTGAGAATATTAAAAGAAGTGAAGTAAACTATTCATGTGTTAGTGGGTAATAGATGAGAATCAAAATAAAACTAGAAGAATCTTTACACAATAGTTTGCATTAGAATCATCCCTAGGTATACCCATCTTGGTTTTGTAGAGCTTAAAGAGCAGGAAACCACCCATGGTTTTGTTGAAGTTAGGTCCAAATGGTTCACTCATTATAGTTGATAATAGGAATTAGCTGATCCTTAGGTTATATGAGTGTCATTATTCTGGTATTGAACATTTTATTGTTCAGTAGTTTTCAAACCCCAACACGCTCATTTTCCTCATGGCCTTTATTGCATATAGCCTTCCCATTGGTACCCTATGACATCATTTACTCCTCTTAAAACCAAAACTAAGACCATTCCCCACTGGTCCTTCAAGACATTCCCATCTTAAACTTATAATACCTACAAAACACTTCACTTACACCCAATTGATTACTTCACACTTACCAAGTCTGATTACTCATATTTCATGACCTATTACTCATTCCTCTACACACTTTTTAACCACTAGTGACTTCCCTTCCAATACTAGACCACTTGTACACTTCTTAAGCATCTTCCTAGACATTGATTCCACTATCCAACTTGACATTGTAACCAAGTGAGTTGCCTGGTCTTTCTTACTCCTAGATAGTGAGAGTTATGTTTCACATTGTGATGACAATCACTAATTCGAGCTCAAAATTTTGAACTCTTGTCTTGCATGAAACACTTACATCTCCTTCCAAATCTTGGATTTCCATCACAATATCTTTGTGACCAGATCTTGTGATGTAGACTGTAATCAGACTCAAAGGTTTATTTGATGTGGTTTTCTCCCCATATTATTTCTGTAGGGATTTGGGGCAGCACCCCCAAGATGGGGTCAAGGGGCAGTGCTCCTACAAGGTCCTAGGGTAGTGCCCCAAGTGTGCTCCCTATCATAGTACAGGGCGAGGTCAAGGGGAAATGCACTATTTTGATGAGATATTCTCTCTTGTTGTTAAAATGATTTCTATTCACACTATTTTAAGTATTGTGTCTACTAAAGAATTCATTTAGAGTAGCCTAATGTTAAAACAACCTTTCTTCATAGTGATTTGGATGAAGAGATCTATATGGAACAACCACAAGGATTTGAGGTCAAAGGTAAGGAGAACTTAGTGTGCAAATTAAAGAAACATTTATATGGATTGAAACAAGACCTCGACAATGGTATCTAAAATTTGATAGGTTTATGCATCAACATGGACATAGTAGGTTTCACTCAAATCTTTGTGTTTATTTTAAGGGGTTCGATGATAATAGCTACATTATTTTATGTTTAAATGTTGATGATATGCTTGTAGCTGGGTCTAACATGGATCATATTAAGGGGCTAAAATGCCAATTAGCACATGCATTTTCTATGAAGGATTTAGGGGTAGCAAAACAAATCCTTTCTATGAAGATTTGCAGAGATAGGAAGAACAAGAAATTGACATGATCTCAAGTGGATTATATTACGAAGGTGTTACAACATTTCTCTATAGAGAATGCTAAAGATGTCAGCACACCTTTACCTGGTCATTTGAAGTTGACTAAGGAGATGTGTCCAAAGACACAAGAAGAGTAGAATAAGATGGCCAAGGTACCTTACACTTTAGCTATAGGAAGCTTGATGTATGCTATTGTATGTACAAGGCCAAATATTGCACATGTAGTGGGAGTTGTTAGTAAGTATATGAGTCATCCAAGAATTGAGCATTGGAATGCAGTTAAATGGATTCTTAGATATTTAAGAGGAACATCTAGTAAGTGTTTACAGTTTGGGTTCTCTACTACTAATTTACAGGGCCACATTGACTTAGATTTGGAATGGGATATTGATACTAGGCAAAGTACTACAAGGTATGTATTTACTATTTTTGGGGTAATAGCAAGTTGGGTTTATCAATTGCAAAAGGTTGATGCTTTATGCACTAAAGGAGCATAGTATGTTGCTTCTATAGAGGCAACCAAGGAGATGATATGGCTTTAGTTCTTCTTAGAATAATTGGGACACCCTGAGAAGGATAATTATTTGTTTATAGATACTCAAAGCCATTCATCTTGAGAAGAATTCATCTTTGCATTCAAAGAAAAAACACATACAGTTGCAATATCATTTCATTCAGTCAATTCTGGATGATGTACAATTAAAGCTAGAGAAGATACATATGTATGATAATCCAGTAGATATGTTTACCAAGGTAGTAACAAGTGACAAGCTCAACTCTTCTTTAGCTTTGGTTGGTCTTCTAGACTGAACAAAATAAAAGAACAATAGAGTCCCAGTGGTTTGATATTCTAGTGGGAGCTCCAAGTTTAGTAGTTTTATGATTACTCTCCGAGGTTATTATTGTAGAGTTTGATTAGTCTCCAAGTGAGAGATTATTTTGATTTGGAGCCTAATTAGACTTGGAGGTTTATTTGACACAATTTTCTCCCCATATTATTTCTACAAGGGTTTGGAGGCAGCACCTTTGTGGGATCCTGAGCTAGCACCCTAGGTGGGCTCCTTGTCATAGAACAAGGTGGGGTTGAAGGGAAATGCCCCCAAATCCAAAAATGACCTTATATTTTAAAAGGCATTGGTTGCTATTTTTCTTATTGGACAACTTATTCTAGCCCTAATTTTGTAAGTAGTAAAAGCTTGTATAAAAAGGCTTAGGGTTAGGGATTTCATAATATAATGGTGATATTATATCTTCTTGTGTGGTATTAAGCTATAAGGTATTGTAGATTATAATCATTGGATAATAATAATATTGGACTTTTTGGTGGATGTAGCCTAGGGCTTGGGTGAACCATGTTAAAACTTGGTGTCTTGTGTTCTCTTCTATATGATCTATTATTCTCTGATATTGGTTATATTTGCATGCAAAATTTTATTTCTATTTGAGATTAATCCTAACACTAGACTTGCTTCAAAATCATTGGTCAAGTTGTTCCTTAGAATGAAAAATGAAGGTATTGTACAGATTGTAAAGAATTCAAATTCACAAAATTCAAAAAATAAATTTTCTTGGCAAGTAAACAATGCCAAGTGATAGTTTTTCTTAGCATAAGAATGCACCAAGTGATAGGAAAATTGTGTTGAGTAACTTGGTACATGAAGAAGTTGAGTGAACTCGATAGTAAGGGCAACTCAACATAAGAGGATACCAAGTGAGCTCAGTCACTAAAGGGAGGTGGAATTCGGCATAGTGGATTTCGAGTGAGCTTGGTCAACATAGGCAAGGTGGATCATGGTAGGCTCAACCTATAATAAATACAAGGAACTGGAGAACTGAGTTGATGAAGGCACTAAGTGAACTCGGTTAGAACAACAATTTCTCGATGGACTCCGTAGAGACAACACATCTTACACAAACTAGTGAGCTATCTACAGAGTTTCTTTCTAAACATTTCCACCATTAAAACATAAAGAGGACAACAATGAAACTCACAAGTATGAACTCAAATACTAAACATGCAATTGAGAACATAAAGGAGACAACAATGAGCCAAGTATGCCTACTTGCTTGCTTTCTATTCAACTAGCTTAAAACTATTTAAAAATATGGGGGTATTTTGCTTCAACCAGATAACACTAAAACTTCAAATGATAAGACTTAAACTTACAACACTAAGGGTTGCATAAAATAATGCCTAGAGTAATCACTTCTTCTTAGGACAAACCAAAAAGAACTTATAGAATGATAGAGATACTCAAACACATGTTGCTATGAAATCAAACCTTCCTTCTATCCTCTGAACTCTGAATATTCCTCTGATATTCTTCCTTCTCTACTTTGTGTCTTGTTCCTCATCTCTTTCTAATTTTTTTTTGATCAAATGAACGTGATTCTTTCCTTTTGTTTGGCTTCAAAAATGTTTTCCTTTTTTTTCAAATTCAAACTCACCTACCAAGTTAATGAGCATCAGGCAGGGGCAATTGACCATGTCACATCAAAAATTATAACACTCCCCCTTTGTCCCAAGGCAAACAAAGCAAGGGTCACTCCTGATCCAAATTAACTACACCAATACTCCTTCTTAGGTACATAGAAGTTGCTATGCCCAAAGGCTTAGTAAATATGTGTACTAGTTGTTGCTCAAACTTGCAAAATTACATTTTGATGTCTCCATTCTCTAACAACTCTCTGATGAAGTGATATCTAATCTCTATGCTCTTTCTTCTCCCATGGAAGATTGAATTCTTAGATAGTGCAATCAAGAAAATGTTGTCACAAAAGATTGTGGTTCCATCCTATTGCCTTTCATTCAAATATGTCAAGATTCTCCTCAACCAAATAGCATGACATATTGTTGCATTCACTACTATGTATTTAGCCTCTGTAGTAGATTGAGCAACAATAAGTAACTTCTTTGATGCCCATGAAATTGCACCCAATCCCATATGAACCATGTATCTAGAAGTGCTCTTCCTATCATCTAAACTTCTAGCTCAATCATTGTCCATGTAACCAGCTAGCTAATTATCTATAGTATACAAAATCCCATAACCCTTTGTACCATTCACATACATTAGAATCCTCTTTCCTACTTGCCAATGGGAATCCTTTGGTGTTTTCATAAATCTAGAAATCAGACATACTACATCCATCATGTCAGGCCAAGTTGTTGTCAAATACATTAAGCTTCCAACCATACTATTGTATAATGTTGGATTCACATTCTTGCTATAATATTTATTTCTCAACTTTAGATCTAGTACTATTGGTGTGGGAGTTTCCTTGCTATTTTTCATTTTGAATCTCTCCAAGATCTGCCTTGCATACCTTTCTTGAGAGATAAAGATGCCATCATGCATTTGTTTTACTTCTATGCCTATAAAATACTTCAAGAGTCTCAAATTCATTTTTCATGGCATCTTTGAACTCACCAATTAGGAAATTATCATTTCTAGCAAAGATTAAGTCATCTACATACAAGAAAACAATCAACACCTTACCATTGCTACCTTGATGTATAGAGCTCTCCTCAACCTATACACCTTGTGTTCTACACTTGAGACTTCATAACTAGGTTGTTTCTCCACATTAACATCTTCTTTCAATACACCATTCAAGAAGGAGAACTTTACATCCATTTGATATACCTTCCATTGGTGTTGGGCTATAAATGCTATGACAACACACATGGTTTCCATTCTTGCGACTAGGGAATATGTCTCATTATAGTCTCTCCCATACTACTACTTGTATCCCTTGACCACTAAACATGCCTTATGCCTATATATTTTTCCTTTAGCATTACACTTGGTCTTGTAAACCCATTTCACTCCAATTACTTTCTTCTTCAAAGGAAAGTAGTTAACTTCCATGTCTCATTCTTTCAATAGTATCTATATCCTCATCCATGGCAATTCACCATTTCTCCTCATTCATAGCTCCTTCAAAATAAATTGGATCACTATGAGAAAATAATGCAAAATTAATGCTTGAATCATCATAATCTTCCTCATACCTTTCATCTTGGTATATCTCCCTTATACTCTTAGTCTTTCTTGGCAATAGGGAGGCAAGGGTGGGAATTGAATTATTAGTATTATTGCCGCTACTATTTTCTATACTAGGTCAACACTGTCTTGAACTACTTGAAGATATTACTTGGCATGTAAGAGGGTGCTTGCTCTTCTACCTTTTTGTGAAATCCATATTTTCTACTCTATCATCTTGTTGATAACCAATGTCATCTTCTTCTTCATCAATAGTCAACACTTTTCTTGAAGTGCTTGAATATTCATCAACCAAGCCATCCCATGACTGATTTTCAAGAAACTCCACATCTCTTGAAATGATGATCTTCTTTATGATGAGATCATACAATCTATAAGCCTTTGATTCTGAGTTTTAACCTATGAAGATACACTTCACACCTTTGGTTTCAAGCTTCTACCTTTGTTCCTTAGGTAGATGTGCATATGCTACACAATTGAACACTTTCAAGTGTTCAACTATCCATCTATTCCTTGACCATGCCTCAAGAGGAATCTTGTCATGAATTGAATTTGTAGGACACCTATAATCAAATATAATGTTTTTACTATAGCCTCTCCCCAACATTTAG
Organism: Cupressus sempervirens; assembly: GCA_028749045.1. NCBI lineage: Eukaryota > Viridiplantae > Streptophyta > Pinopsida > Cupressales > Cupressaceae > Cupressus > Cupressus sempervirens. The sequence continues at coordinate 831,669,336 of CM053790.1, read as the reverse complement.
TTGGGAGCCCTTTTTCTTTCATCATGCTTCTAGCCATTTTAATAATGGTCCTATTCTTCTCAGCCACTCCATTTTGCTATCGAATATAACTAGATGTAAGATCCTTCACTATGCCATTCTTCCTACAAAAAATTAAAACTGTATTGGAGGTATATTCCCCTCCTTTATTTGACCTAACGACCTTAAGATAATGTCCACATTATTTTTTAGCCAAGGCCTTAAATTAGCCTCGAATTTGTTCTTCAATAAATGCACCCATGTCCTACGAATGAAATCATTAATGAATTTCATAAAATAAGCACTCCCTGCAATAGAAGTAGTTTTCATAGGGCCTACTAAATTAGAATGCAATAATTCTAATGGTTCTTTAGCCCTTCTATGATTTGTAGAATTAAAGGGAAGCCCATGTTCCTTACCCAAAACACAAGCCTCACACTTGTCACATGAATCTACTATGCTTAGAAAACATCAAGTCCATTTTTTTATTGGACAACAAATTTAAACAAGAAAAGCCAAGATGTCCATACCTAAGATGCCAAATCTTAGAGGGGTCTTCAATCATGCTCCTAAGAGTTGATTGCAAATGTACTACTATACATGTATACTTGGGAGGTGTAACACTAACTTGAGAAGATAAACATGCCTCTATCCTCAAAGGGAACATCCACTTCTTTATCATTTAGACTACTACAAGTAGTCTATTAATCACATACTTCTAATTGATGACACACTTTTTATTTTCCATCAGCACTTTGTAACCATTTTGAATGAGTTGTACAACACACATCAAATTGTGCTTCATACTGGGGGAAAAATATACATTCTATATCTCCTTCTTAGGTCTTGCTTGGTGTGGACCATGATAGATCCATTGCCCAATATGGGAATGGTTTCCTTATTTACCATTTTAATTTTAGAGTTAAAATTCCTATTAGTGAAAGAGAATAAACTTTCATTACCACTCATGTGGTTGTTACAATCATTGTCTAGCTACCATACCTTAGGGTTTCCTTCTTCACCAATATTACTCATGTTGAAGGCTATGTGATTGTTTACATGTCCCATATTCACATCAGCTAGATTTGCATTCTATTTTGACTAATCACCTTGTTTCTTCTAGCATTCCCCTAGAATAATTCCCATACTTATGAGAGTAGTAGCATTCTACATTTCTCTTATTAAAGTTGTAATTCTTCTTACCTCATCTAGAGCTATTTTGAGAGGTGCTTGCTCCCTCTTGTTTGCTTTCTCATCCTGAAATTTCTACACTAGTATTCCTTTGACCATTCCTTCCATGACCTCTCCATCTTGAGCCTCTACCAAAGCCATTTATTCATCTCCCCCTACCTCTTGAGTTCTCTTGAGCCTTCAAAGATTGTTTTTGGGAAGTTGTTTCTGATCTATTGATATGGTGCTCATAGTTTTGAAGAGTTCCCATCAACTTGTCCATGGTCAATGAGTTTAGGTCCTTTTCTTCCTCAATGGTCATCACATGGTTTTCATATTTTTGAGATAAGCTCCTCAATATCTTTTTCACAATCTTTTACTCTTCATAATCTTCTCCATTTGATTTGAGCTGATTTATCAAAGTGGAGATTTGTGAGCTAAACTCTGCAATAGGTTCATTTTCCTTCATTTAAAGGTTCTCAAACTCTCTTCTCATTATCTATAACTTTACTACTTTGACCTTATCAGTGCCCTTGAAGTTCATCTCAAGGGTATCCCATTCTTCCTTTGAATAATTTATTGCTACAATATTTGGAAAGACAGTCTCTATCATTGTTGCCTTAATCTGGAAAAATTCTTTCTCCTTGTCTCCTTCAACTAAGTCTTATGTGGGTTTTTGAGGGAAGCATACAATGCTTGGATGATAACATCATTAAACCCATTGATCACAAACTCCCACAAATCATTAGCTACCATTATGGTTTTCATCTTCTTCCCTCATGTATCATAATTATGCCCATTAAAGGATGGTGGCTATTGTCAGATCTTTCTTACATATTCTTCCATGTCAAATGTACCCAGAATACCCTAACTCACTGTGGATGTCAGGCCTCAAAGCTTTGATACCATGTAAAGAATTCAAATTCACAAACCTCAAACAAAAATTGCTTGGCAAACAAACATTGTCAAGTGACAATTTTGCTCTTCACAAGAAGGTGCCAAGTGAGAGGTAGATGGTGTCGAGTAACTTGGCACATGAAGAAGTTGAGTGAACTTGAAAGTAAGGACAACTCAACGGAAGAGGATTTTGAGTGAGCTCATTCATCGAAGGGAGGTGGAACTCGGAAAAATGGATGTTGAGTGAGCTTAGTCAACAAAGGGAAGGTGGACCTTAATAGGCTAAACACAAAACAAATAAATGGTACTAGATAAGTCGATTGATGAAGGCACTAAGTGAACTCAGTTAGAATAGAAGCTACTTGGTGGACTCGATAGAGACAACACGTATTACACAACCAAGTGAGCTATCTACATGATTTCTATTTGAATATTTCCACTATTAAAACATAGAGAGGACAACAAAAAATTTGTAAGTATGAAATTCCCAAATGCTAAAAAACATGCAATAGCGAACAAAAAGGAGACAACAGTGAGCCAAGCATGTCTTCTTGCTTGCTTTCTATTTAACTAAGTCAAAAAAATTACAAAATCTAGGAGCATTCAGATTCAACTAGAGAACACTAAAACTTCAAATGATAAAACTTAAACTTACAACACTAAGGGTTGCATAAAATAACACTCAGAGAAAACACTGCTTCTCAAGACAAACCAAAAATAACTTGCAAAATGATAGAGAGATTCAAACACGTGTTTCCATGAAACTAAACCTTTCTTCCATCTTCTAAACTATAAATATTACTTTGATATGATCTACCTATCTTCTTCCTTCTCTACTCTATGCTCTACTTCTTCTCTCCTTCTAATTTTCTATCTAATCAAATGAATGAGATTCTTTCCTTTTGTTTGGCTTCAAAAATGCTTCCCTCTCTTTTCAAATTCAAACTCACCTACCATGTTAATGAACATCAGGTGGGTAGGTGGAAATTTGGCTCCAAGGGCAACTGACCATGTCACATCAAAAAATATGACATAGATCAAAGGCTTTATTTAGTGTGTTTTCAAATTATAACCTTGAAACAAAGCATATCTTGATAATTGGTAGCATATAAAAACTGATATTAGAAACATATAAATTCAAAGTTCTAATTTAAGTTGGATGTATGAATTAATTGTGAAGACTTATTAATTAACCATCCTCTCTAGCTATAGCTTTGTTTCATTCTTGCTTGGTGTCTTTTAATTTCAGATTGGATCTTGGTTGGCTATGAAACCTTATCACTTAGGTAGAAATATTGAAATTAATGTGTTTTTTGAACTATATCCTTTGTAATAGGTAGAGGAAAATAAATTAAATAATAATAATAAGAATGTTCTATTAACAAGTCTTGCATGAAAGTGAACATCTATATGGATCTCATAGTTGCATTTCAATACCGTGTGTAGACTTTGAGTAGAACAATAAACATTAACGATGGATCACATTCTGGAAAAGTCTCTTACTATTAGATTGTATTAGTGTTTCTTTGTCTTATCCTTTGATGAAAAAAAATCAAGTTTAAACAAATCTTCTACCTAGTGGCTCTCGATTCACATGTTGTTAGAAAATGCGTACAAGGAGACTATATAAATACTATACTTATGTATTGAAATTTTAATAGTTTCAAACATATGCACATATCAAAATAACCATATGTGATAAATTTGGTTTATTTTGTATCTTAGTTGATCTATTAGAGTAGATGAGGCTACTTTCTACACATGATTATGACCCCCTTTGATAGAGTAATGATGATAGATTGTTGTTATGTGATAAGTCATTATGTCTACATTGAAATTCTTCCTCAGGGATTAGTATTAAATTCTAAAAAGTTCTTAAATAGATTTTAGTTACTTTAAATATTCTAATATGGAGAATTTGTTAAAATTAAATTAGTATCAAATTATTCAGTGTGCCAGTACCCCAGAATTTTGTTTTCACGTAACCAACCATGTCACATCAAAAAATATGACACAAATCAAAGCCTTTATTTAGTGTGTTTCCAAATTATAACCTTGAAACTAAAGATATCTTGATAATTGGTAGCGTATAAACACCAATATTAGAAACATATCAATTCAGAGTTCTAATTTGAGTTGGATGTATGCAATGAATTGTGAAGACTTATTAATTAATCATCCTCTCTAGCTATAGCTTTGTTCCATTCTTGCTCGATGTATTTTAATTTCATATTGGATCTTAGTTGTCTATGAAACCTTATTATTTAGGTAGAAATATTGAAATCAATGTGTTTTCTTAACTATATCCTATGTGATAGGTAGAGGAAAATTAATTAAATAATAATAATGTTCTATGAACTAGTCTTGCACAAAAATGAGCGTCTATATGGATCTTAGAGCTGCATTTCACCACCATGTGTAGATTTTGAGTAGAACAATAAAAATTAATGAGGAATAACATTCTATAAAAGGCTCTTATTGTTAGATTGTATTAGTGTTTCTTTCCCTTATCCTCTAATCAGAAAAATCAAGTTTAAAAAAATCTTCTACCTAGTGGCTCTCGATTCATGCTATTAAAAAATGCGCACAAGGAGACTGTGTAAATAGTATACTTATGTATTGAAATTTTAATATTTTTGAAAATTTTCACATACTGGAAGAACCATATGTGTTAAATTTGGTTTTTTTTTTTTTTTATCTTAGTTTATCTATCAGAGTAAATGAGGCTACTTTCTACACATGATTATGACCCCCTTTGATAGAGTAATGTTGAAAGATTGTTGTTAAGCAATAAGTCATTATGTCTACATTGAGATTATTCCTTAGGGATTAGTATTAAATTCTCAAAAATTCTTAAAATAGATTTTAGTAACTTTAAATATTATGATATTGAGAATTTTTTAAAAGTAAATCAGTATCAAATTATTTAGTGTGCTAGCACCCCAGAATTTTGTTTTCATGTGATGGTTTCTTGACTATGCCAATATCTTCATGGGTAGCATTGGAATACAAATATGTGAGTTTGAACATAGATATGAAACAAAAATTTCCATTTTGAAGTGTTAGATAGATATTAAAAAGAAGGAAACTAAAACCTAGCATATAATATATTGCAATGATTTTGAAATCTTTCATTGTTGGAAAGTTATGTTTTAATTGTATGATGCTTCAATGCTTGGTTAAATTACATGAAATAAGTATGGTGTATCATGTCCTTATAAAGATAATTAAGAAAATCAGACAAACATTGGAAATTCAGCTAAACTTTGAACATCTAACTGAATTTCTATAGAAATGTTTGCTCATAGATTGTTGCCCAATTTGGCTAAATTGCTTGACTATAGGTTGGCTAGACTTGTCTATTGCAATACATATTTTCATGTACATTGATCAGTTCTTGAAGATGCTAGGAATAATATGTTGTTTACTTTTTAAGTCGATGTTGCTCTCAGATATTTGACTATGTGATGATTTTTATCCTTCATCCTATTTACCATATTGGTCATGGGATAGTTTTACATGACATATCTAATGATAGCACTTTATGAATTTCTTTTGATGGTTACTTACATATTTCATATATGCATATATGAAGGTTGTGATGTGATTTGGAAACAAGGATGGTTAATTTATTTTGATTATTATAAGCTGGATCCTAATCTAATTATGTGATTTTGTGAGTTTCTGAGTGGTTACAAATGGTTTTAGGACACGATATTATTTACCAAATAATTCCATTACTACTTGTACTTTTTCTTAGATAGCCTTCCTCAATTTTGGGTTGGGTATCTTTCATGTCAAGTAAGATTCTAGGGAAGCTTAACAACTTTGTTGAAGGGTGGTAAAGCACACCTACAATATTCTTCCCATTGTGTTCTTAGACATTTTTTTGAAGCTTCTATCAAAGGTTAAAATAATTGACAAAATCTGTACATCTTGGTATTTTCGTAACTGAATTATGGTTTCTTTTAGACTTGACCATATATGTAGATGTATCATTTTTGTTAAATTTAATGACAAGTGATCAAAAAATGCTAACTTTTCAATGTTAAAATGACTTTTAATCCCTTTCACTTTTTCATTTTATGGAGATTGTTGATGTGGCATTGGATTTGTAAGGGCAGTCTCTACATATGGTATCAGAGCTCTTGGTTCCACACTTGGGCCTTGAGTTTACTATGCTAGACACACGACTGTAAGTTAACTAGCTTAGTTTATGTGTATGGGTTGATGACATGGGTTGCATGTTGTGTCTCCAATTTATGAATACTTTGCAATAGAAGAATATGATGCTCTTTATTTATGACAAGATTTTGGGTGAACATTGCATTTATTAAAAGATTGTCAAAATGAAAAATTTCTGAAATGATTGGTAATCTGGGTACCTCATATGATTTTGATTAAATTTTTATTTAAATCATGTGATAGTATAAAATGCATATTTTTGCATTATACTTGAAGTATTTATTTTTGTGCATGTATGATGCAAAAAGGGAGTAAATTTCTATTAACTATTGAGATAGTCACATGATGGTTGACATTTGTACTAGGTTATGGGTGTCTACCAAATGAAGACTTGGCTTATGATAGAAAAGAAAAGAGCAAGTATTTTATTGTGTAAATAAAATGTGTGATGCACATATTGTGTAGTGATTATTTTTATGCTAGATTTATGTGGTTTATTAAGTAACCAAGTATGATAAGTAGGAAGAACATTGATTTAGTTTGGAAAAATATTACATATTTCATTATGCATTTAGAAATGTGTGATTACCAAGACAAATTTCGTGTCATGAATGTGAAGCTTGGTTATGTTCTTAGTGATCCTTAGACACAAGGTGTCATTAAACATCTACTCCCTCTTAGTGATTAGTGAGATTCATTGTGCCTTATGTGAATTGGCTTTCATTGATCATGTTCAATTTTTATGAACTTTGATGCGATGAAGGGCTAGCTTGAACTATTTTTCTTTTGACCACCTAGCTATTTATTTCTTATGTCACTTATCTTATGTGACTCTTGGTTGCTTTTATTTTATTAGTTTTGTGCCTCCTAGTTGTGATGGGACTCAAAATCACCTTCTCAATTTGAGTACCATTCCAAGCTTTTGATCCCTTTAAAGAACTTTTAATAGATGTGTACCCAACTATCATTTTGAGTCCTAAGAGTTTTTTATTGTTTAGAACACCTTTCATTCAACATATCCACTCATTCCATGAAGGTAAATTACCATTCTGCATCATTATGTGAAGTTCAAATTTGAGCAATGTCCAAATCTACATTTTTGCCTGTGTCAAACAACTATAGGAGGTCTAGTATTCAATTAAATATCTAGTACCTAGTAATGTTTCATGACTCACTGCTATGGGGATATTTATTATCCATATCAAAGAACCTATGTTTCAGATTTCAAGTCATTTCAACATGTTTTGACTAGGTTTTGAATCCCTCAAAGCTGATTATTTATTGTTGTCATGCTGATGCTAATTGTTTAGAACTTTGGGAAGCCTTATTTGACCAGTTATATCTTTGACCTAGTTGACCAAAATGACATAATTCCTTTCACATTTCATTCTAGAGGTTAGAGACTTGTTATTTTTTTTTATTCAAGTTTATGAAAAATCCATTTGATTAGTTGTCAAACACGATTCCATTTGTAATTTGTAAACTTTTATTGGTGTCATAAAGTGTAGATTGGTTAGTAGACCTATTCGGGATGTCATAACTCTAAATGGGTGTTGTTAGGCCCAAACATTAAACTCCATATATGATTAGGAATAACACCCACTTTTATTGGCTTGGTGAGATTATTGGGGGGGGAGAATTGTATTAGGGAATGTTCTTTAGGTTAAAAATATTTTAATGGCCTCTTATGTTGTATTCCTGGTGAGAGGTGATTCAAAAGTCTACATGAAGGAGAAACCTGCATGGAGGTCCTCTTGCCAAAAATTCATGACGAGGATTCAATTTGCCTCTAATTTGGCTATGGACATGTAGTACAAGCTACTAGTTTATGATAGTCTGTGAGTTAACCATGTGATGTAGAGGCAACTAGTACCAAATGTAAATAGCATGGGTGATGAATCGACAATTACAACAAGCATTACTAATTAAAAGATAAAGAAATCTACTTTTTCATCAAATGCAAGGGAATGAAAATCATTTGACCCCGTATCATGAATTTGAAAGCATCCACATTTGCAAAAGAATATGTCAATAAAAATTTGTGGTATTCAGGTGCCTTTTGTAGTGAGGACGCTTTCATATTTTTAGTCCCACATTCGAAATGGGAGGTATCTCATATGTTGTTATAAACACAAATGCACAATGTCTAAATGTGTTTAAGACATTTGGCTTTTGAAGCCACAAGTAATTCATAAGGGTCGACATGGCCGACTAGATAGTGACGAGAGAAACCAAATTTTGAAAAATGTGTGTAGTGACGCAGTGTACATTGAATAGATCTGATTGAAAAATGAAAAGCTGCCATGTGGCAAAATTCTGGAGGCATTTCATAAGATTGTAATAGGGAGGCTATGGAGCTTCGAAATTACTTGAAATTCAAATTTCAAATGTTGCATATGGAAATGTGGGGCTTGCATAGGAAGATGAAAAATTAAATCATGACACATTCTACCCAAGTAGCATAGGATGTGGTAGACGTTGACCAATGGCATGTTGCCACATGGGATAGTTGATCAAACCTAGTTTGACCCAAAGTTGCATAGATGGATGGAAAATCAAATTTCCTAAAATAATAATATTTTATTATTTCCTCCAGAAAGTTATGTGCTGGTTTTTTTTTTTAAATCAAAAGAATTATAAGCTAAAGTTTTAACTTTAGGATATTTTAAATTTTTGAGAAATGAAACGCAGACTAGAGAGCCGGTATAGGAGCTTGATTTTCAAAACAAGATTCTGGCTATTTCTAATAAGAAAATATAGCAGTATTATATATTGCCAGAATTAGGAGAGAAAAAAATTTCCATTTTTGGAGTTTTTTTTCACATAGAATGCCATTTACTTAAATTATACAAGGTTTTGTCTGAGATACTCAGGTTGCAACCACATTTAGGTATTGAAGTCTAGATTTGATTTCTAGTGAAATGGTGAGTGAAAGAATGTAAAAGGTATAAAAATATAGTTAGGGGCAAAATTTTTTACATCCAAGTCAGTTAAATGGAGGTATTATCAATATTACAGATATCTAGGGCAACACAAGGGTTTTCATCATTCATAAGAGATATTTCCAAGTTTCTTATAGAATAATGATGAAAATCATATCATATTTCATGGGTAGAAAGATGAGAGATGTTTTAAAAAAATGGGGAATGAGGATTCAAGTGGACACATGTCACTTCTAGATTAGATTTGGGATTTCATTCCTTCCTAGATATCTTTCTCTTTCTCATTCTTTGTAACGGTTGGTTCTAGTTTATCTGTGAGACCACATTGTTGGATCCAGAGCTGTGATTCCACCACATTCTTTAGTATATTTATCTTGTATGAACAACATTAGTTAAGCTAGTATAGATAATTTTGATCTATTTAGTGGTTTTATGAATTATTTTACATGCATCTGAATCTCTAGTTTCAAAGAAATGAATACAATGAGCAGGAATCTCTTAGTTTCATTCTGATTCTCATTTGCTATCACTGTAATCTACAATGTTTTGAGGTTTAGGGAAAAAGAATTTAGATCCATTTACATCCCCTTAAGGCTATATATCTCCCTATAGCTCCCTGGGTGTAAGCATATAAAAAGCATCATTCACCCTACAGAAGTGTGGATTGCTTTGTCTTAATTACAACTAGGGGTAATAATTATAAATTTGCATGGTTAAGCTATATTCCCCATAAGGATTAAGACTAGGCCATGATTTCATACTAGCAATTGTGTACATTAGGTGTGAGAACATGTAAAACCCCTGACTCACATGGAATCTAGTTAACTGGTGGTGAAGGGCATCACTAATCATTTCTCCCCAATCTATAAATTGTTTTCTAGTGGTGAAGGTATTAATGTACAAAAACATCCAATCCTAAAAATCTTCAGTCATCTGATTTCCCACCACTCTATTGAGGAGAATTATCATATTAGAAATATCTTCATTAAAGATATTTCTACGTAACACTCTTGGCAACTGTGACTATCCTCATCTAGGTTGATCTAGCCAACTCCTAGCAATTCATTCAAACATGTTTTCTTATTCTGATGGAAGTATCCTCATGCACCTTCTTTCAATATTTTTTTGAATTCCTCTCTTACTCGCAATTTGAACATGATGGAAATAGACACTAGATCTAACCTTGCCACGATATTACCTCTTGAGGTCTTGATGTCCCAGGAATTCTAATTATATGCCTTGATACATTCCAAAACTAAATTTGCTCATTGAACTGCAAGTGGGTATCCTCCTACATGGGTTAGATCACTTTCCAATGTTCATTGTGTGAGGGGTGATTTATCTTCTCCACTCATCATTTTCCAAAATTTTGAAACCTCCATATGTCCCATCTTTGTATCTGATGTCTCAGAAGCATGCTTTTTTTTTAATATCACAGGAGGCTCTTTACTATGGAATTTATACCTCATAATATCGCTTACCAAATTCCTTGATCAATGTTCCTTCAACTTTGTATTTTCAAATTATTGACTTTGAGGCATATGGATTCACTTAAAGTATTATTGACTTTCCTTTCTAGCTAAAGTTCACTACTTGATTCAGAAAAGCATTTCAACTAATGTTTTCTTCTTTTCAATGTTCTTAGGTATATGCAAGCCTTTGACCAATTAATCTTCCTTGTTTCATTATTAAGCGTTCACATTATAAAATAAAAAATCCAATGATGGCCTATTGTTGAGGCATTTTATCCAACAAGTTAGCAGCTCTACTAGATGGATGCAGGTACATTCAGATTTAGCATTTTGTCAAACAATTGATGTGCTTGGTTTATGTTTTGTACTTTGTGCTTCATTAAGTTGCACACATGGTTTGAGGAATTTGGTTGAACAAATCACGTGTCTTCAAACTTAACTTTTCAAGCCTTTACCATATTTGACATAATATTTTTTTAGACGTAGGGTCAGATCCAACTTGGGCTACAATGTAGATTTCCACTTCAAAATATTGTGGTAATGCTCCACATTTTATTGAATATTCCTTGTGTGTAGAATGAAATTACATGGTCTGTTAAAACTTATTCAAATTCTCCATAACATTAATATCAAATAGATTGTCTCCTTTACTATGCACATTCATATATATACCAATAAATTTAGAGTTTTATATGCCTTTTATAGGTTGCAAAAGATGCCATGCCTAGATAGTGAAAAAAATTTGGTCAAACATGTCATGTACGCTATTTATGGTCAGGTTGAAGATGTAAAACTTTTATTAAGTAGCTTTCATGCTTGGTCTATGTTCCATCAAAGCCACAGATCTACAAAGAGGACCTTTAATTAGATGCTTGACATGCCTAGCTTGTGATGGATGAGAAACATGCATTTATGAGGCTATCTTCAGATGCACACAATATATTTGGTATCTTCTTTTTCGTTCATTAATTAAATTTTTTTATAATGGTAGTTAGACATTGACAAATCAATGGAGCACATCCCCATTACAAGGGAAGATTAAGTAAAGAAAACACATCTAGAGTCCAATATCGAATATTCACATTGTTGCTTATTATAATTACAATTTTTTGCTCCAAATCCAAATTCAATGTTTTAGGCTAACACTAGAAAAGAAAGTTGGCAAAAAGCAGAGGAGTTGTAAAATAACTAGGAATAGATAATGACTAGCACTGCTTTTGACAATTGTACTTGCCCCGATTCAAAGATTGTTTGCAACCAAAGGCTGGTTAAACATTGGTTGCACATTTGGCAGGTTGTCTTGCAGAGGAGATGAAAATGTTGTCTGAATGAAAAGAAGTGATCCAAGGCCCAGAGCAATCCCACAGTTGTGATTCACCAAAGGATCGTTATTTTCTGACCAAGAGCTATGCCCGTTGTTATCCACCATTCTCAACTCTCCACTCTCTAGCAAAACTAGAGCATTATAGTTATTAGTACCATTGTTCCCAACTTCATTGTTACCATCAATTATCACCAACCCATCATCTATTAAGAGAAGAATACATGGGCTCATTTTGGTAACCATCTAGAATGGAGACTCTGAAATGCTTTGCTGGGTTGTTATATTTATAACATTAACACAATGGTATTCCAAGCCAAGTCCCCCAAGATTATTGAAAGAAACATACAGATATTGTAACTTTGAAAGCTGGCCTAGAGATTGAGGCAACTTCCCAACCCATTGATTCTTTTCCACATAAAACTCTACTAGGTTCACACAATTTGTAATGGATTTGTGTCAGGATTACGTTAAAAAGTTGGAGTACATAGTGAGAGAGTATTTTAGTACATGGAGAGAGAGGGATTATGTGAGAGAAGGGAAACCCAAACCTATACTTCTCTCTAAAAGTTTTAGTATGCAGAAGGAGGTAGTATGGGGAGAGAGAAAATTTTGAAGGAGAGAAAGAAATGCAAACTCAAACCTTTAACTTCCCTCTAAAAGATATAGTATGAGGAGAGATAAAATGTTAGAATAGTGGAAAATAATTTCTCTCTCTCTAACTCTCCATTAATTAACTTAATTAGTTCTCTCTCTCTCATAAAATTATCTGGGCAACAACTGGCTCTATATGGGGACAAGAACTGTGCAAGATGTTGAACGAACCCAAAGTTAAGAAACAATAGTGCCTTATCACAAGGGGTATAGAGTCACTATAAAAGGAGATAAATCTAGGAAAAAGGGACTAAGTACAACAAAATTTGGAACATGACCAAATAGAAAAGAAAAGAAGGCACAACAAAAACTCCTAACTAAGATATGTACAATGCTGCAAACTACATGCCTTACTGATGATAATCCTTCAAATGTTGCCCATTGTAAGGCAAGGGCAACTAAGTACCACTGAGATATGATAAGATGAAGGAATGTTTTCCACATACATCTTTAATCTAGAATGGGCCTCTCCATAAGGAGTCAAACTTTCCATGTAGACCTTTTGGCTCTCTACGCTTGTCCCAAAGTAAGACAAGATCACCTTATTGGAAGACCCTCTGTTTGGCTTTCTTATCAAACAACTTTTTAACTTAGGACTATTGTTCCTGTATCCTATCTACAACCACTTCTCTTTCCTTTTCTAGTTTACTCAAATATAATATTCTCTTTTCAAGAGCATCTTTGAATTCATGGTTTTCAATAGCACTCTATAACTTCAAAGTAGATAATTCCAGAGGAAGGGGGAAAATTGCTTCAGTACCATATATGATTTCAAAGGGAAATAACCCTATTTCTCTCTTCTTAGTAGTATGATCTACCCAAAGAGCATCATACAAGTGCTTGTTCCAGGACCTCTGATTAACATCTATAATTATCTGCACAATGGACATAATATTTTTATTGCTCGATTCCACTTGGCCATTTCCTTGTGTGAATTAATCTAAGGAGTGAGAGAGAATGATTCCATATTAAAATGTGATTATGTCCAGCAGTGGATGAAGTATGGATAGGACCAATAAAGTCTAGACCCCATTGTTGAAAGGGTGCTTCGATCACTATTGGTTTCAAGGGTAGTGCTGCTAACTGGACTCTTTGTTTGAAATATTGACAAGAGTCACATCTCTTGACCCATTCTTCTACATATTTGAACATTTTGGACCAATAAAAATAGTTTGTCAAAATTTTATATGATGTTACCAATGCTGAGTAATGACCTCCACATGCTTCATTATGAAACAATTGAAGCAACTCCTTTCTTTGTTTAGAGTCCACACATCTTAAGAAAGTATCATCTATTCCTTTCTTGTACAAATTGTCACCCCAGATAATGTACTTCATAGATTTCAGTTTTAAGGTCCTCTTTTCTTTTGGTGATAGATTAGTTGGGCACTCTCCATATGTTAGAAAATAGGCAATATTGGAAAACTAATCATCAACATTACCAATGAATAAAACAAATGGTATTTCTTTTTTTGTCTATTCTTCATCGTTGAAAGATCCTTCCACAATAGCTTTACACAAACCATTTCTTCTAACAAGCTTCATAGGTTTGATATCAAGATCATATTTTGGTACTTTAGCTATCCAAGAGGCCCTTTTATTCATACCAATCTCTTGTTGTGTTAGAAGAGTCTTCACCACCGAATCAGGAACAAATGCTTTGGAGTGAGAGTTTAGGATGTAAAACCTAAATGGTTTCACTACTCTCACTAGAGCATATGCATTCTTCTCTATCAAATAATTTTTCAATTCATATTTCTTAAGAGGGATACTCATGAATGATATCAAGGTCTCGGCATTATGTTTTTCAGGTTGAGTCCGTATACAAGATAAGTTGTTCTTAGATGCATAGCAATACAAATGAATTTTTTTAGAAAAATCTGGATAAGAAAGGGTAGGGTCATTAGCAATCACAATTTTGATTTGTTCAAAAGAAGCCTTACTTTCCTTTGTCCATTTAAAATTTCTATTCCCTTTCATCATACCCACAATTGACTTTGTAATCTCAGAGAAGTCTAATACAAACCTCCTTATGAAGTTTATCTACCCAAAGAAAGACCTGACCCCTGGTTTACTCATGGTAAGTGATAATTGTTGGATAGCTTTTACCCTTTTAGGGTTTATCTGAATACCTTCTTCAAAGACAATATGTCCAAGTAATTTCCCTTCTATCACTCCAAATATATACTTTTTAGGATGCAGTGAAATGCCATGGGTTTGACATCGATGCAAGACAAATTTCAAATGATGCACACGATCTCTTCTATGTTTTGAAAACACTGTCAGATCATCAAGGTACATGATAATGATCTTATTCTTGAGATCTACAAATGAATGATCCATTTCTTGTTGAAAGGTGGCTCCATCATTTATCAAACCAAAATGCATATGATCATAGGAAAACTACCCCACATAGTGGTAAAAGCTATTTTATGTTGATCTTCTGGTGCAACATTGATCTAATTATATTTGGAGAAACAATCTATCATTGACATGAGATTAGAACCAAATAATAACTACAAAAATGATCCATGAAAGAGAGCCTATAATTACCCTTAAGTGATGACTGGTTCAAATTTTAGAAGTCGACACATTTTCTTATCTCACCATTCTTGTTTCCGATTGGTACAATATCTTCCCTAGTACATACCATAGAATACATCAAGCTTCCTACAACTAAAGCATAGGGTACCTTGGACATCTTATCTTCCTCTTCTTCTGTCTTGGGTGACATCTCCTTAGTCAACTTCAAATGACTAGGTAAAGGTGTTATGACAACTTTGGCATTCTCCATAGAGAAATGTTGCAACACCTTCTCAACATAATCAGCCTGAGATAACATCAATTTTCTATTCTTCCTATCTTTTCAAATCTTCATACAAAGGATTTTTTTCTGCCCCCAAATCCTTCATAGAAAATGCTTGTGCTAACTGGGATTTCGGCCCCTTAATATGATCCATGTTAGACCCAACTACAAGCATATCATCAACTTTAAACATAAAATAATGTAGCTATCATCATCCAACCTCTTAAAATAAACACAATAATCTGAATGACACCTATTGTATCTATGGTCATACATAAAACTGTCAAATTTCAGATACCATTGTTGAGGTGCTTGCTTCAAGGCATATAAACTTTTCTTCAATTTGCACACTAAGTTCTCCTTACCTTTGACCTCAAATTCTCGTGGCTAAGCCATATATTTCTTCATCCAAATAACCATGAAGGAAGGCTATTTTAACATCAAGTTGTTCTAAATGCAAATCTTTAGTAGCTACAATACTTAAAATAGTATAGATAGAAGTCATTTTCACAACAAGAGAAAATATCTCATCAAAATAAATGCCCTTTTTCTATGCAAATCCTTTTACAACTAACCTGGCTTTAAATCTTTTCTTACCTCCTTCCTCTTTTTTTAACCTATAAACCCACTTATTTTTTAAAGCATATTTACTTTTAGGCAATTTGTATCAATCCCAAGTCTTATTTTTCAGCAGAGATTCCATTTCTTCTTTCATTGTAGACTCCCACTGAATCTTAGTATCCATCTGCACAGCTTCATCATAACATTCAGGTTCACTAGAATTAGTTAGTAAAACTAAATAGAAAGAGGGAGAAAATCTTTCTAGAGCTCTAATTTACCTTGTTGACCATCTAACATTTGTTGGTGTGTGTAGTATTTGTTGCTGCTATTGTTTCACATCATGAGGAATGGCTAGAACATCATCTTTTGGAGTATCATCTAGCACTACATAATCATCTTCTTTCTTCTCATGTTGCTCCAATAGATCTTTGTACAACACTTTCTTATTGAATATGGCATCCCTGCTTCTTACAATTTTATGATTTTTGAAAATCCCAAAGCCTATATCCAAATTCATTAATGCCATATCCAAAAAATACACATTTCTTAGACTTAGCTTCCAACTTGGTTCTATTTTCAAAATCTATGTGAGCAAAAGCTTCACAACTGAAGGTTTTGAGAAAAAAATAACTCACCTTTTTACCGGTCCATGCTTCCTCTATAATACCACAACCCAAAGGAGTAGAGGGACCTCTATTAATCAAATATACAACAATATTGATAGCCTCCACCTGCATGTATAAGGGCAACCCAACATACAACCTCATGTTGCTTACACACTCCATTATAGTCATGTTCATGCGTTCAATCACTCCATTTTCTTGTTGAGTCCTTGGAATATTTTTATGTCTACAAATACCATTAGTGGAGCAATAATCTTCAAATTAATGACTACAATATTCATCGTGATTATCAGATCTAAGACATTTTAATTTCTTACCAACCTCATTTTCAAGCAAGCATTTCCATTTCTTAAAAGTTTGAAATACATGAAATTTTTGTCTAAGAAAATAAACCCATACTTTTCTAGTTGCATCATCAATGAATGTAACATAGTAATGAGAGTTACCAAGGTAAGATACCTGAACCTATCCCTATACATCTATATACACAAGGTCTAATTTCTCCTTTTTGTTTTCCTTCCCAATCTTCACAAAACTCACTCTCTTTTATTTTCCATTAACACAACTTTCACAAAAATCCATATTAACACATTTTAGGCCTGGTAAAACTTTCTTTGAATGAAGTACTTTCATACCCTTCTCACTCATGTACCCAAGTCAATTGTGCCACAACATTGTATCAGAATCTGTAATAGCTATTTGTTCTCTTGTGCAACTGCAACAATTGTATTTGAACATTCATTTTTCTTTGAAACAATTAAAGTAGAAGGAACGATATGACCTATACAAAGATGTAAGGTGCCTACTTTCACACCTTTTTCTACCACAAGGGAACCTTTTGAAACCTTCCAATTTTTATCATTAAAAATAACTATACAACCCTCATCACCAAGTTGCCCTGGTGAAATTAAATTCCTACTCAGGCTTGGAACATGTCTTACCTCATGTAGTAGTGAATGATTCCCATTCTACAACCTAATCTTAACTTTTCCCTTTCCAACAATCTGATAGGGTTCATTATCCCCCAAATAAACAAGTCCAAAATCCCCTTGGACATAATCAATGAAATAACCTCTATGAGGTGTAGCATGAAATGAAGCACCAGAATCTAAAACCCATGAATCATTAACACTTTCTAAAGATAGAAGCAAAGCATCCTCTTCAAATTTTTTACTTACCACATTTTCCTCCATGTCTCCATTTGGTTTTATCTCCTTCATTTTTATTTCGATTCCATCAATCTTTCTTTTTATGCCCTAGTTTCCCATAGTACCAATAGTTGTTTGGTCCTCTTCATTGAGACCTCCTCCCCTTTGAATTTCCTCTTGATTTCTCATGATTTTTGCAATTACTTCCTCTCTCAGATGTTTTGCCCCTACTTTGTGCATTCAAAGAACTTCCTAATGTAGATCCACCTAAGGATTTCCTATGAGTTTCCTCACTCAAAATAAAATTGATCATATCATCATATTTTAAGGTACTAGATCTAGGAATAGAATTACTCACATCCATTACCAAGCGATTCCATCTTTCAGGCAAAAAACACAAAATAAAGAGAGCCCTAATTTCATCATCAAAATTAATTTCCACAAAAGATAATTGACTAGTAATAGTATTAAACTCATTTAAATGATCTGCAATAGATACACCTTCTACCATTTTCATATTAAATAAACACTTCATGAGAAATACCTTATTTAAAGCAGAGGGCTTTTCATACAATTTCACTAGGGTTTACATCAATTCTTTTTTCGTCTTTAATTTTGTAATATTAAATGCCACTGATGGTGACATGCATAATCAAATGCTTCCAAGTGCCTTTCTATCTAAAATACCCCATTCGTCATTTGACATAGATTCTTGATTCTTCGCTTTGCCTTTCAATGACTTCCATAAATCCTTTTGATAAAGATAGTCTTCCATTTGCTTCTTCCATAACTAGAAGTTCTACCCATTAAAACTATCAACCCTCAGCTTACCCTAATCTACCATCACTCCCACTCAACCATGAGACTCTCACTCAATTGTGAGACTTTCTTGCAAAGGATAACTAAAAAACAACTAGGCTTTGATAGCACTTGTTATGAATAAACCACAAATAGAAATAACAATTACATGCAATTATAACCAATAAAAAGAAAAATAGATCACATAGAAAAGAACACAAGACACCGAGATTTAACATGGTTCACCCAATTCCTAGGCTACCTCCACCAAATAAGAAGTCCAATATTATTACAATCTAGTGATTACAACTTGATTACAGTCCATAATCCCTTACAGCTCAATACCACCATAAGAAGCGATTTCACATCACAACTATGAAACAATCCCTAACCCTAAGCCCTTTTAATACAAGCATTAAACCTCTTTAGGGTTATAGTTAATAATTACATGTTGGCCCAAAATCTTGATAAAATAGGGCCCCAAGAAAATAAATCTCAGGGCGATGCCCCGAGCCCCAAATAATTTATGAAGTATGTATAGTACTTTCCTAATCAGTCACCACAAACTAACAACTTCAATGGCTAAATTTTGCATGATTGCTAGATTAGGAGCTCTTGCCCTTCGTATTTGAAAGATTACATTAGAAGGTTGAGTGTTGATGAAGAAAGTCATATGATTTTCTTTAGTGGGTCTTTTGTTGATAGGAATTCAATTTACCATTTGATTAAAATGAGCAATGAATTCTTGCAATGGCTCATGAATTTCCTTCTTCATTCGAGTTAACTAGGAGAGAAGTAGATGTTCATCTTCAATAGTTTTAAATCTCCTCTCAAAATCTTGAATCAAGGTTGCCCATGAAGTCATTGATCTAGCTGATAGCTAACAAAACCATTCAGCCACAGCTTCTGTGAGTGTTTTAGCAAATAGACAAATAGAAACATCTTTGTGTTGAATTGCAAGAATCCTGCTTGCCATAAAATATGCACTGATGTGTTGATCAGTAGTGACTTTTCCATCACCAAAAAACTTAGGAAGAATTTTTTGGGAGCCAATAGCCATGCCATATAATTGGTTCCCTAAAGCTAAAGGACCAATAGTAGCTCCCCATGGGACCAACGGTTGCGGTTCTCGTTGTGCCATAGTTGGGAGAATGATATTAAAAGGCTACAAATATATGGCTAGAGGTAGGAGGGTACCTAATATGATCAAAGCTTGAAAGCCCATACGAGAAATAGTAGCCTTGGGTGGTGAAGATGGCCTACTAATAGACCTAACCTTCTTCTTCTTCTTATGAGTAACCAAATTGAAATCTAACTTGTGGAGGGCTTCAAAATCTTTGTCCAATAGACCTTTTTGTCTATTGACTCAGGTATATGGTATGTCATCTAATTTATTGGTTATTATTTACTTGCCCTTGGATGTGACCAAGATTCTATCTGTTTCTTCTCAGGATAACTACTATTGTTTCAATGACTACAACATTCTGACCAATAGGAGTTCTTTGCAAGATTTCCCCAAATTCTTCTTCTTCTTTACTTAAGAACTTGATTTACTTGATGATATTGCCAAGCACTTCATCTACACCTTTAGGCTAGAGTGTTCAAGTATGAAATAATATATTCCTGGGTTTCATGGAAGCCAAGATTTGGTTGGAGAATCGAAAAAATGTTCTCATGTGGTAGCACCATCAAGCTTCATTAGAGGCAACTGTCAATATTTCTTCATTTAGTCTCCCCAATAGGGTTGCTAAAAATCTATTGGTAAACAAATTTTTCACTTAGAAAATACACCATTTAGCCCAATGGAGTGTGCGGAAAATTGATTCTCTAATAGTTGGATGGGCCCTTGATATCTGACCTTCCTCCATGTTTAGAGGGGTAGCTCCCTGATAAGATTTTTTTTTTTTATTGATTTTTGAATAAAGGTGATTAGAAAATAGAAAATAAAAAGGAAAGCGTTGATAGCCAGTGCACCACATGACTTCAATGTTTCCATAAAATCAATGTAAACTATTGATGAAAAAAAAAATAACTATCCTTGAGAGCTATTGCTGACATAATTTTGATTCAATCAATTTGAATATTTTCTACAATATTGTAAAAACATCCATTACAAAGAAAGAATCAATATTTCAATGTTTCAGATATGTAGAAAGAGAGAACACAAAGTATAGTTTCTTTATTTCTTAGCATCAAGAACATAAGAAATGACTGATTACAAGAACAACAATTGTACACACTTTCCAAAAATTGCCTTGTTACCAAAACATAACTGTTCCCCTATCTCTCAATCCAAAAAGTCCTTTTTTATATTAAGTTTTAGGAATTTATAGCTATTCTAGAATAGCTAACATTTCAGGTTCATAACTACTCAAAAAGTTAGAGTTTGGACTACTCTGAAGATAGTTTGTAACTAACTCTAACTTTCAATACATAACTATAGTTAGAAAAAGTTAAGATATTGACCAAAACAAAAATTAATTCTAAAGTTGACCTCTTTACAAAATACATAAACAAAAATCCGAGACAACTTTAAACATGTATACTTCTAGCTTTTAACTATGATCACTCATATTTCCTGAGCTCACTCTTTGATCTGCAGGCGCTGTGAGTAGCTAAGTCAAGTTTTCCTTGTACATTTTAGATGATTTGATGACTTGAGCCAAAGCCTTGTTTTTAATGATTTTTAAGCTCTATATTTTTAGCTTGCATAGCTCATGTCTCTTTTTGACTTCATCCAACTCTATGATGTAGCTTCGTAAGTTTTGGATATAGGAGTCTAAAGCCACCGAGAGACTGCTCAATATTTTCATAACGCTAACATCTGAACTTTGTTTTCTGCCATGTTTGGTGCTTATTTTTGCCTCTACGCATTCCAAAATGGAAGATATGTCAAAATCTTGAGTGTGTTTGCTAATAGGAAGACCTTCTATGATCATCGGTATATTCCCGAAGGCCTTCTTTTTTAGTAGCTTGGAGGAGTTTAAGTTTTGTTCTCCTTCTTCGAATTGTTGACTCATGCTATCAATCTTGCATCTAATGTTTTCCAGCCATATGTCAACTTTCTCTTCTTCTCCACTAGCAATTAACTTCAGCAATTTGACTATATCGCAGTAAATTCCTTTAATCTCTACTAAATTAGTATCAATTTCTCTCCAAAATGTTTGTTGTTCCTCGAGAGTTGTTAACTCTTTTTGAATATTTTTCTATATATGATTTGCTTTAGCATATGTCACCTTAAACTCCTAAAATAGGCTTGATGCTCATTCTTTCATACTTTTTATCCATGCTTTCACCATCTTACCATAAGTTTGGCATTCTCCTATGTCTTGAATGGTTTCTTCATTAAATATTTTTTTGGGATCTCCTCTGATTTTTGTAGATGAGCTAGGACCCAGAAAGGAATCACCAACCATCAATCGGATGCATGAAGAAAGTGCTCAAACTTGACACTTGAGTTGATTCTTAGCTTAAACTCTCTCCTTGGATGTTCCATCAGGACAACAGCTAACACTTGGAAATTGTGTTCTCTTCCCTCATTGGTGCTCTAGCCTAGATCCACTTTAGTGATGCTAAAATCAGATTCTTTTGCCTCATTTATGACCTTCTCTATTACTAGTTGTGCAATTTCAAAAAATAAGTTTATTGAGGTAGGATACACTGCCAATCTAGAATCCATTCTAGTCTTCTTTATCTTTTCTCCTTTATGCATTAAATCAGCTGCAAAATCCTAATTTGGTGCTTCCAATTGGATCATCCTTTTCTTCTTTCGTTAAAAACATTTTTGTAACCAAGATGTTGAAATAATGGTAGATGGGTTGATTACTAAAGGAACCTATAGGACTGTAGCTGATAAATCCAAGTTATGTACATTTTCTACAATTGGCTCCTCTTGAGTTGCTTCTACACTTTTGGGAGACAATAAGCATGTGGGAGATGCTATGGATTGAATTGTCTCATCTAAAAATGATGGTAACGTGCTCATCTCAGGAGCTTCATCTATCATTTCTTGAATTGGTTTTAAAGTCTTCTCCTTGGGTTTTGATCTCCTCTTCCTGGTGACTACATTGAGTTCACATGATGAAACTAGATAAATTCCTTTACTCAAATCTTCACCATCATCTCCACCTTGTGTGCTATGTAAAGAACCAGAGGAAGTATGGATAGAAGAAATAATGGACAAAATTGATGTACCATCCTGAGAATTATTATTTTTCTTTGCACTGTCTCTTCCTATTGATCTAGTAGTCATGGCTTCTTTGACTTTATTCTTTAACCAATTTTCAGTTTGTTGAATCACAAAGAAGGTTCTTTTCTTGAGTTCTTTCAATTCTAACAAAGACCAATTAATATATTGCAATTCTAATAATTGTATCTACTCAAAGAAGAAAGGATCAATCAAGTCTAACCCATCCTCTGTTTTCCCTATCACATCCCATCCCATTTTTTAATCAATAATTTGTTGTAATATGAATCTCATCTAGTCCCTTTTCCTAACTTCAAATTGATTTTCATAGTTTTCCCAATAATCTTCCATTGTAAGGAAATGGAGATAGCCAGGTCCAAGTGCCAAGTTATTTTTAACATACCCACTGCCATCAAATGGGGAGTGACCATGGAAAGAGTGTAAAGACAACTATAGTTCACCATGGATCTCTCGATATTTTGAGCATCTAAAGAAGAAAGAAAACTATAGTTCCCAATCCCAATTGGGAAAGAAATTGATCTTTTGTTCCTACACTTTTTGTTTTTCTAACCAATTTGCCTGCAAACTTTTGAAAGTACCAACTTGTCATTTGCAAAGTGAGGCAACATGAGAGGAAACTATTGAAAACCTTCAATACAGATGTAAGTGAATCAGGGGTACTATATGAAGAAGCTACCATAAGTACTGATGAGACTTGTTGCTTTAGGAAAAATTTGTAGTCCTATTTCTCACTATAGCTCCCTAGCTATGAGTATAGAAAAACAATCATTCACCCTACAAAAGTGTGCATTGCTTTGTCTTAATTGCAACTATGGGTAATAATTATAATTTTTCTTGGTTAAGCTATATTCCTCATAAGGATTAAGACTAGACATAATTTTATACTAGCAATTGCATACATTAGGTACAAGGACATGTAAAACCCTCGACTCGCATTGAATCTAGTTAACTGGTGATGAAAGGAATTGCTAATCATTTCTCCCCAATCTATAAATTGTTTTCTAGAGGTGATGGTATTAATGTACAAAAACATCCAATCCTAAAAATCTTCAGCCATTTGATTTCCCACCACTCTATTGAGAAGAATTATCATATCAGAAATGTCTTCATTAAAGATATTTTTGCATAACACTCTTGGCAACTGTGACTATCCTCATCTAGGTTGATTCAACCAACTCCTAGCAATAGCATTCAAACATGCTTTCTTATTCTGATAGAAGTATCCTTGGGCACCTTCTTTCAATATTTTTGTGAATTCCTCTCTTACTAGAAATTTGAACGTGATGGAAATAGACACTGGATCTAGCCTCCCCATGACATTACTTACTGACTTCTTGACGTCCCTCGAATTCTAATCATATGCCTTGATACATTCCAAAACTAAATCTGCACATTGAACTGCAAGTGGGTGTCCTCATGCATGGGCAGGACAACTTTCCAATGTTCATTGCAAGAGGGTTGATTTATTTTCTCTGCTCATGATTTTCCAAAAGTCTGTAACCTCTATATGTCCCATATTTGTGTTTGATATCTTGGAAGGTGTGCTTTTCTTTTAATATCACAAGAGGCTCTTTACCTTTGAATCTGTACCTCATAATATCACTTAGCAAATCCCTTGATCAATGTCCCTTCAACTTCATATTTTCAAATTATTGTCTTTGAGGCATACAAATTCACTTAAAGTATTATTGCCTTTCCCTCTGGCTAAAGTTCACTACTTGATTCAGAAAAGAATTTCAACTGATATTTTCTTCTTTTCAAAGTTCTTAGGTATATGCAGGCCTTTGACCAATTAATCTTCCTTGTTTCCTTATTAAGCATTCCCATTATAATAGAACAAATCCAGTGATGACCCATTGTTGAGGAATTTTATCAAACAAGTTAGCAACTTTGCTAGATGAATGTGGGTACATTCAGATTCAATATTCTATCAAACAATTGATGTGCTTGGTTTATGTTTGGCACTTTGTGCTTCATTAAGCTACACACATGGCTTGAGGCATTTGGTTGAAAAAATCATGTGCCTTTAGACTTAACTTGTCAAGCTTTTATCATATCTAGCATCATAAATTTTTAGAGGTAGGGACAAATTCAACTTGGGCTACAATGTAGAATTCCCCTACAAAATGTTGTGGTAATGCTCCACATTTTATTGAATGTTCCTTATATGCAGAATGAAGTCACATTTTCTATGAAAACTTATTCAAATTCTCCATAACAAATATCAACTAGATTATCTCCTTTACTCTTCACATTCATATATGTACCAGCAGATTTAGAGTTTTATATGCCTTGTACAAGTTGCATAAGATGCTGTGTCTAGAGAGTGAAAAAAATTTGGTCAAACATGTCATGTACACTGTATATGGTCAAGCTGAAGATGTAAAACTTGTATTAAGCAGCTCTCATGCTTGTTTTATGTTCCATCAAAGTCAGAAATCTACAAGGAGGACCTTTAATTAGATGGTTCATGTGCCTGGCTTGTGATGGACGAGCAACATGCATTTATGAAGCTATCTTCAGATGCACACAAGATATTTGGTATCTGCTTTTCCATTCGTTAGTTCAAAATTTTTATAATGGTAGTTGGACATTGAAAAATTGATGGACCACATCCCCATTACAAGGACAAATTAAGTAAAGAAAACATAAAGAGTCATCTATCAAACATTCCCACTGATGCTTATTATAATCACAATTTTTCACTCCAAATCCAAATTCAAAGTTTTAGACCAAGACTAGAGAAGAAAGTTGGTGACAAGAAGAGTAGTTGTAAAAATAACCACTAACAAATAATGACTAGCACTACTTTTGACAATTGTACTTGCCCCAATCAAAAGATTTTCCCCAACTAAAGGTTGGTTTAACATTGGCTACACGTTTGGCAGGTTGGCCTATAGAGGAGATGAAAATTTTGGATGAATGAAAGGAATTGATCCAAGGCTCTACTCATTTTTATCCAACATTTTCAATTCCCCACTCTCAATTAAAACAAAAATGTTATAATTATTAGCACCATTGTTCCACACTTCATTGTTGCCATCATTTATCACCAACCCATCATCTATTAAGAGAAGAATACATGGGTTGATTGTGGTAACCATTTAGCCTGGAGACTCCCAAATGCTCTACTAGGCCACTATATTTATAACATAAACAAAATAGTATTCCAAGCCAAGTCCTCCAAGATTTTTGAAAGCAATATATAGAATTTTTAACTTTGAAAGCTAGCCCAAAGATTGAGGCAACTTCCCAAGCTACTGATTATTTTCCACATAAAACTCTATTAGCTTTCCACAATTTGTAATGGATTCGGGTTAGGATTAGGTTAAAAAGTTGGAGTATGTAGTGAGAGAGTATTTTAGTACATGGAGAGAGAGGGATTGTGTGAGAGAAGGCAAACCCAAACTTGTACTTCTCTTTAAAAGTTTGAGTACGTGGAGAGAGGTAGTACAAGGAGAGAGAAAATGTTGAAGGAGAGAAAGAAACACAAACTCAAACCTCAAACTTCTCTCAAGAAGTTAAAATACAGGGAGAGAGAAAATGTTGGAATAGTGGAAAATAATTTCTTTTTCTCTTCAACTCTCCATTAATTAACTTAATTAGTTCTCTCTCTCATAAAATTATTCGGGCAATAAGTAGCATAGCACCAAACTGTACAAGAGGGACATTGCCATTTTCTTGTGAATTTTTATTCATGTCTTGATTCCCATAATAATACAAACCTTCATTGTTAGATGAATTTTTTCCATCGTCATATTGATTGTTATCAACATATTGAACATTGTTGTTATTGTTATCTATAGGAATGCTTCCATTATTCGGATGAGTGTTCCATTGTATATTCTATCTTTGGAAACCATTGTTATGATGAAGAGAATTAGAATTGTTTCCTCCATTGTTATTCCCAGTTTTGTTGTTTCTGGAAAAATTCCTTTTGTAATTCTAATTTTAATTGTTGTCATAAGGACCAGTGTTGTTGAACTTTGAAATTTGTTATTCTATCCTTGTGACAATCTTAAGTGAGCTAGCTCATTATTCATTTTTGACATAGTCTTCTTCATCTAACCAAATTCAAAGGAAAAACTATTGTCTACCTTAGTAGAAGCTACTGCCTTTTGTTTGAAGAAAGTAACTTTCAAAGGTTCATACCCTAGATATGTTAAAGCTAGGTTTTGTAGAGCAGGTGCCTGCTATAATGGAACTAGATTCATAGGTATGAACTAGCTAGGCATTGCCAAATTTCTAATAGGATATGTTGGAATTGTAGTAATAGCTTGAGCTTGAAGCATCAATCCTCCTCTATTATGATTGTCTTGCTTAGTGAAGCTAATCACTTCTATGAAGAATTTGTCCAATGTGTTGATATCCATTGCCATAAGTCTTCTTAGAAAAATAGCAGTAAGATGGTCCATAGCATTCAGATAAATCTGAATAGCAGCTTCAACTAGTATAGTGTATTGTATTTCCAACTTGTTATATGCCATGAGAAGGCGATGGTTAAAGCATGAAACTATCTCAACTGGATCCTTTTTTATTAATATAAATTGTTGATATATCACAGATGGATTGATGAAAGTCTTGAATTGTTCCAACAACTATTATTTCAAAGTAGCCTAATCTCCTATACATCTAGGTGGTAGACTACCATAACAATTAAAGGCAACCTCCCCCAAAGAGTAGGGGAATAAGTGAAGAACCACATTCTTGTTAGCAATATGCTTTCGGTAGAAAATTTCTTTGAAAAACATGATGTGATCTTCACCAGTTCGTGTCTATCCATAGATGAACCTTGGGCAAAACTTCTCAAGATTATTAGGAAGATCATTGAGTACACCTATTAGGTTGATTGGTGAGTCTAAAACATTTGTAAAATAGGCCATTGGAGGATTTGGTTGACTGAGGGGTGGCTATTGTGGAGGTGGACTTGTTGGAGGTTTGGTGGTCCACCAATTGGTTTTTGTGGAGGCAGAGTTGAAGAAGATGATGGAATTTTAAATGGAAGTATTAGAATTTGAGGAATTCCTTTGTTACTATGAGGTTTGTGAAAATGGCTAAGCTTGAGGAACTTGTGTGCACTTGGTGAAGATCTTAAAGCTCACTGAAATGGGGATTTTGGATCAATATCATCCAATTTGCAACAACTTTGGAAAAAGTGCATCTTTGTAGAAGTACACTTTCTCACAAAAAAGGCACACTATAGAATTTAGTGTACCTAGAAAACCTAGCACAACACACCTTAAAATCTTAGACACTTGAAATATTTTTGAATTTGTGAAGAAGTGTAGAATTTTAAATTTTGCAAATTTCTTCTTCTATTTTGAAAGTCAAGAAGCCCTCCTTCTAGCACTACTTCTATTGAGCTATGATTTTGCACAATACTAATGGTAGGAATCCTTTCAAACTCCTCTCTTGAAAAGCTAATCTGAGGATCAACTCCAAGGTTCTAGGTGATCTTGTGACCTATTGGAATCCACTCAGGTGAAGATAAATGTGAATGTTCATGAGGAGGCCTTTGCTGGTTCAAAAATTCCAGATAAGATGTAGAATGTGCTTACTATCAAAAAAGAATAAAACATGCACAAAAGAACTATGCTTTTGAATTGTTTTGTTTTCTTAATGAATGCAATATAACAATGCAAATATATGAATTCATAATTTAACCAAAGAGTTAGTAAAGCAAATAATGAAGGTAAGGTAACAAGAAATTTAAGCAAATAACATGAAACGTATATCATAATGGACATAAAACACAGTAACAAGGCCTCTGCAAGTTAAGCTTTCAAAAAAAATGGTAGGTAACCAATGAGAGTGGGAGCAGTGCTTCCTTAATTCTATTGATGCAATTGTAGATAAGGAATTTTGTAACCACAAAATGTTTAACTTTTCATCAGATTGCAAGGCCAAAGAAAGTGTGCTCATGCAAGAAAAAATGCTATGCAGGTACAAGATGATGATCTCTTCTCAAACTAGGTATGTCAGTAGAATAAACCATAGAAAACACAAGAATTAAAAGATAGCACAACTAGAAATAATGCAATAAACTTTTGGCTCAATTACATCCCATGAACATACATTCACAAAATATAACACACTTAGGCAAGAATCACTACACTCCAAATGCGAGCACCAAAATCATATATTATTGTAAAATAATAGTTGCCTTGATTACATATTAAAATCCCGAATTTATAAGAAACCTTCTCCTTAATTTGTGCTAAGAGTGGGAGATATCTTATTCAATCATATGATTTTAAACTAATAAAACAAATCTATTTATGCACAAACTATCTATCCAATTGGTGCTAAGTAGAACTCCATCCATTTTTATATCATTAATTGGATGCATGAGCCTTTATATGTCATAAAAAAAACAAAGCATTATGGAATAAGAAAGAGAAAGCCTTCAATTAATGTAGGAGTGACTTAAAGTGGCAAAAATAGAAGCTCCATCTTCACTAGGCATCCATAAGATTTAATCCACTGTTAGAATGCATTTCCAATGCATAGAAAGGTCTAATTTTAGAATTGGTAGTTTACTATCAGCACACCTCTGAATTCTTCAAAATCTCCCAAATCACTATTGAAAAAGTGCACTAGCACACTAGCACACCTAGCACACCTAGCACAACTAGCACAGTAGTGCACCTTGGAAGTAGGCTAAAAAATTTGAATTTTTTTAGTAAATGTCAAAATTGAAATTTTTTCTTTTGGGTTTTGTTCCCCTTTATATCAGAGCTATGTCTGGATATTTTCCTTTGAATTTCTAGATTATTTGAGTAACTCGAGCCACATTTGAAAAATCTAAAGTTTTATATTTATCTTTCACTTTCTACCTATAGTTGCCCACTTATATACGAGTTTTCATAAAATCTCTGAGTTTTACATGAAGCTCTAATAAAGCTTCGTCTGCTTTGAATGCCTACCTGATATCTTCATCATTCGATGCTTCTTCAAAATTCTTTCAAAATTTCTCAACTACTACTTCTAATGGTACTAGCTTCTCTTTTGCATTATCCACAAAAATGTCCTGGCATGCATCGCTATAATGTTTCTCATCTTCCAAAATTTTCCCTTAGGCTTGGTCCTTGAGCCTATGAATCTCTACATGTAATGTCTCCATTGCTTTATTACCATTTGCAATCTTCTCTATCCAATCATCTATTTTATCTAATTCCTCATCTATATATACATCCATTAGCATCCTAGGTATGCACTTCATCCATTAGACCAAAATATTGATTCAAAATGGCTACTAGCCTATCCACATTATCTTTCATGATGTGTAATAGTTTCAAATTTCCTTGAATAATTATTTCACATTTCTCCTCAAAAATGGGTCCAACTATACTGTACCCCTATCTCTTCTTTCAATTGTTGCATTTAAGATTTCCTAGGGGTTTGTGGGGTCCAAGGGATCAAGAAATTCTCTTAAATATCCCTTTAGGATTTCATTTCAATACCAAAGTGTTAATAGTTCTACCCAATCCTATTCTAGGCTATTGAATACCTCCTTCATCCCTGTGGTAACCATCAACTTAGTGGTATCCAAGGTTGGCTTTCTAAGCATGACCTCCCTGATATGATAATCTTACAGAGTCAATTCTTCAATATTCAAATGTAGAGGAGGGATATCCACATCAGAAGACAAGTCTTAGTTCTGATCACTCATAATAAAAGCTAATACCAATGCATCTTTTGGATGTGAATTAGGATTCCTTAGGACTTCAATCAATTCCATTCTATCTTCCTCCTCTATGGTGAATTGCGACATTTCATTTCCTATTACATCTTTTCTCAGCCACCTTGGGATATATTCTAATGGAGATTTTCTTTTGGAGGATGAATGAGTCTATTTTTCAATGCCCTTTTCCTTATCTCCCCTTTTTGGAGTCTTTTCCTTCTATGAGATATTAGCACTGGGAGTCTTTGTATCTGTGGAGCCAATAGTTCTCACCTCAGTGTCTTGGGAATTTTTCTATGGTTGTTCATTATTCACTTATCTATCCTTCTTCCAACACTTGGTGGATACTTGTTTTGGTTCTCCCTCCTATCCCATTTGGTCTTGCTCTTCTTCATTGTTTGGAGGAAGGGGCATAGCTAATCCCTTATCAGTACAAAATGGAACTTGCACCCAAGATGATGTAGCTACCTCAGGCCCTTGTGATTCTGGTGGCATCTAAGTCCACTTCTCCTATTGAGGTTGATTGGGTGGAGTATCCTTGATCTTGTCTCCCATCAACTTAGTATGAAATAATATGAAATCAAAATCTGATAGCTCAAAGAGATTAGTGCCTTCCACATCCTACTCATCTATCTATTGTTGCATCTCATCTTCTAATGTGGTAGTTTGATGGGGTTTCTTAGTAATAGATGGAGGTGTGATGGTATAGATTATCCTCATCTTTGACTCTATGGCTCGAGCAAGTTGAGTTCTTTGGCTCAAAGGTCTAGAATGTCTTCCTCCTCCTCATCACCCTCTTCTTCGACTTCTTTGGGAATTGGTTTAGGAACTGAGGGGAAAGGAATCACTTTCCTAGTAACTTTTTGCCTCCTTTTCATTGGAGTCTTGATCTTCCTTCTTTTAGGCATGGAGGGGGAGGCTAGCTCTACTTTTTGAGGTGAAGAAACCTCTTGTACCTTAGTTCATTCTTCTTCTTGGCTTTGTGTAGCTAGCGACACTTAGGGATGCTCCAGGGCTTGTTCAACTTCTACATTTTTTAGCCCTTGTATATTCTCCTCTCATTACTGTGGAGGTTCTTTAATTTCTCCCTCTTCTAGCTTAGCTTTTTGAGGAGAATCCCTCTTCCTTTTTCCTTTACCTTTACCTTTCTGAGCTCGATAATAACCAACTAGCCTATCAAGTTGGTGCACTATTTTTGGTCTTTTTGGTGATTGGGCTGTAAACATAGGCATCATGACCTTTGTTCCTTGAACTTTGACTAGGTGGGCTTGAGCATGAGAGACTACTATTTGAGGTATTAGATCAAGTTTAAATGGTTTCTTGATCCAATCTTATGTCAATTTAATGATGTGCCTCACCCAATGGTTGATGTCTGAGTTTTCTTCTTTGTCTATCTTAGCATTCATGATAGGCCTATTGCCAATCCTATCCTTGTTGAACAATGGATCTAGTAGCTTCTTTGAGTCTTCTTGTAAAATATTTAACCAGATCTTTATCTTTAAAGTGTGCTCTACTAAATAAAAATTAATCCTACAATAATCCCTTATACAAACATCATAGTCATCTCTTGCATTCATCTAGTGATATTCAACTACATCCTCATGTTGAAATGTATTACCTGCTAAGTATTGCACTCTCCCAATATTGTCAAAATAAGGCCACAAAGAATTATAATCTTTCAAGGGATATTGATCCCATTCACATTCAAAGAAAGGAATATCTTTCCTTTGATCCACCTAAAAAGGTCATATAGTCATAGGCCACATCCAACATGTTTTGTGCTACTTTGTAACTATATCATATGTAGACAAAAGTTGTTGGGAGATCCCTAGGAGAATAAGTCTATCACTGGGATACCTAGGGAGCTTCTTAGGTTTAATAGTTGTACCTACTACCCTAAAATATGTAAATGTTCAAAAATAGAAATAATAAGTTCTAACTAGTGATATTTGTGCAACTGTCTCCTCTGATATTCTCTTTGCATAATTCCCTTCTATGAATTGAATTATTACGAATATGAAAGCATCATTTACAATTCTATATTCTTTGGTTTGCTCTAAAATCCTCTTCTTCACTAGCTATTCTGCCAAGTTCTCACTAAGAATGGAGGCCCAATCAAGAGGAATCTTTGTCATCTTGATGGTCTCAATAAAATGCACCATCCAAATGTTTAAATGTCCTGATGTAGGCAAACCATGACTTTGCTCAAAAGTATAATTGAATACCCAATGTTCTCCTTCATGTAGCCCTATGTCATATCCACTTTTCTATCTTTCCATAATAGAGGATTCTTCTCAATAAGGTATGAGGATTGAAGGATCTTAGAGGTTTCATCAACATGTTCTCTACACCATCTTTCATTTTGACGATAGGTCAATCGGATGAATTGATCAGCCCTTGGAAGGTAGAACATCTTTTCTATATTATTGAGTCAGAGATCTAGGATGATCTCTCCAATTATCCTTTTCACTACCCTCTCTTCAAGAACATAATGCTTTGCGAGTGTCATAATTAGGGTCGAGGATTGCACTGACACCAAGTGTGATGATGTGTTAACTAGTCTTGATTTGATTAGTGCGGAAACCATCTAAGATCTCTTAGTTAGCTTATTAAATAGTGTTAGGAGTGCACCCAAATCAGGTTGACCTAGTTTTGTGTCTCGAATCTTCGAGTACTCATCTTAAAACTATAATTTTGTAGGAACACCCTGGAACTTGAATACTACTAGTTTTGGTGCCATCTTGTCAGGAAGGGAGGATGATGAGGACACCATTGTATTTGCATGAAAGTATGTTTATTAGCTTGAAATTTGAAGAAAAAATGGATTAATGACACCCTAAAACTAACTTGCACAAAAACCAAAAAACTGATTTGCTTTAATTATGGGGTGTGCATCAATGTACCTCATGGGGTGTGCTGATGCACACCTCATATTTGTCTTAGGTAAATTATTTTTTTCTTATTAAGGTGTGTAGTAGCACATCTCATGAGGTGCGCTACTACCCACCTTAAGAAGAGTTATTAAATTGATTTTTTGTGCTTTTAAAGTTTTTTCTTAGCAAAAATAGGTGTGTATCAGTGCACCCAGGAAATATTTGCTGATGCAAACCTATTTTTGGGTGTTTCTTGTATGTTTTTACTTAGTTTTTGAAGTTTTTGATGCAAAAAGGTGTGCAAGTCTTTTAATGTTTGCCTCTATGTTATTACAGGAGGAAATGGAGAGAATAGTGCACTAGGGTTCGGTGCTCCACTCAAGGTCTGGAGATGTAAACAAATGAAGACAAGGAAAATGGTATGGAAGAGAAGGGGGGTGGGTGTTTAAATGCATCAAAGTGCCCTTCGATTGTGCATAGCTATGCTGGTGCGTAGGTTTGCAACTATGTAGCTACGCTGGTGCATAGGTGCACAACTATGCAGCCATGCTACTACACATCTACACATCACACAAGGGTGAATTCCTCTCCCCTATGAAATTTGGTGCACTAGCACACTAGTTGAGGTACACTGGTGTGCCTTTCTTTTTACAAAACAAGCCTATTTCCTCAAAAAATCTAGTTGTTGTCAACTGGGTTTTCCAATCAGAACCCAAACTTGAACTAGGACACTAGATGAATCCTAAAAAGGACTTGGATCCTAGACTAGGTTTCTAAAAAACCAAAAAATAAAGTAGGGTGTCCCCATTTCTCAATGAAAATGGGGCATGCATTGTGAAACCACAACACATATGAGTGAAAATATACTTAAGTCATTTACTAGTTCATGCCGAACAAGTAATGCATGCTGAGCATAAGTTGTTAGATAGTATATGTTGAGTGAGAGTTATTCAAAAAGTGTCAATTAATTAGTGAGTGTCAAGTCACTCAAGTGCCAAGAAGATAGTAAGTTTTTAGTTATTCAAATGTTGACCGATCAATGGATGCCAAGTCACATCATTGAAGTTATAATTGATGTTGAGCATTAGGGACTTCAAGTATTCAGTAATACAGTTAAACAACATAGTTATTTGTAATGGCAAAAACTACTATGTAAACCATTTTGGAGGTAACTTGAGGATTATTTTGTGATCCTAGATGATGAGGATCAATCTTTATTAAGAATCCTTATTTAGTACAAGCAACCAATCAGAAAAGGGGAGGGATTAAGTGACAATATGGGTAAATCACTATCATTGATTCATGTCTAATCCTAAGTCACCTAGTTCTTCTTAAAGAGGATAAACCCTAAATTTTTTATATGTATGTGGAAGGAAAAAAGAGTCAAGTTTGCATGTGCAAATAAAGCATTTATGGTGGCTAAGGAATTGTGAATTGAGATACATTGCAAAGTGCTAACTGAGGGATCATTGCTAAGACATTCTAAGAGGTGAATTAGTTACATCTCTTAACAGAGTATTCTCCTTTACTAGGGTGATTACTTCATTGTAATTCAATGTCCTTTTACCAGACACACTTCTAGCAGGGTGTTGAAATCCTTTAATAAGGTAAGATCTAACAATATTTTAAATCCTTTAACAAGGTAGACCTTTCACATGGTAGATCATATTTCATGATCAAAAACTTGTAACCTTCATTGGATACACTTTATTATTGCAGTAGTGGAGATTTGTGGGTTTCATCCCCACCCCAATTTTATCTTCTCCTTGGAGGGTTTCTGGGTAACCAAATATATTGTGTCATACATTTATCTACTTTCAAGTTATGGAAGTATATGCTTAAATTGGCATTTTAGTTTACATGCATAGATTATGAGATGAATGTGCGGTGAATGATTTAATGGTTAAAGTTTCTTAAGTACCAATCCCCCCCTCTCAGATTTTACTTTCTCTATTGTATTTCCAACACAACCCACACTATTCTAGTGAAATTAGAAATAAGAAGCATGAAAAACCTTTCACCATAAAAGCTATTGTTCTTGTAGGACCACTCAAATCTATATGCATAATCTCCAACTTTACTAAAGTAGTAATTTTTTTTTCTTGGAAATGAGCTTTTCTTCTATTTTTCCATTATACAATCATTGCAAATTATGTTAGTAGGTTTTAGATTCTTAGGCAAATCTCTAACTACAAATATAGTACTGACCTTCACAATGTTATCAAATCTAATATGACATTTAATCTCTTATTCCATAACCAACTGTCATCCATTTTAGCAACTAAATATGTCATTTTCATAAGGTTGGTAGAAGCACAAACTTTTGTCACCCTTTGTAAAGGAAAAGGCTAACAAAAGTATAATTGTTCACCTTTTTGATATAAATGTGTTATTATTATTTAAAATTTAAAAGTGAAGTAAACTAATGAAATGTGTAGAAATTGATCGAGTTTAGGATTATAATTTTTAACAATTATTTGGAATATATAAATATATATATTATAGATAATTTTTTAGTTTTTGAAAAATGCTGAAAATTAGGGGTCTATTTCCCACCACAAGACTATATGGAAATAAAATTATTTCCCTTTGATCTCTGGCTGTGTTATATATAACATATATATCTAGAGCATTCAAATATAAAATTAGCTTTAGACCTATATTTTCTCTTTTGTATGATTCAAATTTCAACACACCTAGAATCGATAGTTTTCATCTCACACCACATTTTCAAAACAAATATATTCTAACTAGAATAAAAACTATACATTCTAGAAGAGTTCTCTGTCCTCTAGAATGTGATATAATTTTAAAATGTTTTTGATATGATTTAATATTTTTTTTTTATTTAAAATTTACATCTTTTTTAGTGTTAATATATGTGCTTGTAGAATTTTTTAATTGCAATAGACTATATTTAATTAAAACACTATAAACTCCATATGAGAATATTCTTTACTTTGAGCTCTATAAAATAATGTTTATAAGTTATTAAAAAATATCATAACAAATAGTAAGAGCTATTGAAATGCCAGTTTTCCAAAATAATTATACTTGTTTAGTAATTGAATGCAAACTAGTATAAAAAATGTATTTAATAGACATTTTCAATTGGAAAAATTTATCTAGATCACATGTTTGAAAAACAGTTATTTTTCTAGATAGACATACTCAAATTTAGTTGGTCTAATAAGTCATCTTGAAAGGTGACATGACTTTGTAATTTTACCTTCTGAAACACTGATTTATACATTACCTCTTGTTCTTGTACTAATACCTATCAATGTATCATTCTTATCCTTGATAATGCAAGTCTTTTCTATAAACTACAAGTCATATCCCTTATCAATGAGCTATCTAAGACTCAAAAGAATATGTTTCAAACCATCCACAAAGTAAACATCCTTACTGTTAGTCTTTCCATCAAGTGTAATTGACCCTTTTCCTTTTAGGTGACATGCTGCAGTTTTTCCACCTCTAACTATTCCTCCATCATAACTATTGAGTTCAACAAATTTATTCATATATCTAGTCATATGATGAGAATGACCACTATCTAATCCAATCAAACCTTTTCTTCTAATGTTTTAATACTAATTTTTTTTTTTTTAATTCCTTCTATCTCGGGGCTTTATTCCTTAATTTCAAAAAGTCCAATTTTCATCATTCTCACTATCATCATCATCTAGGAAATTTACCATCTTAAAATAAACTTCACCATCCACATTAACATAGATGAACTTCTTAGGTATTCCTGCGTCATGGGGCATACTAGGTTTAAACTTATTTTCTCTTTTAGAATATTTAGAAGAATAATGACCAAGCTCTTTACATGTCTAACAATTTTTCTTTTATGTTACCTTCAGGTTCTATCTTCATAACCAGAGCAACTCATTCTTCAATTTTATTATCTTTTCCTTCTCTTTCTTAGATGCTACTAGCATAATCTCTACTAGATCTTGGACTTCTTGCGGATATAAGGTTTGTCCTTTTGTATGTTAAAAGTTGGCTTCACTCTAGGAAATTCTATATTTTGTATCATCTAGAATTCACATGACTACAATGTTAAAAGAAATGTTTCCCTTTTAAAGTTAGGTGTACATGGAATAACTTGTTCACTTATTTGTTCCCTCTAATGAAAATTGGGTATTTAAGTCTTCAAAAATATTCACACAATCTCAATTCTTAGGTCCACTACAACTTTTGATTCCAACAAAAATCGTCATTATAACAAAATAGCCTCTTATAGTTTAATCTCTGTACTTCTTAGCATTTTGCAACATAGGTGTCCAACACTATAATCTAGTCTTTTTAGCATGATCATCACCTTCAAATATTTTAAGTAAAGCATTCCAAATTTCATGTACAAGTCTTAAATATTTTACCTCTCCATATTCTATTTCAGGAAGAATTGATAATAGTGCTTCTCTAGCAACTATATTCTGCATGAATATATCTTTTTCATCTTGTTCATAGTAGTTAATCTTATATTCTATTGCCAGCTCCTTCACATTCAATATAACTAGCCAATATTCCAGACCCATACACAATAGGTGAGTCTTCATTGTTTCCTTCTAGCTATTAGAATTAATTCCATCAAACTTCCAACTTTCTTTTCTGAAATAAAAATTGATGAATCTCTTCAAGCTATTAAATTTTTTCTTGAAGGTCCCAATTCTTTAATACCAATTATTTTTGAAATTAAGAAGCACTCAAAATGGGGGCTAACCCAAAAATAGAAGAACAACTGTCTAGAGATTAGTTGGTAAGAACTACTACAAGATTACCCCACCCCCTTCCAAAATTAAGAAAAACTGCTCATACCCATTACCAAAGAGAAAATACTACCATAAGAATCAAGAGTCTTATCAATATACAAAATCATGGTCATTGGATAAATATTGGCCCTACTATCAGTCCAAAGAACCAAAAAAATGGCCTAAGAGAATAGACTATTATTGAGCATCATAAGACAAAAATAATCTAACCACTTTAACATGGGAATGATCTACCATTCACCATATTTTCTAGCAACAATCAGAGCCAGTTGTTAGCTAGGAAGCCATACAAGGTGCATTTCATGTCCATGTCCTTATCATTTGTCCCTTAATCTTAGTTAGTGTTCATTAAATGGAGCATGGTGGCTATCGAGTCCATGAAATGAACCAAGAAATTCACCATCCTATCAAACTTTTGCTCTAGGTCCTCATTCCATTTAACTAACTCCACAATTAATTTTCAAGTTTCTCCATCACCATGTTCCCTTGCTTAGTGCTCTCATTTATAGCCATGGTTATTTCTATTGAGAGTTATTTGCCCCCTTCTCATCCCCAGCCTTATGTTCACACCCTATGATTTTTTCATGGGATTGGATATCCAATGTGACTATCTTAATCGAAGAGGTTACAGTGCCATGCTTGATATTCTTGAACTTTCTAGAATCTAGAGTAATAGTTTTAAATGTTTTAGAAACATTGGACGGAAAAGGGTAGGCTTCCTCAATATTCTTTTTTCTCTCCTCACATTCCTTTTCTTCTTCTTCATATTCACCTTAGTTCCTTCTAGTAGCCTTACATTTGGGATGAGGTGCAAACTTTTTCTTAGAGGTGTCTAGTTTGGGTATGGTAAGGTCATTGGAGAGAATTTTCTCTCTCAACTACTTGCTCACCTAATTAGTGCACTTACCCATGGTTCCATTTTTTTTTAACATCCATAATTTTAATTTTTTTTCCTCTATTTTCTTGCTCATGGCTATTAGTTCCTCTTTGGAATTGGGTTTAGAAGGGGTTTAGTTTCTAGAGGCTTGACAGATATTGTTTCTTGATGATGCTACTGTAAGATTAATTATGTGCTTTTTCTGATACTCGATAGTGGTTTCTGATGCTTGACCTTGTCTTGGTTTTGGCTTTTCTCGAGTTGTCACTATCAATTTCTAGTTTCAGCTGACTTTGGCATTTAATTTGGTTCTATTTATTTAATTTATGTTGGGATTCAACTTATGGCTTAAATGTGCATTTAATGCAAGGGTTTATTTAATTTGTAACTTACTAGGCCAACATGTGGCCGAGTTGGGTAAAAGTAGGGGGTGTTATGGAGTCTTTAGGGGTAAAAGCATAAACCTATGTTAAACTTTTGTAAAGGAAAATGCTAACAAAAGTATAACTGTTCACCTTTAATGACATAAAATTGGTATTACTACTTTGAATTTGAAAATGAATTTTAGGATTATAATTTAAATAATTATTTGGAATAAGATTTGATATATTTTCCTAATTTTTATAGATAATACTTTAGCCACTAAAAATATTAAAAACTAGGGGTTTATTTCCCACCACAAAAAATATGGAAATAAAATTATTTCCGATTGATCTTTGACTATGTTATAGATAACATATATAGCTAGAACAAAAAAAAAAAAAAAGTTCTTTAGACATTTATTTTCTCTTTTGTGATGATTCAAATTTTAACTTAGCTAAAATCAATAGTTTTCATCTCCCACCACATTTTTCAAAAAAAATCTCTTCTAGCTAGGAAAAATATTATACATTCTTGAAGAGGATTCTCTCCTATAGAACGTCATATAATTTTTATTTATTTTTATCTTCTTTTTTTTTTCTTTCTCAAAATTGACATCTTTTCGAGTCTTAAAATACATGCTTGTAGAATTTTTTAATTACAATATATTATATCTAATTAAAATACTATAAAATTTAAATGAGAATAATCTTGACTCTAATCTCTATAAAATATTGTTTATAACTTATTTAGAAAATATCATAAAAATTAGTAAGAGTTATTGAAACACCACTTTTATAAAATAATTTTATTTCTTTAGTAAATGGATACAAACTAGTATAAATAATGCATTTAATAGACATTTTAAATTCGAAAATTGTGAGACCATATATAACTTAGCTATGGTGAATTTATCTAGATTATATGATTGAACAAAATTAATTTTTAGATAGAAATACTCAAATTCAATCGTTCGGATAAGTCAGCCTGAGAAGTGACCCAACTTTTTACTTTTATCCTTAGTCACAATCATCCAACTTAGAGAAGAGGATGTGATAGAGGAGAAAACTTTGAAGAGCTAGTAGTTAAGGCTTGCGAAACAATGAGGTTACTTGTTGGGCTTGTGAGCACAAGCTTAGATCTTCCTTGGGGTTTCTACTAGAGTGTGGATCTGGACTAGCTAGAGCTTGGATTGGATGTTGAGGGATCTTGTAGAACTATTACTTTCTTTGTATTTGGTTGTGGCTAAGAAGGCCTTATAGCCTAACCCATTGCATGCAATCATTTATTTTATGAATAAAGAGTTGTGTTTGGTATCAAATATTGCATTATTATTATTTTTTCACTGTGTTGTTAATTGTTGTGGGATAGGAAATCTCCTTTGGGGATTCTCCTTCCTTGTACTACATCAAGTAGGCTCATTGACTTTAGGGATCAAAACTAGAAAAGTCTCATTGAGTTCTCTAAGAATCTTACCTATCCTGATGAAGTCTTGTACCGCATGGACAAGATCATATTTGATTATTTCCTAGAATTCTTAGAAGAAAAATGGGGGAAAACCATCAAGTCCAGGGGCTTTGAAGGAACTCATGAAAAAAATCATGCTCTTAACTTCATCCTCTATCACCTTCCTAATCAAGTCCTAGTTCATGTCATTATCAATGACTGGGTACATAACTCCTAGGAAGTCAAACTTAGTCTGGAGACTAACTTGAACATTGAGGTGGTTTAAAATCTACTGGAAGTAGCTAGTCACCCATTTCTCAAGATCCTCCTCTTCTTGAAGTTAAATGTTCGCATTATTGAAAAACTTGTAGATCATATTTCTCTTCTTATTCTTGGAAGCCAACTTGTGGAAAAATGCCATATTCCTATCTCCTTCCAAAAGCCATTAAACTCTAGATCTTTGCTTCCATAGAATCTCTTCCCTTCCAACTTCAATGGTCCATTTTCATCTCCATCCATGTTATTCTTCATGGGTAGCCATTGAAAGGTCACCTTCCACCATCCTCCCTTGTAGCTCTTCCAGATTACACTCTGTTTCCTTTTTCTATTTAAATATACACCCAAAGAATTTATTATCCATTTACCAACTTCCCTTCTAATCATTCCTTGCTTTCTTTCTATGTGATACATAACAGATCCTTGTATTCTAGTGTTCCACAATGACTGATTTGGTCTCTAAACTAAGGATGTGAATGCCACCTGATTTCATATAAGAAAGGTTTCTTCCTATGATGATTATTGGAGTGGTAAGTGAGAAGGAACACAGTGGGACAAGGAAGACAATTGAGTTTGAACAAGACTTAGTACACATCAAAGTTTTGCCCACCTCCTAGTGATGTGACTTTTATACCTCCACCTCCTATTTAGATTCCATCTATTGCATAGGATTACTCTTCAACATTGCCTACTATTGCAGCTCTAGTCATCAAGCCACATACTACAGTTGTTGAGGATATATTGGAGGACACACATCTCCTCTTAGATGAAAGATTCTATACACCTATTATGTCACCTCCATTGGAGATTCTATTTTAGAATTCTTATTCTTTCTCCTTTGAGCATCAACTAGGACTTCCCACTAACCCTTACACACATGGGTTTTATTATCCTTGTCCACTACCTTTGTTTCCTTTAGATTGGAGCGACATTGGTATATTAATCGACACATTAGTTCTATAATTCTGGTGGGGTATGGAGTCTCAAGCTTCTATCATGAAGGCTTTCATTGTACTTATGGTCTTGAGAGATTCCCTTGAGATGTTTCATCTGTGCACCTTTTTCTATCTCTTTTTGGAGTAGGGTTTTTCCCACTCAGTTTTGTCTATTTCTTTATTTCATAGAGATTTGATTATGATTGGGTACCTCATTAGGCCTTGTTGGTGGGACTGAAGTGTGCTTTTAGCATTATAGTTTCCTTGCATTGTTTGTAGCCGCATTGTTTCTCATCTTAACGAGGGTGTTAGAGAAAAGGTTAATTTAATTTAATTTATTAAATTACTTTTTCTCCATTCTTAAGATTTCACTTTATGCAACTTGTATTTCCATTTAATAATTAATTAGTAATTATTAAATGTCATTTATCTCTAAGGGATTCCCTTTTGGGGTTTTGATCTCCTTCATAAGGATTTATCGATTGTAATTTCACTTATTCTTTTTGCATAAGAAAATACAATTTTCTTGTTTGTTATGAACCCCCCCCCCCCCCCCTCTCTCTCTCTCTCTCTCTCTCTCTCTTGTAATAGGTTATGTGTATGTAGGATATCTAGGGTTAGTGGAATTGTTTATCATCAAATTCTACATCTTCCTCTTCTTTCTAAGGCTTTGATATCTTCACCTTTGAGATTGCTCTTTCTACAATAGGTTCTATGCTAGGATTTTCCCTCCTT
The DNA here is from genome assembly GCA_028749045.1 of Cupressus sempervirens. Classification (NCBI taxonomy): domain Eukaryota; kingdom Viridiplantae; phylum Streptophyta; class Pinopsida; order Cupressales; family Cupressaceae; genus Cupressus; species Cupressus sempervirens. The sequence goes on along the minus strand of CM053790.1, from coordinate 831,626,591 downwards.
CAAGAGTTTATCCAAGTCATTGTTACCAATCTAAGACTTAGTTCCATTTTGGTTCATTTTTCACCCATAACCTCTAGCCATAGGGGCAAGTCTTGGGACATCACTGAGATTTTAGTCAAATTCACATCTGTAACACCCATAGGTTTTGTGGGTTCCAACTCTTTATCACTACTTTTCCTGAGATCTATTTTGCATCCAAAGACCAGATGACCATACTATTTACAATTTTGGCAATATAGTTATGTATTATTTTAACTGATAGCTTTCCTTCACATTCCCCACCTTGATCTTAGAACAACACAACTAGGGAGTGCATTATTAACAACAACATTTATAAAAAAATTGGAAAATGTTAACCATGATATATTTTTTGGAACAACGTCCACCTTAATGAAATGCCCAAATGAGTCCCCAATCCATTGGAAAACCTTATCATCCTAGAATTCAAATGGCATACCCAGGAGATGAATTGAAGCCAGGTCCATTCTCTATAGGTAAACACCAGGGTTGAAACTAGGCTTCCATTTGGCTACAACCAACATGTGTTTCTCCAACTTCCAAGATTATACCAAAACCTAGTTTCTATCTTCTTCATTTGTAAACCTAAAAAGATACATTTCCCCAGTCATGGAAGAAATTATTACCGATTCTCTGAGCTTCCACTTGATATAGGACCATTTCCTAACAATCTCTATGGGAGGTCTATAACCTAGAAACCTTTCGACCAGGCTTAGTGAAAATTATTTGGAAATATTTTCCACAATTACATCAGGCAAAGATATCTTTGGGCCAGAGTACCAAAGTAGGATAATGGGGAAAATATTAGGCATGGGTTCGGGGGAAGGACTACCCACCACTAGACCTTTCTAGCTTGATTTAGGGTCAATTGCACCTAACTTTGACTCATGAATCCTTGGCCTGAAAGGCTACCAAAATGCCAAATCCTCTGGTAGATCCGATGAAGCTAAAAATTTCAACTCCCCCAATCCATGGTACCCATGGAATCAAAGCCTTTCCTAGTAGACAAAACCAACCACAAGTCTAGGTAGACCTCCTATGTAAAACGGGCGAGATTTTTTGATGTCATAATCACCATCAACCATCATTAATGAGTAGTGTGGACTTGAAAAGAATTTTTTGATCATGGTAGGAGAATCCACTCTAGAATATTTTATGCCAATTATTCATAAGTACATTCTACCAAGATAACTAAGGTGGGGGGTGGGGGGGAGGGGGGGGGGGGGGGGGGTGTGATGAATCATCTATGTAATTACAATAAATATCAATTAATTTATTATTTCTAAAACATGTAAAAGTTAGATGAAACAACCATAGAAGATAAGCATGCACAATAACACCAGATATGTTAACTACATAAACCCTTCATCAGAGGGAAAACTCCGGTGGGAATGATGCCCACAAGATTATGTACTGGAATATAAAATTTTCTTGTTAAAGGATGGAATCTTTTAGGAGTCAATTAAATATAATCAATACATTTGACTCGCTATTAGGAGACTTTGAATACCTATTATGAGATTCTATCCTTATTAGGAGCTATGTTAATCTTGTTAAGATTTGAAAGGGAGGGCTATTGAACCCATTGTCCAAGGAGCCTTAAAAGTAGTCTTCACTAGTCAATCTTCCAGATAAACATATCCAAGATCTTTTAATTTAATAAATAACAACTCATTTTCCCATATAGTTCCTTTGAATCTCATAGTACATCTTCAACATCAATCTCTTCTTTGATCAAATACAAGTTTGCATCCAAGTTTGCATAACCAAAAAAATGATCTCATTAACTACAAAGCATCCTTACTAGACACCTATCCACAAGGAAACTACCTTTACTTTTGTACCAAGTCATAAAATAAGTATTGAGTCAGCCTTGAGGATTTTCCAATTTACAATAATAATATAAGACATTCTTAAGCTTTATGAAGAACATCTTCCAAACAGTCTTCACCAAACCTCACAAAATGAACATCTATTTTCTCCATCTATAACATAGAATCTTTGACATGTATTTCACCTTCCTCTAATATTTCTTATTTAGATTTTACATCTATGTTAAAAGATATAATCACTTTACTAGTAACCAATTTCAAGAAACTCTCTTAAAGATACCTTCAAAATGCATCACATAATTATGTCATAGCTTCGTATTTATTTAGTTCTCTTATCTATAGTATCCTATATCATTACTAAATATGTTCCCAACTTGTTGGGCATTGATCATGCCAAATAATTATTCCTCTATAACTCTAGTAATCTTCACAAAATAAGGTATATGTTGACATCAATTAAAAAACTATCATGAATTCTACACATAAATGATGAATCATGTCTCCAAAAATGCTATGATACTCCCCCACATAAATATCATCAACATTCATGCTAAGATTTATACCTTAAAAAGATAACACATAAAGGTTTAATAACCTAAGACTTATAGCCTTATGTAATACCATATGTAACTATTGGAAATGATTGCAAAGATCATGAATGAAAAGTAATGGAACTGGTAAAGAATGTTCTCAATCATTTTTTTGTCATTGATGTCAAACTTGCTACTTGTAGAAATGACAATTGCTTTAGCGATCCAAATACTATCAATTGGTTGATTGACAAGGAGGATGCAATCAATAAGATGTAATTAGAGCACCTAGAGAAAGGTTGAAGTTATGATGTTATAATGAAGTATAAGTATCAGCTAAGCCATTGATGAAATAGTGTATTGATGTCATACTCTAAGACATAGAGAATGGGCACACTAAAACACATCAAAGATGTAAGGTTTAGCTAAGTCATTTGTAAAGCCTAACTAAGTTCATTAGAGAGAGCCGAGCAAGCTAGTTAGTGCCGAATAGATACTTAGTTGAAGCCAAGAAAAGTTTAATTTTAGTAAGTGCTGAGTGAAGATCAAGTGCCAAGTGATCTTCAGGTGCCGAGCGAAGATCAGGTTCCAAGCATGATACAAGTGACGAGTAACACAGAAGGAACTGAGCATCAGTAAATCAATAATGCCAAGTTGCTGCATTATTTTGAAAGTCGAAGATTTGTCATATCTGAGCCAACATGGTAGTTGTCTAGAATTTTGTGAATCAGATAGAAGATAAGAATTATGAGCTAGTGGCATAGAACACTATGCAAAATGTTTATGGTGAATACAACTAGATTGTAGATGAAGTTTCTAGATAAGAGAAAGATATGGGACAGATACATTGTATCCTACCTAATCTATTAAAACCCTAAAGTTGGAGAGGGAGAATCAAGCAGGAAAGATATTCCAGATTTCTATTTAAGGAGTCATAAGGTCATGAAGCAAAGAATAGGGGTCAAGCATGAAAGTATTAAGTGTTGAAGAAGGTGCTAAGGAGAAAGAGAGCATAGATACTTTGTTTCGATAGATGATCACAGATATGATTGCATTGGTATGATGAGCAAGAAGACTCAAGGTGACAAAGCTTGAGATGACAAGCCGTCAGAGTTGAAATGTTTAAAGCCAAGAAAAGGATTGAACTAAAGTGTGATCTGTAATTTGCAAGATATGTTGTAAGTTGTATCAGATCAAAAGCCTAGCAATTGTAACAGTTAGTATAAATCCTATGGACTTAGGTTGGTTTAATAGCCATATTGTAAATCCTTTAACATGGTGACATTCCAAGTGAATGTTCCAAAGTCCTTTGACCAGGCCCATTCCTAACAATATGGTGAAATCCTCTAACAAGGAAACATTTAACAATGTGTTGTAAGCCTTTAACAGGGCAGGCCTTTAATAGGGCATCACTTCAGAAGAGTGAGAATTGAGTAGCATGTTATTGGTGGTTTTTCCCAAATTCGATTTCCATGTAAATCATTGTGTCATGTGTTGATCTTGCATGTTTTATTCCTAGATGTTGATTTGTTGTAATTTGCTAAGATGGTTGAATAGTTTAATGGGCTCACTATAATTGATGAATAAGTATTATTAGGGCGTTTAGACCTTGGATAACTGATTCACCCCCCACCCCCCCCCCCCTCTCAGTTATTCTAAAGAATTCTAACAATAACATCCTATCCAAAATATTGGCCAAAAGAATTCAAAAATTACTACCACTTATATTAGTGTAGAAAAAATAGAAATTTTTCAAGGCTACTCATTTATGATGGAGTAATCATTGCTCAAAAGGATATTCATTCAATACAACATAATAAAAAGTTAAGAATGATCATAAATGTAGACATCAACAAAGCCTATGATAAGGTGAATTGAATATTTTTATGTAAAATCTTGGAAAAAATTGGTTTTGAAAGGCAATGGAAAAATATGACATTCGAATGAATCTATACTTCTAAATTCTCCATTCTTCTTAATTTGAATGCTATAATATTCTTTTGATTCTCAAAGGAATAATACTAGGGGATCCTCCTCACCTTTTTTATTTATCATTATGGCATAAGCACCAGGTAGGACCACAACTAAAGTAAGATCAGAAAAACATTGAGAAAGCATCAAAACTCTGTCAAACCTTGACCCCATTACCCACCAATAGTTTGTAGATGATACCATTGCGTTTAACAATAGTTCAATTGATGAGGTTAAAAAGATTAAAATACCCTTTTAACCTATACAAAAGCTTCAAAATAAGAGATAAACCAAATCAAATAAAAAATATATTTCTTAATCCATATTTGGTATTGGAACAACATATTTGTAATATTCTTAATTTTAGAAAAGGAGAAGTTCCTTGTAAATACTTAGGATTAATGTTAGATAAGAGAATTAAATCTATGAACTCATGGGACCCCACTATTGCAAAAATAAAAAATAAAACAAAATCATGGAAAGGGAAATGGTTGTTATTAGTAGATAAACGAGTAATGTTATAATCAATATTATCATCCATACATATCTATCAAATGTTTTGATATCATCTCCCAAGCAACAAAAGGGATGAGATAAACAACTTATATATGAATTTGTTTTGGAAATGTGAAAATGAGAGAAAAAAATGCCCCTTTTAGCATAGGATAAACTTTGTGCCCCTACTGAACCAGGTAGATTGGGCTTTAAAAGAATTAACAAACAAAGTAAGGTCTTGGAGGCTAAAATTGTATAGAGATTATATATAGAGCTTGATCTAACATGGGCTAAATATCTCAATGGTGGAAACTCACCATCAATTTTTAGAATGACCAATCCATTGATATGTTATACAATTTAAAACTTTATGCTTGAATATAGGAATTTAATTTAACCAAAATCATTTCATGGAAATTTGATAATGGTGAAGAAACCCTATTTTTGGAAGACTCCTAGGAAGGTCTATCCCCTATTTCCAAGATGGTGAAATTGATTCTCCAAAATCTATGGGACAAGCATGTTAGGGACTACATTATACCTCACAAAGAAACTACTTTAAACAAACCAATCTAGATACCCCTGGAAAATATAAATCTATCCCACACCAACAAAAGGATATTCTGTCAAATTTACTGAAGGAGAGATGCCTACACATGTCTGATAAACAAAACCACCTAAATTTGGATAATCGCTAATTCTAGTAATTACAATACTAAAGATGATTATAATAATCTTATAAATTACTAGCCAAGACCTAAAATTGACATTCCCCTCCATTTATGTTTTTATAAATCATTCTTACCCAAAGATAGATTTTCATCAATGAGCCCTTGGTCTACTAGTGAAGTTGAAAGGCTCACAAAGATCTTGCCAGGGGAAAAGTCTTGTTGAGTATAAGGTTCTAACATCATAATGGATGAGACTGAGATCATGCCTTGGGTGATATTGAAAATGTAGATTCCCTCTAGTCCTTGACTCTAAGTTGAAGAGGTTTAAGGCATGAGTAGGCCCGTATCGGGTTCCTAAATCATTTCAGTGGTGGCCTTTGTTGGTTGGTAGAGCTCACAGGCCTCATGCCTTTGTTGGGTTACCTCATAGGTTTTAACTTTCCATAAAAAAATGGAATTTTCACCTAGTTTGCTCTTTTAAAGATAATTGATCTCACAATAGATCATTTTACAACCATGGATTATGAAGGCCTGAAAAGATGCCCTCTTTATGAAAAAAGATAATGAAACAAAATACCATCTTCTTCTTAATTACGCCTTCTCCAAAATATGTTAGACATGGCTTAGATCAAAGCATGATTTTATTTTAGCAACACTTGGCAATGTCCTTGATATATTCAAAGCATGGCAAAAATACCATAAGGATAAAATTTAGAATTTTTTTGGAAAATTTTCCCATCATTCACGATTTCAAAAATCTGGAAAGAAAGGAACAACATAATTTTAATGATAAATGTTTTTTGGTAGCTCAATTAATGAACACGATTAATACCATTATAATTGAAGTATTAAATAATAAATTTTTTGGTAGCTCAGGTAATACAAGAATAGTACCCTTGTCAAGCTAGGATAGGGCATGTTATTCATGACTCCAATGATTATGAAATTGCCACATTAGCCAAACCTCAAGGCACATGATCACAAACAATATCACCAAAATGGAAGCCTTATTTGAAGGCCTTACACTTTTCCTCAAACATATATTAAAATTTTTAGAAATTGAAGGGGAATCAACCAACATTATGAATGCAATAAGGAAAGGATCCAATCCCAAATGGAAACACAATACACTTATGGAATAAACTCTCACATTCATTCCTAAAATTTCTAAATACACTATCAATCATGTATATCACAAAGGAAATCAAATAGAAAACAAATTAGCAAACTTAGGGGTAGATGAAAGACCAGGAGTATAATTTAAAATCTGGCTAACTATTTTACAAAATAATGTGATTTAGCATATTAAGTAGATAATAGTTTAAAATTAAGTGTATAGTCCATTGGGGACAATTTTTTTTCTATTATTAATAATATTATCTAATGAAATATAAGTATTATGTACAATCGCTCAAATGATAGATTTGATGAGGAAATAATCCCCATCTATTATTGTTAAGAAGTTTCTCTATTTCAATTTGTAAACATGTATAGTCTAGTAGTACAAAACTATTCACAATTTCATAAACACCCCTATCAGATTTGAATGGCAAATAAATATGGAAAAATGTAATTGTTACTTGTCTAGTATTAAGGGAGGACAAACATATCTAGTTTTAGCCTTTATTATTATAATAATTTTGATAGGACTAGTAACAATAGTATTACATTTATATAGATTAGTTTGTGCTATCAATGATATATCTAAACTAAGAATGGGTTATGTCCATAAAGGGGTAGAAGTTTGATTTTGAGTTGGTTTGTTTTAGTATCACAATGGTCAATATTGACTAGTTCAAGTTATTAGTATTATTTTAGTAGACATGCTGATATCATTCTCATTAGGAAATTATTATTTTTAGATATGGTAGATTTAGTTTATAAAAATCTTTAAATTCCTTTAACTATGGAAATAAAGAAAATCTCATGTAAGGCATAAGTTGTCAGTGCATATGCTGCACTAGCATGTGAATGACATCAAGTAAGGGAGTAGACAAGACAAGTATGTTATTAGGAGATTTGGAGGTATAAACTTTAAACATAAAAGATTTATTTCTTGATATGATTGGGTGTGTTAAAGTCCCCTTACGAAGCTTTAAAACAAGGATATATCACTATAATACTTTTTTTTTTTTCTCAATACATTTGAGTGAAAAATCTTCATAGGTATTGTTAATTGGATGTACATTAAATAAGGGCATGTAAGGTTTATTAAATAATCAAATCTTTGAATCATTGCAGCCTTGATAATTGCTTTCACAAATAAGGACATAGGTTATCATAGCAATAATAATCCAAAGATAGAGATTAATACTTAACTTATCTCTATCCAATTTTAAATACTTGTGTATTATATTCTAACATTGAACTTAGCCAAAACCAAAGCATGCAGGTTTATAGAATCGGTCTAAACAAACGAGCAACATCAAAAAATCAAAGAGTTTGGCAAAGAAAGGAAAGAAATAGGTCATTAATGATAGGAAACCAATAATTGATAAATTTAAGTAATAAATATATGCTATGTAAGGATGGCAAGTTCCATTTTTGAATAATGGGTGTGCTCCTTAATTATGTTAATTTTGTAATTTATATGTGCTAGACTAAGGTTCCGGGCTATACTAGATGTTTTTCTCTGGACTCCATTCCTTTCCTCCAATGCACTGAATGAGGATAAAAAATCAAATATTGTAACGCAAAATTTTATTTAATTATAAAAATCAATACTTTTACCATTTGTTGACTAGAAAACCAAAAAAGAAAACAAAAGAAACAAAATAAAAACTAAATAAAATAAAAAATATAATATACAAATTACATGTAATAAATTTACAATTGTAAATTCATCTATATTTACTGTCGGCTAGAAAATCTAATTCTATATAAATTAGAAATTACGAATTTAAAACCTGCTTTGGTAATTCTCAGCAATATAATAGCATTCAGTAATTATTGAGAATTTCCCAGCCCCTTTTGTAACTTTATATTTATATTAATAAAAAAGATACTTTTAAAAAAACTTACAGAACTCACCATTTTAATAAACATTATTCCATGACTAATCACTCAAAATTTCAAACTACTGTGAGCAATTCGAATGAGAAGGCTCATTGCCTTCATCTTCTCTCCCGTCGAATGCAATGCTTTTCTTTTTCTCTCCGAAATTGAAACGAGCATACCATGAAAGAGACGTTGGCAACGAAGTAGAGAAAATCCACCGTTTTCAATAGTTTGATATCAATTAATCAACCAAACATATCAACACGTAGATGTGGAGTGATGATATGCAACTATTCTACGTATCTGTCGCTTGTCAAGGAAAAACAATGTTGACAAAGACTTTCCGAATGATTTAATTTTGTTTACGTGCGGAAAACGAGTAGTAGCCATTTTTAAATACATCCAAGCAGAATATGCGAATTTCTGTGTACATACATTGAACGCAGAAATAACTTGTCTGAATGGAAAGACAGCGAGTCCTCACATTATTTTCAGTCTATTTAGTCTTCAAGCTCCAGCTAATCTCGCGTGTTACCTCTCTTTCAGCTTGGAATTTAAGTAATTTAAAAATAATTCTGAGAGCCACACAGTCAATATGAATAACACTTGTTTCTAGTTAGAAAACCTAAACAAAATGTTTAAAATAGAAATAAATATTAATAGTTTCCCCTCACACACTTTTGAGAGTGGTTCCGGGCTTTAAATTACAATTAGAAAATAGTTTAATAGTGATTTCGTTGGGAAATTACAAGACAGAATAACTATAAAATCAGAATATATACCAAACCCATAGAATAGTAATATACGTCATATTCAATTCAATGTGAGCAGATGATTTTCTTTTATCTTAGCACGACTCATCTGTCTTTCATGTTGAAATTTGATTTAATTTTAAATGTTTTGGAGAGCCTAATTGTCAAAACAAGCGACTCCATTGTTTCTCATTCAAAACGGAAAAGAAATCGACAAGCCTAAAATTAACTGTGTTTTGGAAACCCCGAAGTGGAGTGAACATATAAGTCCTGGAAAGCATTTTCAATGGTGATATACAGCTACGAAGGAAAATGATTTTCCATGACGTTCATAAGCGTTGGACGGTCATACTTTTAAGTCGGTGAACACCCACCAAATTTATATATAATAATTATTTTGAATCACATGTTTATGACGTCATTTGCTGCAAACGAAATGTGAGTTTTTTCAAATAAAAAGTTTTGTTCCACATGCTTTGATTGCAAACATATCCTCTTAAACACGACATCGACGATGCATTCCACGTAGCTAATGTGTTCAAATAAGAAGTTTCTACCAAGACTACAGCATAGCCACCAAGTCCTATAAATACTTGGGGTATGTAAGCCAGTTATCTCATACGAGGGAAGATGGACTCGAGGCAACATGGAGTTCGATAGCATGTCCTTGCTGGTTTTCATTGCAGCTTTCATTTGGTTGCAATAGTGCCATCTGATGCTAATCCTCCTCCACCTGTCCACCTTCCATCACTAGTTGTGAAGCCCCATCCTCCACCAAAATTTTCTATCTCCTCCTCATTACATTCAGAAATCTCCACCTCCAACTGTCCATGAGATTTCTCCTCCCAAGCTAACTCCATCATCTCCTCCTCCTCACCATAAGCCTTCACCAGTCCTCACTCCACCCAAGCCATATCACAAGTCTCCTCCTCCACAGAAAACATCTCCTCCCCCTCACCACCATGAGAAACCACCAAAGGCACCATTGTCTCCACCCCACCATGAACACAAATCACCACCTCACTATGAACACAAGTCACCACCTCCTCCAAAGGTGGAAGTGAAGCCCCCTCACCACCATCAACTACACCCTCTTCCTCATGTTGTAACTCTTGTGAGAAATATATTACCAACCCTAAAAATCAATTTCACAACCCTAAATAATGCTCGGCAAAAAACTATTGCCGAGTGCCAATTTTGCTCGGCACTTTAAGGAGCCAAGTGGTAGGAGAGTGCCAAGTGAGCTCAGCAAATGAAGAACAACTTGGCACCAAAGGATGCCGAGTGAACTCAGTAGCAACTGGAGGGTGGAGCTCGGTAGAAGAAGGTATCGAGTGAACTCGGTAGCCATTGCAGGGTGGAACTTGGTAGAAGAAGATACCGAGTGAACTCGGTAGCAACTGCAGAAAATGACTTCTACCAAAGACAATACTGAGTGACAGAACTATAATGTGAACTTTTCCACCATTAAAACCAGAGAGCCAAAGTATGAAGCTTCTAAATAAAATTTTCAAATGCAATGAATAGAAGAAGAATAATGGATTCAAGTATGCTTGCTGGCTTTCTATTCAACTTTGATTAAATCATTACAAAATCTAGGAGCATTTGGCTTCAACCAGAAAACTCTAAAATAACCCTAAAACTTTAAATTGGTAAAACTTCAAACTTCAAAAACCTTTAAACTTGCAGCTCTAATGGCTGCATATAATGGTGCCTGGAGTAATCACTGCTTCATAGGTCAAATCAAACAATAAACTACAAACTTATAGAATGACACAAAGGAGCACATACAACTGCAGTCACGTAACAAGCTTCTTTCTATCTCTGCAATGACTAGATTTGTTGATCACCTTCTTTCTACTTTTCTCTACTTTGCGACTTCTCTCTGATCTGCTAAACATGCAGAATGAATCTAAAACATTATTTTTGTCATCCCTCCAAAATCATTTCCCTCCTCTTTTCAGATTTCAAAACTAACCTACTGCATTCATTGTTTATGACTGTTGTGTAGGTCGTCAGGGATGGTAGGTGGGCATTTGGCTCTAGGGACAAACAACTAAATGCAATTAATATTCCAACACTCCCCCTTTGTCCCAAGCTAAATAAACAAGGATCACTACTGATCCAAGTCAACTACACCAAGACACTCTCTTAGGTGTACAAAAGTTCCAATCCCTAATGGCTTGGTAAAAATTTCTGCTAGCTACTGCTCAGACTTACAAAATTCCATCTTGATATCCCCATTCTCCACGAACTCTCTAATGAAGTGATATCTGATCTCTATATGTTTGCTTCTCCCATGGAAGACTGGATTCTTAGACAATGCAATAGATGAGATGTTGTCACAATCAATTGTGGTTCCATCCTCTTGCCTTTCATTCAGATCTATCAAGATCCTTCTTAACCAAATAGCTTGACATGTTGCTGCATTTTCTGCTATGTATTCAACATCTACTATGGAGTGAGCAACAATAGGTTGCTTCTTGGATGCCCATGAAATTGCACCCATTCCCATATGAAACATGTATCTAGAAGTGTTGTAGCTATCATCTATACTTCCAACCCAATCACTATCTGTATAACCTACCAACTTGAATTCATTTGTTGCAGTATACAAAATTCCAAAACCCTTGGTACCTTTCACATACCTTAGGATTCCCTTTCCCACTTGCCAATGGAAATCTTTTGGTGTTTCCATAAATCTGAAAATCAAACTTACTGCATGCATCAAGTCTGGCCGAGTTGCAGCGAAATACATCAAACTTCCAACCATACTCTTGTATAGTGTTGGATCCATAACTTGCTAGTGTCTTCCTTGCTCAACTTCAGACCTATAGTTGTTGGTGTGGGGGCTGGCTTACTATTCTACATTTTGAATCTCTCCAAGATCTGCCTTTAATATTTTTCTTGAGAGATGAAAATGACATTATGCATTTGTTTTACTTCTATGCCTAGAAAATATTTCAAAAATCTTAGGTCTTTCATTTCAAACTCATTTTTCATGGCCTCTTTGAACTCACCAATTAAAGCCTTGTCATTACTAATAAAAATTAAAACATCTACATACAAGACAAAAATCAACACATTTCTATTTACTGGCTTGATGTAGAGAGTAGGCTCACCATTTTTTTTTCTAAAATAATTGCTCATCAAATATGAGTCAATCTTACTGTACCATGCCCTTGGAGCTTGCTTGAGCCCATAAAGAGCTCTCTTCAATCTATATACTTTTTTCTCTTCACCTACTACTTCATAACCAAGTGGCTGCTCCACATATACTTCTTCTTTTAATTCACCATTTAGGAAGGGAGACTTCACATCCATTTGGTATACCTTCCATTTGTGTTGAGTTGCAATTTCTATGATAGCATGCACAATTTCTATTCTTGCAACTGAGGCATATGTCTCATCATAATCTTTTCCATACTGCTATTTGTAGCCCTTGACTGCCAACCTTGCCTTATGCCTATCAATCTTGCTTTCAACATTGCATTTGGTCTTGTAGACCCATTTCACTCCAATCACTTGCTTCTTGGGAGGCAATTCAGTTAGCTCCCATGTCTTATTCCTTTCTATAAAATCTATCTCCTCATCCATGGCCTTACACCATTTCTTCCCCTTAATAGCTTCTTCAAAATATATTGGATCACTATGAGAAATTAATGCAAAATTAGCACTCTCGTCATACTCTTCATACCTTTCATCTTGGTATATCTCCCTAAGACTCTTGGTCTTTCTTGGTAATAGGGAGGAGAGCGTGGGATTAGAATCTTCACTAGTGTTGCTTTGCCGACTAGCTCGATCTTCACTGTTACTTGGCACTGACACTCGATCATGCTTAGAAGAGCTCGGCAATGACTGAGGCTGCTTGCCTATTCTTCTATCTGCTCCCTCTTCTTGTTGTTCATCAACATCCTCTTCACTCATAATTGACACTTTACTTGAGGTGCTCAGTGATTCATCAATTGGTCCATACCATGACTGATTTTCAAAAAATTCCACAACTCTTGAGAGAATCATCTTGTTGTTCAATGGGTCATACAATCTATATGCCTTTGATTCTGAGCTGTACCCTATGAAGATGCACTTCACACCTTTGTCATCCAATTTTTGTCGTTGCACTTTAGGCACGTGTGCATATATGCAACACATCCAAATACCCTTAGGTGTTTAACTATCCATCTTCCTCATGACCATGCTTCCATTGGAATTTTATCATAGACTGCCTTTGTAAGACACCTATTAATTAGGTAAACTTTTTTTCCACAGCCTCTCCCCAAAATTCAGTTGGGAGACTTTTCTCTTTCATCATGCTTCTTGCCATTTCAACAATGGTCCTATTCTTTCTTTCAGTCACTCCATTTTGTTGTGGTGTATAGCTAGTTGTGAGCTCTTTCTTTATGTCATGTTTCCTGCAAAAATTTACGAAAGAATTGGAGGTATACTCCTCTCCTCTATCTGATCTTAGGACCTTGATATAGTGTCCATATTCTCTTTTAGCTTGGGATTTAAACTCAACAAACTTATCAAATGCTTTAGATTTAGATTTCAAAATATAAACCCATGTACTAAGACTGAAATCATCAATAAATGTCATAAAATAAGTACTCCCCCCAATAGAAGTAACTTGCATAGGATTGACTAGGTCAGTATGCACTAACTCTAATGGATATCTAACCCTCCTAAATTTTTCAGAATTAAACGGAAGCCTATGTTGCTTACCCAAAATACAAGCCCCACACTTGTCACATGAATTTTTTAATCGTGGAAAACCTTCTACCATTCTTTTATTTGACAACAAATTTAAACCAGCATAACCAAGGTGACCATACCTAAGGTGTCATAACCGTGAGGGTTCTTCAATCATAGTCCTTACACCTGATTATGTGGGAGGTGCAGCACCAACTTGAGATGAGAAACATGTCTCTATCCTCAAAGGAAACATTTTATTCTTTGTCATTTGAACTGTTGTGAGTAAGTTCTTGCTCCCATCCTTTTCATGAATGACACACTTGTCATTCTCATCAATAGTTTGTATCCATTTTGAATGAGCTGATCAATTCTCATCAAATTGTGCTTCATACTATGGGAAAAATACACATTTTGTATTTCCTTCTTCTCACCTTGCTTGGTGCGGACAATAATAGATCCTTTGTCCACTATTGGTAGGGTTCCATTGTTACTCATTTTAATCTCAGATTTTAAACTCTTGTAAATGAATGAAAACAAGGTTTCATTACCACTCATGTGGTTGCTACATCCACTATCAAGGTACCAAACCTCAAGGCTTCCTTCTTCACCAACATTACACATAATGAAGGTAGTGGCATTTTGTCCACTTCTCATGTTCACATCAACCACATTTTCTTGTCTTGACTGATCATTTTTCTTCTTCCAGCATTCTCTTGCCTAATGCACATATTTATGATAGTATTAGCATTCTACATTACTCTTATTTGAGTTGTAGTTTTTCTTACCTCCTCTTGAAGTATTTTGTGAGCTACTTGCTCCATTTACTCTTCCTGAGCTTTCTGTTGTAGCATTTCTTTGTCCTCCATTTCCTCGGCCTTTGCCTCTAGAGTTTCTGCCTGAGCAATTTCTTCCTCTCCCCCTTCCTCTTGGATTTGACTGAGCCTTGAATGCTTGCTCTTGGGAAGAAGAAGATGTAGATCTGTTGATCCTATGCTCATTGGTTTGAAGAATACCCATCAACTCATCCATTGTCAAGACAGTGAGGTTTTTTGCCTATTCTATGGTCATGATCAAATTGTCATATTTATGAGTAAACTCCTCAATATCTTTTCCACTATCCTCTACTCTTGATAGTCTTCTCCATTTGATTTCAGTTGATTAATCACATTGGAGGTCCTTGAGCTGAAATCTGCAATTGATTCATTTTCCTTCATCTGAAGGTTCTCAAACTCCCTCCTTATAGTCTGTAGCTTTACTATATCAACTTTATTAGTCCCCTTGAAGTTCATCTCAAGGATATCCCAAGCTTTCTTTGCATAATTTGCTACTACAATTTTGGAGAAAACTGTCTCTACCATTGCTGCTTCAATCAAACTTAATGCCTTAGCATCCTTTCTCCTTGACTCTTTCAACTGAGTCTTCTGTGCATTTATTAGAGCAACATACTGAGTTGGGTCTGTCACATCATTGAACCCATTAATCACAAACTCCCATAAATCATTTGCAACCATAATGATTTTTATCTTATTTTCCCATGTATCATAATTTTGTCCATTGAAGGTTGGTGGCTACTACCATATCTTTCCTACGTCTCTTGCCATATCAAATATTTTAGAAAAACAAATGCCCAAACTCACTATGGATGTGGGACCTCAAAGCTCTAATACCATGTCAGAAATATGTTACCAACCCTAAAAATCAATTTCACAACCCTAAATAATGCTCGACAAAAAAATATTGCACAGTGCTAGTTTTGCTCGACACCTTAAGGAGCCGAGTGGTAGGAGAGTGCTGAGTGAACTTGACAAATGAAGAACAACTCAACACCAAAGGATGTTGAGTGAGCTTGGTAGTGCGGATGCTGAGTGAACTTGATAGCCACTGGAGGCTGGAGCTCGGTAGAAGAAGGTATCGAGTGAACTCGGTAGCCACTGCATGGTGGAGCTTAGTAGAAGAATATACCAAGTGAACTCGATCATCACTATAGAAAATGACTTCTACCAAAGACAATACCGAGTGACAGAACTATAACATGAACTTTTCCACCATTAAAACTATAGAGCCAAAGTATGAAGCTTCTAAATAAAATTTTCAAATGCAATGAATAGAAGAAGAAGAATGGATTCAAGTATGCATGCTTGCTTTCTATTCAACTTTGATTAAATCATTAAAAAATTTGGGAGCATTCGGCTTCAATCAGAAAACCCTAAAATAACCCTAAAACTTTAAACTGGTAAAACTTCAAACTTCAAAAAACTTTAAACTTGTAGCTCTAATGGCTGCATACAACTGTGCCTGGAGCAATCACAACTTCATAGGTCGAATCAAACAATAAACTATGAATTTACATAATGACACAAAGGAGCATGTGCAACTGCAGTCACGTAACAAGCTTCCTTCTATCTTTGCAATGACTAGATCTGTTGATAACCTTCTTTTTACTTTTCTCTACTTTGCAACTTCTCTCTAATCTGCTGAACACACAGAATGAATTTAAAACATTCCTTTTGTTATCCTTGCAAAATCATTTCCCCCCTCTTTTTAGGATTTAAAACTCACCTATTGCATTCATTTTTTATGACTGTTGTGCAGGTCATCAGGGATGGTAGGTGGCATTTGGATCTAGGGACAAAAAACTAAATGCAATTAATATTCCAACAACTCCTTCCCCACCCATTCACCCATCTCCACACTCCAAATCCCCACCACCTACCCATCACTACTCTTATAAGTCCCCATCCCCTCCATACTAGTCGGTCTATGGAACTACTAGTAAGGTATCCAATTCATTGGATATTTAGGTGCTTTGTTGTATTTTAATTACATGTAATTGTTGTTTTATTAGTGCCAGTTGTCTTATTCAATGTTTTCTCACTGCAAGATGTCAGCTTTTTGTTTGGTAAATTTAAGAATGGAAGAGGTACTGGATATAATACAATAATGCTCTCAGCTTTAGTCTATTTAAGGCAAAAGCTTATCGAACTATGTAGCCACATTTGCATATGGATCTCGACCATCTGCATTATTTGTACTTCATATTTGATATAATAAATTATGCCAATGTTTGATTTTATGATGAAGTATCCCATTGTTAATTGTAAAGTAATTGTAATTTTGTGTTTTCTTTCGAGTTAATTAGTGATGCTCTAAGGTAGTAAAAGCTGTTTGCATGGAAATAAAATTCCATATATCTAAATCATGATTAAGTAAATGACTATATGTAGAAGCATTCACTTATTCTAACTTACTCAATTTGGAGAAGTTAGTAACTAATAAAGTGAAAATTAATTGAATATGATAGATGGGTTGGATAGTCCTCGTATCGATATGAAACATAAAGATAGATGCTCTAGATGTAAGTAATTAACTCTTTCATTTAAGTGTACATTGAGATTTTTGTTGGTCATGTGCAGTTGAAAATGGCTTCAAAATAGAATTTAAGTATCTAGAAGAATCGATAATACTAATTTATATGATTATTTTATATTTATATTAAAAATATAAAGTATTTTTCTACATCTTGGAAAACAAAGGAACACATTTTGGATTTCAAAGAGTATAATATTCAAACCTTCTAATTATTATATTTTCCGAACTTTGTAATCTTGTCAAATTTTTTTTTTTTCCAAAAAAATTCAATCTCATTTAAATCCTACATTTTTTCCACATTTTATGTCAACTTTATGCAAGCTTACACTATATTTTACCCATTTTAATCCTATTATAAAAGTATATAGTTGTTCTTACAAAGAATAGTCATGCTCTATGGGATCCCTTCTAATGCTTATCATATCTTCCTTCCCAATACAAATTCCTATGGTAGTTTTAATATTTCCTATGAAGATAGATGAGTTTTTATTATTCCTTTCCTAGAGGCATGATTGGTTCCTGGAAACATGCATTTTATTGTTCTTATAGATCATAGAGCCTCTTTCACAAACCTTACACTCTCATCAATTTCAACATCTGATATGTTCGTAATTATAAGGCATATCTCTTGCATTATTATTAATGATATGAAATGTGAGGCCTTTGGTCTCTTCGTGTCCATCCACTAGGAATGTCCTTTGGCTCCAACTTTGTATGTTCTTGCTGCTGAAGTATTTGGGTATTTTCTCACCAATGCTATCTCCTTTGGCTATGTTAGAGGCATTACCCTACCTAGGTAACCTTCTTAGCTTGTCAATGGGCACTTTTCTAATGACTCTTTTCTCAATCTCATGGAGGATGAGGAAAATATTTCAATGCTCTGCAATGTCTTGACACTTTTTGTTTGGCTTCTAGTTTTGCAATTCAATGACACAAGACTTTGTGCTACAGGTAGACATTTCTTCTTGCTCCACCTTGGCTTTCTCAATACAATTGGAAATGGATTCAACATAGAGATATTTTCCACTTCTTGGGCATCCCCTTTTCCTTTCAAACTTTCATTGTTGACCTTTGGAACACCATGCTTGCCAAGATTTCTAAAAATTTGTATTACTAGCTCAACGAGCCTCTTTCTTTGGCTAATAAATTTCAGATTTGTTCCAAGGTTTTTGCTGGTACCTATGTATATTAATCTTCTAGTTGGAGAAGCTTCTCAAAGATTTCCTCTAGGCTTTAGGATTTGACCACCATAGTTTTCGAAGAGACACTTGGGAGTGCTATGTTTTACCCAAGACATTTGAAGGCCTTGGCTTTATTTCTACTCAGAAATAGGGTATCTCATATGTTCTAAATGGGTCATTTGTGCCCTCATTGGTGATGAAGCCTAGAAAATTCTCCTCATGCATTGTATTTCTTCTGGATTCCTGGTTAATAGGCCTACTTGGAAAGGGATTGGGATTCAAAACCTTCTCATCATGCTAGAACTAGTGCAAATCTAGAGCACTTTTATTGTTAAAAGTATCTAGAGAGCCTAGGAAGCCATCAAACCTTGGCTTCGTTGGGCTAGTGATAGTTTTAGTGATGGATGATCTATGAACCAACACAATATTTGGTGGTCTCCTCTATATTTTGTGCAAGGACTTGCATTGGCTAAAATTTAGGGTGTCAGTGTGTTGCATTTTTCAAATGTGGCATCAAGACTCCCAAAGATATGTTTTCCAGGGTTACCATGAGTCTCAAAACATGGGAAGATATGAAAATTTAGTTTCCTCTGATTTGACTAGACCATTAGCTTATGACCTAATGGTCTTCTCTGCTTTCACATATGTTCCACAAACTAAGTATCCAATTGGTTAAGGCATGGTGGAAGAACTAGAAGTGTTATCTATGTGTTGGTAAATAGATCATTCTTTTTGATTCTAACTCTTAAATGCCCAAACTATGAACAATATCTGATTACAAATAGTTGAAAAGTTGCTTCTGAGAAGGCTAACTTTTCTTTGAATGAATAGTTACAACTCCCTATTGTGGATTTACAATGAATTATGTTTTGTTCCTAAAAAATTTATGTGGTGTTCTTGACCCGAGACGAGGAGAGGTGAAATTGAGCCAGGCCTAAATAGGATCTAGCTCAGGAAAGAACTAATTTTTAAAAAAATAATTAAGTTCATGAACCCACACATCTTATGAACTCACAAAGCTTAATGATTCTATATAGCATAACAACTAACACTAAATTGATTCAACTAGGATCTAAGCTACAGAGAAAGAAAGGCTAACTAAAGGGAAAACATCTAAGAGATTTCTCTTTGAACATGCAATGACACTACTTATCACATCCGTTCACTACTTTGAAATAGGGGAATGAAACTTCGTTTGTTCTTTGCTTCAATTTAGATAAAACAAAAAACATGTAATTAAAAACTAACAGAAATGGAATAGAAAATAATTGATACAAAATACCATTCAATTGACTCTACAACATCAAGTACCTCACACCAAAAATTAGCTGGCCTTATATTTATCTTTCAATTTCATACATATAGGATTCTGAGATGACCATTACAATAGAAGTTATATTGGTTCATCCACTCAAAAGAATGTCAAATGACAAGAAACCAATTTGTCATATTACAATGATTACATCAAAAAATGAAAGAGGTGGAATATGGATCACTTTGCCTTCTTTCCCTTTTATGCTTTTTCCCTATAGGCCCTAGCAGCAACAATGATTGGTATTACCTCTTCATGCCTAGGCATGTGTATGTTGGTGTATCTCAAGAGCCACATAGAATGTTCCCTAGCCAAATCTTTCACAATATTTAGTCAATCTTGCAATTCTTCCACAATCACATGTATGCATCTACTAAGTTTATGGAGTTTCATAAATCTATTTTCACTACTAGAGGATACATCTGTCAGACTATCTATGACTTTGGAGAAATTCTCCTACATGACGAATATTCCAATGATTCCTTTCCCTCACCTACTAGTTCACAAATCTGTATGCATTCCCTTCATGACCTCAAAATCTTTGTCTTGGTCTTTATTTATCCTCTATCTCCTTAAGTCTTTCTCTGCTAATAGGATCATCTCTAATTTTAACTACATGCTTTGAATCCATTCAATCAAAGGTTCATCTCCCTTGGGCAAGATCTTTGCCTTGACAGATTCTTTTGCATTCATTTGAATAATCATCTTCAAAAGAGAGATACAATCATCACCCTTCACTCTTTCTCCAAACAAAGTATTTCTATTCTTCAAGATGTTATCCTTCTCTATTTCTAATCTTAAGATGACATTGCCAATTTTCTCTATGATAGAGACTCCCTCCAATTTGTGCTTCCTAGTCCAATCCTTTCCAATTTGGCCAAAGTGCTTATCTTCTTGGAGCTAAGATATAAGTGCTTGAACATTCATGGTAGTAGGATTGGTAGTCATAGATTTCCCAGAGATGATGGCCAATGGAGTAACCAATTATCCGATAAACCCATTCAATTCTTGAATCTTTGCCTTCATCCTAACCTTTGAAAACTTGAGGCTCTCCAATTGCCCTTCAATTAATTCATTGGTTGAATTCCACAAGCCAACCTTGGTGTCATGTCTAGCTTCTCCAAGATCCATCGAGTGCAGAGTGAAATCATTTGTGAACATATCTTCAATGTATCCATCCTTGGTGGGCTTCATAATCTCCATTGTTAGGTGCCTAGTTTTAGGATCTTCTTGAATGATGGACAAGGTCTTTTGCTTCTTGACCCTACTGAAAGTAGATCTAGAGTGAAATGCAAGAGATAAGGTGTCTTTATTGGGGACACCATCATCTTTTCTCTTTCTCTTCTTCTCCAAAGTGTCCTCCAATGAGGAATCTATGCCTATCACCTTGGAGCCCATCCCAAGTGAGTCTATGCTAAACATCTTCTTCTTGATTGGAGTGATTGCCATCATAGTCAAGGAGAAGGGGTTCTTTCAGGCTTGAGAAATGAGCTTGGAAGAACTCTTGCAATTGTTCGAGGAGCTTGAGCTAGTGTGCCTTTACTTCTACTCCTCCTAGTAGTTGTCCACTTGACCTACTTCTTGGTTCTTTTTCATGATTTTAGCCAGCATGGTATCTAGGTCTTTCTCAGCATCTTTGTAAGGCTCCGAACTGATAGGAGTCCCTTTTAACTTAGTCAGATATATCTTATATGTTTTAATTTGATCTAGTATGAGCCTAGTGAAAGCACGATCCTAACTTTCAAATTCATCTTTACAATCTACCTAGTAATCTTCAATAGTGGTAATGTGTTTGATCACACTCCCAATTTGTAACACCTCCCTTGTATATCCATTCAGATCAAACATACATCTCAGGTTCTCAAACATCTCCAATTTGTACCTCTTCTTAAACACCTTAAGCATATTCTTTTCGTTAGATCAGGACTCACAACTAAAAGCTCCTACTTGCATAGGGAACTCATATCCTTTCTTCTTCAAGCTCCTGCTCAACAAATTCAGTTGGATTGCCTACCTTATGATCTCAATCAACACAATCATGTCACTCAAATATCTGGGTAGCTTCAAGGGGAATCCACTGGAAGCTGCAAGATGCAAATAAGAAAAAGATGAGAACTAGATAAAATAGCTTTCGAACTAGCTAATAGTTTCCATTGCTTCTGGGATGAATCTCCTCTCTAGGCATCCCTAGAGCTCCCTGCAAATTCTCATGGTAAATGCATCATTAACTTTAGTGAACTCTGCATAACTATTTTCCAATTGTAAGGAAGGGAAGAACTCTATAGACTTCACATCATTTGGAAACTCTTTCACTCTTGGAAAGCCTAGCCATAATTGAAGAGAAGCTAACATGTAAATTAGGAATGAGGACAAGTAGAAAGTGTTGTAGAATTTAGCATTTCTTAGAGCATTATATAGAGCCTTACTAACCTCATGAGCCCAATCAATATACTGAGTATCAGAGCATATAACTTGCACTAAAAATAAATATTGCTCAATAAAGTTTAAAGCTTCTACTTCACCTCTCACTTTGTGGAACAAGACCAAGATGTTAAAAATCTTAGGTTTGAGATTAGTACCAAATAAAGTTTTGGGGCCCTTACTCTTGGTGCTTCGTGGCTTTTAAAACCAGGACTGCATAATCTCCTTCCTCTAAACCATCTTCTTTAAGGAGAACTAAGAAATTACTCCTCCTATGGTCAAATCTTAGAATTCCTCCTATTCTTGAACTTGAAGGAAATTTACTACAATTTTCCTATCAATGGATATCAACACCGTATCATCAAGTAACACAATCTATCTGGTGTCTAGGTTGTAGTGATTTATTTGTTCGATAATCAATTTTGAAGCCTAGACTTCCATAGGAAAACCAGCTACTTCTACTAGCCCACATCCTCAAAGCTTCTGAGTTATGGGATATATTGGCTCCATTCTCACCCTCTTCTGGAAGTCTTGCACATCATAGAAATAGAGAGTGGTATCCATGAAGTTCTACAAGGTAGACTTAATTTTGTTCAATCCATCAAAACCTGCAAACTTAGTTGCCATTATCTGAAAATGAATTAAATTTGAAATTAGAAGGAAATGAGAGTGAAAAATGCACAAACATGGCTATTTGGAAAAGTTGTGCAAATTAATAGAATAATAGTTCAAGAAAGAGCAGTAGTTTGTAACTGTTCATGTTTCCAACGCTATAGGAGTTTCAATTAAACCGTTGATCTTCAGGATTTGCACCACACGAATGAATTGAAGGATAAATCCATTGAAACAGTAAATGTAGGCTCCCTAATAGATAACTTGATGTCTTTTCACTATTATGTTAACCCAACGATAACTTTCTATCTTTCCACACTTACTTTCCCATTTCCCATTTATGTTTTGGGAAGTCATGAGTACTCTGTAGGAAAATATCTACCTAATTGAATTCTACTTCATATTACTTTCCCAAAATGGTTAAATCATTTCCATTATGCTTTTAAGATACTTTTCACATATAATGTGAGTTTAGTTCATTCATAAACTTGATTTTCTATAAAATGCAGAAAATTGTCCTCATGGGTTGAAAACCCACGAGGAGACGATAATTTTCAATTTTGTGCCGAGTCTTCCTTTTAACTTTATCTTTTGAGTTAATGCTTTCTTTGGGTTTGGAGAAGTTGAAAAGGAGTGTGAAAGTTGAAAGGGACCCACTCATTGTTTCTTTTCCTTTAAAATTTCCTTTGGCAAAAAATGGACTTCATGGGTTGAAAACTTGTCGAGGAGAAGTTAGTTTTCAGTTTTCCACTTGAGATGATTCTGAGCATTGTAATGAATCCTAAATACTTCCTGTGGTAGAATATCATAGTGGAAATAGGAAATTATCATAAGTTATCTCATTATCTTCTTATTTTGACCATTACACATCATTTGGTACTCTTCGTAGGAAATCACCTTCATGGATTGAAAACCAGCCAAGGAGAAGGTAGAGTCTAAATTTTTGCAAGCTGCTATTGTCATAGAGAAAATGATGAATCACAAGTATAATTTAACTCTTGAAAATGATCTTGAAAATATAAACTTTAGAGAGTGTATATTCATTAAATATATTTATGATTATATGTAATTATCATTTATTATAAAATATCAAGGAACTTTTCACTAATAAGGTTGGAACCAAAAACATATAAAAAGTGGATTTAAGATTGAATTGAATCCAGTGAATTATCAAAATTCAAATAAATGAATGTAGATTTGAATAATCAAAGCTATCTATGTATGATGCAATTCAGAAACTCAACACTTAATTGTCAATTTAGAAATCTTGTAGTAAATTAAGAATTAGTTTACTTATATATATATATATATATATATATATATATTTTAAAGATAATTAATATATTTTAATATTCAAAATCAGATTAATAGAATAAAAAAGTTAAGAATATTATTGTATTATGTAATAAAGTACCTATATTTTATAAATTTAATTTAAAGACAACTTTGTTATAAAAAAATTATAATATTAATGAATATTTTATAGTTTAAAAAATATATATTTTTAATGAGTATACTAAATAGGTTGTCTTGCTCAGTGCCGATGAGGCTTAAGAATTTTTATCTAGAAAATTAAGTACACAATTTTATAAATTAGAAATCGTCCATTGAAAAATCTATATTTTTCTTTACGACTAAAACAGTAGTAAAAATTTATTAAGACAAAAAGAGAAACAAAAAGGAGAGATCAAAAATGAGCTCTATCCTGAGCAATAATGTCATCTAACTTAGAAGACAGATCCAAGGGTAGCTGCCCCCTATCCAAAATATTCCAATCCTAAACATTATCAGTATTGGTATCTCCAACCATTATTGTCTATTAGTGTCAACCACTTAGTCATTTGTAAGGTAGAGACATATGATCATCACTATATATGACCGAGCTACTCTATATAGGCCGAATCATGTACATAAACAAGTATGTGCCAAGATCTATAGGAGTCGAGTAAGTGTATGGTCACCAAGTATTTTAATAAGAGATGAGCTCATCAACAACCAAGCAAGTATCAAGTATACAAGTGTCGAGTTACATAGTGTGTGTCAAGCACAATACATGCCATGAATTAGAAGAGTAATACAAGTTGAGCACCATCAATGATGAGCATTAGGAATTAATAAAGATAGAGCACTGTAGATTTTACATAAAAATCAAGAATGGAACAAATTTTCAAGCAAAACAATTATCAGGTTGACTTGGAAGGAACATTTGAATTTTGTAGAGATTGTTACAAAACATTTAATACATGCAAAGGTTGTTACAAAATATTTACATGACATGGATCACAAATCACTATGTTGTGCGATCAATTATTCAGATGGAGAGGCTATTATGAAACCATCTAGAAAAGTCTTAACAAAACTCTTTAAATAGTGATGATCTTAGCCTAGATCATGTGTGCATGTGCGAGAAAGAGTAAGAGAAATAATGGAGAAGTATATGTACTAGAAAAAGGAGTAAAGTGAAGGATCAAGATCATATTAGAAGTTAGTGAGGGGTTCTGTTATAATGTAAGAGAGAAAGTTCCATATTCATAGTAGTGAAGTGAAAGAGAAAGACAAATAATATAAGATCAAAGGGGAGAATCGGTTAGCAAGGAGAAGACTTGAAATGAACTTACATAGCATAATCAAGATTCAAGTACTAAATCAATTTTAACCAACTTGAATTAGGGTAAATCTCTTAGCAGAGTGATCTTAATAGACCTTTATAAATCTGCTAATCGAGTCCTTCCTTTTTTGTAAGTGTTAAATCCTCTAATAAGGTGAGACCTAGCAATCTCTTAAGCTTTTAATAGGGCAGGATCCTCATCAGGTAGATCATATCTTATGATCAAACATTATAACTATTGACACAAAAGTTTGCACCCTTGCTTGAGGTATGACCCACAAGCAACCTTGTGTAACATGGAAACAATCTCCAAGTGTGGGACTTGCACTCTTAGGTTATATATCTGGAGAATTTTGACTTCATTACTATCAAGGTGCACCTAAACTACAACTTGAGAGGAAAAGGGAGAAAGAGAACTAGAATTAAATATGCACAAGGGGAGAAGGGGGTGATGCACTAGATAGATTATTGATCTACTTATTCCCATAATTGCACTAAAATCCAATAGACCCTCCAAGAAATACCACTATTTATATTCTTTCAACCTTAACACCATAAAATTAGTCAAGAGATCAACATAACCATGCAAGGAATACAAAAGATTCACTTAACAAATTTGTCAATTGAAATGAACACAATCATAATATGTTGCAATTGTCAAAATCCATCCAAGAAAATGAGGTATAGAAGATTGCACAAATTTAATTGGCTATGAATGGATGAAACAACAATAATCTCTATTGAAGAGAGGCAAAATCATTTACAGAGAATAAATCTACAAAAGATTAGAGAAAAGAGATCCGTAAAATAACAACAAAACTTCCCTTAGAGGTGTAGGCATAACCCATATAGAACCTTCAGTCCAAACTCCAACAATCATGGAGTTGAGGTGTAGAGGAGAGAAATAACTAAGAATCAGAAGGAAAATTTGATGATGAGGTACAATTGCACACTAGAAGTGATAGGATGAGACCAAAATAAATACAACCAGTCGCAAGAGATCAAATCACTAAAATTTGATCACTTCCTACATTAAAGAGGCATGAAGTGTAATGGCATTATGCCAATCAAGGCTCAAGAAGTAGTTGGGCTTTGAAGAACTAATGTTGATGGCATGCCATGGACAAACAAATCTGCTAAGAAGGATAACATGTAGAGTTGACCATAGGTGTCAATTTAAGTTTCCTAAAATTGAATGATGACCATCGATGAAGATCCTCCCCTTCAGAAGGATGACTCAGATGTCACGAGAGTCTCCCCAATGAGAGATTAAGTCACAACCATTGATGAAGATCATCTCTATTTCTAGCGGATGGCTAAGATGCAATGAAGAGATTCCACACAAAGAAGGAAATGGATAGAATAAAAGGTGGGTAACCTCATTACGTGGCTAGTTCCATACTTATGAGGGTCACAGAGACATTACGAAATGAGAAAATATCAAAAAGGTGACACTTGGTAGCATCTCACACCATCGTACAATGTGAAGACCATTTCATGAAAACCTACTAGCCATTAATATGGTTTTCCATTTGATAGAGTAGGCAATGATATTTTAATCTTTCATTGAATCTTTGTCATCAATCAATACAATACACAATTGTGCTAAAAATAATTGTTGGAAATGGGACCCTCCACCACATGGCCCCATTTTTGACTTCTGGGCCTTGTAGAGACTCTGCAACATGAAGAAATGCTAGAATGACAATATGGGGCAACATCTCGCACTTTTAGGAGGATAAGGAAGTGTTCTCATGAAACCATGTGAGCCATTAGATCTCATCTGCATGGGTCAACCTGACAAAGAATAAAAGGAGTTCACTCAATCAATGAAGAAACTGCATCTTGGTTAAAGAAAAATAGAGTGAACTCCACCAAAGAAGGGGTCGAACTAACAAGAAATGGTAGTCACCAAGCTTAGTGGGTTAACCTACAATAAAGAAATCCAACCCATTGAAGATCTCTCTAATCAGATATCAATAATGGGCTAAATTTTTATTTATTTATTTTTTTTTGGTGGGGGGGGGGGCTAAAATGGGCAACAGTAACCTTAATTCGTTAACTTTATTACTCTAGTAGTGAAGATTTGTGGGTGCCATCCCCACCCTAGTTTTATGTTAGAAATATGGTGAGGTAGATAAATGAGTGTTGTCATTCATGGAAATATATATTGGTATTTCATTATTAAATTAGAGAAAAAAAATTGTCAAAGTGTTCGATAGTTTGCAACAACACAAAGATAGATTCACTATGTGCAGATGATAGAGTCCAAGTTACTGCATGCACAATTGAGGACTAATAGTTGAAAATGTCATGATGATGTATGTCAATACACAAATTTGTACAGACAATATGGTGATAGTTATAGAGGAATTACTAGTACATGTAATTGATAGAGTAGAATAGAGCATGACAATAAAACAAATTATAAGGCTTAAGGAATTATTTGGTAACAAAATAATTACTTAACTATGATGGACCAACATTCTAGATGTTTACCCCAAGTTATTTTTATAACTATCCTAGCATGTGGAAGCTTCAAGGCTAACTAATCAAGAGTTTTGATAATTAGCAAGGTATAAGTAAAGATCACATCTTGCATAGCTAGGAAGAAGTAAATATGTGATGCAAAATATTCTGAAGGAAGTATATGTGATGTGTGAGATTTCTATGATGCAAAATCTGATGAATGATTAGAGCAACTTTGAATCACAATAGTGAGACAATATTGTTTATATATCTATACTTGTGAAGAAACTTATTTTTATATTGCATGTTAGGTTAGTGGCCTCTTCTTGTATACGTTGTAATTGTTCTACCAATTCCTAACAGGGTTGAGTCTTTTAATAGGGCCTAGTCCTCTAACAAGGACTTGAGACACTATATGTATTTAATAGACTCCTAATAGAGTCAGTATCATTAACCTGATTCTTTTTTAGTGGATCATTCTATGAGTACCATCCCCACTAGGGTTTTCCCTTGGCCAAGGTTTCCCTAGTTAACAAATAATGGTGTTATGAGTTCTCTCTATGTATGGTTTTATTTACTGTTCAACATTATTGGTTTACTTTCAAATGCATGTTCCAAAATAATTAATAATATCCAATTGTGGGAAAAAGTTTGTAGAATAATAATTCACCCACCCCCCTTGTCTTAGTATTACCTATTTCTAACAATTAGTATTAGAGAGCAGTTACTTAGAAGAGGCTTGACAACTTGATTAAGATCCCCATAGATATGGTACAATTGAATAGAAATCTTAAAGAAGGTCTTGAAAAAATTGATCTTCTTAAAGAAGAAAGAGATAAGCTAAAAGATAGATATGAAGATGCAAAAGATTAAATTGGAAAACTAAAAGATAAGATTTATTATCTAAAATCTAGGAAGGAATGAAATGAGCAACCTAGTGATGATGATGAAGTTGGAATCTTCAAGAATGAAAATGAGATCTTGAAACATGAGTTAAAAATTGTTGAATTTAAGTTGAGTCTAAAGAAGGATGACAATAAGATTGAATTAGATCTAAAATTTGAAAATACAGACCTGAGATCCTAGTTGTCTCAAGTAACATCTAAATTAGATTCTATTAAAATAGAGCATGATGAATTAGATAAGTACAATACTATTGTGAAAGGAGAATTTACACAAGCCTAACAAATATTAGAGAATCTTTATTCCAGTAGTGAGAAAATAGAAAAACAACTATTTTACCAGAGATCTTCCTATGATAAGACATGCCTTGGATATCTTATTGGAGAAAAGTCAGCCTAGAAAACTGATGTTGTCAAAACCTCTAAGCCTAAAGAAATTGATTAGAGTAGGATAGAATCAAACATATCTACATAAGTATCTCAAGAAATTGAACAAGTTAATTTTTCTAAGAAACATGACAAACCTAAGAAAACAAAGAAAATTAATCCATTTGAGAAACATGATGAACCAAAGAAAGCATAATAGTCATATAAGGAAGTTAGACATGATTTTAGAGGTAGATGTTTTATATGTAATAAATTTGTTCATATGAAGAGAGATTGCATAGGTGAGTCCTTTAAACATATCACTAATTTCTATTGTTATAATTGTGATGGTTATGATCATAAAGTAGTAGATTGTAAGAAACCTAAGTTTGGTAGTAGTAATAGAAATATTAGAATGTTTAGGAATACTAACCCTATAGGTAATGAGAGAGGGAGATCACAAAGAAGATTCAATGATGGAGAAAGACCTAATGGAGGAAGGAACCAGATTGTATGTTACAAATGTAACAACCCTAGACTTCTTGCAAGGAATTGCAAAGCACTTGATAGTCAGAATGAAACCAATCAAAGAAGGAATGCACTTGTGTGTCAGTTATGCAATAACTTTGGACACACAACAAGATTTTGTAGAATGGATAGAAGGAATTTCAGCAAGAATCCTAATTATAGAAGGAACGCTAAAAAAAATGATAGAAGAAATGATAATGGCAGAAATGACAATCAGAAGGAAGAAATTAAAGGGCGTGTTGATGAATTCAAAGAACTATCTCTGAAAGCTAATGATCTAGAAAGTTCTCATATAGTTTTAGAAGGGCAATATTATGATGCACCTAATGGAAGATTGAAGTCAATAATTGTTTGTGACTCATTCTATTTGAATTAAGCATTTCTAGTAGAAGCAAAGCCTTACTTGATCAGAAATGATGTTAGAAAGTGAATAAGAAGTTGCACAATCAGAAAAAGGTAGAGGACATGGTAAGGAAGCTATGGTTAAATGCACATGCATTTTTGTGATCACAGTAAGTTGTACAAAAGCAAGCAGGTTTATTGTTAATCAGAAGAAACTTTTGAAGATGAAGTAGATACACATTTAATGCAAAGTTATATTTGAAATGATTTAAGGATTGTGAACAAGATTTTTAGTACCATTTGTTCATGTAAAGTGTTTAGGGCATTTCTGAGCGATTTGATAGTGAATTAAGAGTGAATTGAAGTGTCTGAAGTGCAAAGTTGAAGAAGCCCTAATACATGACAACTAACGTATTTTTTGAAGCTTTTAGTTAGAATTTTTAGTATAATCAGTTAGCATAATGGAAAGCCAATTTGTATGTGATGTTAGTGAGAGAACAAGGTATAAATTTAAGAAACACCCATTTGTTTATCTTATTGATGATCCTTTGGGAGCAGTCTCACAAATCCCACCTAATGTAGTTCATGTAGAAGATGTTAGAAGTTACATTCACTATTAATTTGAGAGTATTGGAGATGAAGACATTCACAAGGATTTAGGTATAATGTGCAGTGGAAACCTAACCTTGAAACCTGAGTTGTCATATTTGAATGACTTGAACGTGATCAAGCATATGTTTTACAAAAAATTTGATAATCATGAATGGAGTAGGGTTATCTTGAGCAGAGTACATGAATTTTTTTTTGGATAGGAGATATACCTATTGTAATTGAAAATGACCTAATTTGTAAGGTCATAGGATTGAGGAATGAAGGTTGTAATTTGGTAAATGATAGAAATTTCAAGAAGATTGTCAAAACAAATCTGAAGAGAAAATTTGATGGTTGAAATATGAGAGTTAACCTAATTAAGGATACTAGAGTTAGATTTTTGAGCAAGATTATTGGATACAAGATTAGTGAACAGGATATTTACATGCAACATATGTGATGGCTTTTGAAAAGAAAAAGGTGAACATGTGCGAGATTGTCAAAGTGCAATTGTTGGATAAGCTGAAGAAATCTAAGAATGCAATTTTTAGATTTGAGTCTTTACTAACCTATTTGTTTTTCCATGCAACCAAGAAATTCCTTGGAATGAAAAGTTGGGATAGTAATTAGTGCACCATGAAGATGATCATCTAGTGTTATAGGGCCAGACTTGAATATGTCAAAGATAGAGACATAGAAAAAATGATGGAGAATTTTTAGTTGGAAATACAATAGAGATATGGAATCCATCCTACTATGGTAGAAAAGAACAAGGATGAGATGTGTTTCATGGTAGAAACTGATACATCTATGGAGGTAGTGGAACTAAGAGTTAAATTCATAGAACCTATAGGTTATGAAATGTGTGAAGAACTTATTGTAGGTTATGAAAATATTATAATTCAATTAGAAAGAGACACAGAATGTCATAGATGGGGAACATATTACGAAAAGATGAATGAAGTTCACCCTGAGCTTCATAGTAAGGACATAAATTTTTTTTTTGAGAAGAGGATATAATCAATTCTCAAAGAATCAGGTATGACAAGGTATGAATATAATGAGATCAAGGTTTTAGCCTTGGAAATGAAGTCTAGTGGGAAATCAGAGGTATTGAAAACTAATCCTATTTCCATTGCAACACCTTTAGAGGGAGTGATAGTAGTAGGATCCACTTCATAGATATCAACTACACCCTATGCCACAATTACACAAGTGCAACATGTCAAGGAGTAACCTGAACAGAGGAAGAAACCTAAAGAAGATGTTGTAGTTACAACATCTATGTAGAGGAAATATTAAAGGTTTGTGAAGGTAAATCAGGAACCTACACTATCTCATAAGAAGAGGACCAAGCATATTACTAGTGGTCTAGGAAAGAGAAGGAAAACGTTGTGGATCAGTGAATCTAATGAGTTCAAGGAAGAGACTAAAGAAAAGTCCATGGAAAAAGTAGTTGGTTAAGCCAAAACACCATCTGATAAGAAAGCCTAGAAAGCTAAGATTGAAAATTTGAATATGCAGATCATTGAGAATGATAGTCTGGTTCAATTAAATAAATATTATAGTTTGTATAGTAACATGGATAGAAGGCAACTAGAGAGTGCTATTGTAATGAATAAAATATTTGATAGTATTTAGAATAAGATCATTGAAGATTTGTATAATACAATATTGAATAGGAAGAAAATAGTTATAGAGGAGGATATGAAATTGAGATCAAATCTAATTAAGAAATTATGTGTAGTAATTACTAATGATGATGTAGAGAATATTTTGAAAGTTATTGAGCATTTTTTGAGAAATAAGAGAAGAGAAATTATTATTATGGATCCACCCACCTAGGTTTTGTAGAGCCTAAAGTAGAAAAAGGGTCTAGCCTTATAGTTGGCCAAGTGTCTGAAAGGATTTTTTGAGGATGGGAAGTAGCTACCCCTAGATGTATTTTGTTCTCATCAGGGTAATGTGAAACCATGATGTTTCAAAACACCACCAAAATGGTGAATCTACTAAGGACTGTATTGAATTGGTATGGTAGAAAAACCTTGATAATTTTGAAAGAGAAGACTCAATATCGTAGAAGAAGTGCATTAAAAAAATTTGTGCCAGTAAGTTTTTTGATGTTCTTTCTAGTTTCTTTCTCCAAGTTGTGCACCCCAGTGAAATTTTATCCATTTGTAAAATTAGCTTTGAATATTGAATGTAAATTGTATTGTGAAGAGTGTTCATCTTCAATTAATTCAACTAGTTCTTTTATTTCAAAGTGTTGCTGTAAAACCAGAGTCAAGAATGGACAAAAGGTTTTGTTCTCTTTTTCAAGTTTGTAAATCTACAAGAGTGGTTTGATGATTTGCATCTCTCCTATATTTGAAGGTCGAGATTAGATTTTCCAAGTGAAAAATTATGTTTTATTTCTCACATGCCTAAGTGGTGACTCTAAATCTTTGTACCAGTTGTTTCCTAGTTTATTTCATTGCAATATTTTGAAGGACTTTTAGTTGTGTGGGTAGATCAAAAGCTTTTGATAGTTTCTTGAAATGAAAGCTTAATTTCTTGATAAGTTTTAGAATGTTGTTTCCATTTGTTGATATAAGAAAGTGAAGTGTAAAAAGTAAATCATAGTAGTGATTTCTTTATCCTCTTGCAAGGAGGTGACAACTCTAAAAGGTTTTATCAATGGTGTGGAGGATTTCTAGTATGCACCCATGTCAAATTAGTAGATTAAAATCTTGCATTAGCTCTTAAGGTATTTTTTATTTTCATGTTTCTCTTTCATGGAAGTCAAGTGTTAAAAATGGTTGCCTCTATTTAGTTATTTTCAGCACTAGAAGAAAGAGGTAGAAATTTTATTTTAAAATTGAGTTAGATCTCAGATTTGAGATTAGTTTTCCAAGTTCTAAAAGTTTGGAGACTGTGGTTAACAACATTGCTATGTTGAATAAACAAATCTACAATAAGATTGTCAATTTCATAAGAATTGAAGTAGGGAGTACACAAGGTCTAAATGCTGAACAATTTTATCTAAAGCTTAAATCAGTAATTAGCAATATGCCATTTTAATTTAGACCTAAGGAATCTTCTCTTTTGAGTGTTTTCCTTGATGTTTTAATGCCTGATTCAGTTAATTAGCCAACACCTATAAGATTACAAGAATTTTTCCAAATTGAAAGATTTAAATTAAGGAGATGGAAAGTGATAATTATAGAGTTCATGTTATATCCTTTAATGATAATAATGGGTGTGTTTAAAGTCAAGGTAGTAATGAATGCAATGAATCCATAAAGAAAGATAATTTGTCTTCTAAATGTGAAGAGGTGGATTAAAATGAAAATGAATTAGATAATTGCAATCAGCACAAGGAAGATGTATATGAAAGTAAAAATGAACCTTTTTACAATGAATATGAATTTGATGAATTATATAATAGTAGCAGAGGTAGTTCTTTCCATGATGAGAATAAATGTTGTAATAATTCTAATGTTCCATATTGTTATACTATTGATTTTGTTGTTGAAAGTTCTTCATGTCATCTAGACGATAAACATAGCTAAGAGAAGATTTTTGAGGCAATCTTCTTGAGACTTGATGACATTTCAGCTTTATTGGCTCATTATTTTGAAAAGAACATGTAAAGTGTTTCTAAGGATGCTCATATTTTCCCTCATAATTTTTCTTCATTCAGTCAAATTACTTCCCCAAAGTTTGATGTGGAAAGAAATATAGAATCTAAAAAATCTTTGTCAGATTTTGGAGGTGTATATGATAGTATCTCAAATGTCTTTGCACATGAAAACTTGTTAGATGTAGGGGACGTTAGTGAAAGGAAATTTCACAATGTTTCAAATTCTTCTCATGTTGGTATTGCTGCAATATGTTTTGATGTTTCATGTGATGAAGAGGAAAATAGTGAAAGTTATCAATCTAAATATGGATTTTTTAATGTGCTGATAAGTCTTGTAATGATAAGTTCAAGGTTCATTTTGACTGTTTGTTAGATGAAGAAAATCATTGTGATCAGCATAGTTTAGATCAACACTTTCAAGATGAGTTTTCATACTTGGTGACTAATAAGCTGTTTGAGTGTGAAGGAGCTTTAGCGAATGGTGAATCTAATTTTGGGAGTAACATGACTACAAGTAGGAAACAACTAGATTTCAGTTTCTCCTCACACCTAGATACACAAGGTGAGTTGCAAATTTTTGACACATGCAAATTTTTGAACAAAGTAGAATATGAATCATTCGTGTTTCTAGTTAATAGCATGCATTAGTCACATGCAGATGACAATTTTTAGATTGATCCTAGTTTAAATGAGCAAGCTGATTTCTTTTCTCATAGTGAGCATGATTTAGAAGTTAATGTTGATTTATGTATGAACTATGAGAATGAAGGAAGTTATTTCATTTTTCCAAGTGATTTGATTCAAGATGTTAATCTACTTGGTGAAACTAATGGTAGAGATGTTTCTTATTTACCTCATGTAAGTGTAGATGAAAATTAGATCTATTATAGAGGTAAGAAGTTTTGATATGTTCGGTGGCCTAAGGCCATTATTTGTACAGTTCAGGAGTAGTTTTTCTTACTTTCAATAAGTTGCGCGAGAGAAGCTTTAGCTGTCAAGTGTATGGTCTACTTCTTCTAGAGATCTAAGTCCTTTCCATGCCCATAAGGGACATGCATCCATAGATAGAGCCACTGATGAGACTCAAAATCACCTTCCCATTTTGAGTACCATTCCAAGATTTTGAGACATTTAAAGTACTTTTAATGCATGTGTACTTGGCTATTATTTTTAGGCCTAAGAGGTGTTTAATATTTCTAACACCTTGCATTCAACATATCAGCGAAGTTTCATTTTGAGCAATGTCCAAATCTACATATTTTCCTAAGTGTCAAATAACTACAGGAGGCCTAGTTTGCAATTGAATATCTTGCACCCAGTAATATCTCATGACTCACTACTTTGGGAATGTTTCATATGCATATCAAAGAATGAATGTTTCAAATTTCAAGTCATTTTGACATGTTTTGAGTACATTTTGAATCCCTCAAAGTTGGTTGTTTATTGTTGTCATGATGATGCTAATTGTTCAGAATTCTAGGAAGCCCTGTTATATCTTTGACTCAATTGAGAAAAATGAGATAATTCTTTTTGCATTGCATTCTAGAGGTTAGAGACTTGTTATGTTTCTAATTTGAGTTTATGACAAATCCATTCGATCAATTTTTGAATGCGATTCTTTTTGCAATTTGTAAAGTTTTACTAGTGTCATAAAGTGTAGATTGGTTAGTAGCCCTGTTTGGGATGACATAAATCTAAATGGGGGATTTTGAGCGTAAATGTTAAACTCTAGACATGATTAGGAATAGCACCCACTTTTATTGGGTTGGTTAGATCGATAGGGGGGAGAATTGTATTACAGAAGGTTCTTTAGGTTCCAAATATTTTAATGGCCTCTTATGTCATGTTCTTGTTGAGAGGCAATTCAAAAGACTACATGAAGGATAAACCTATGTGGAGGTCTTGTTGCCAAAACTTCGTGATGAGGATTCAATTTGCCTTTAATTTTCCTATGGAGATGTATTTCAAGCCGCTAGTTTATGATATTCTATGAGTTAACCATGAGATGTAGAGGAAACTAGTAGCAGGTGTAAATAGCATGGATGATGAATCAAAAATTGCAACAAGCATCACTAATTAAAAGATAAGGAAATCTTCTTTTTCAGCAAATGCAAGGGAATGGCAGCTGTTTGACCCCATATCATGAATTTGAAAGCATTAATGTTTGCAAAAGGATACATCAATAAAACTTTGTGGTAGTCAGGTGCCTTTTGTAGTGAGGACGCTTTCATAGTTTTAGTCCCACATTGGTAGTTGAAGGTATCTCATAAGTTTTTTTAAACACAAATGCACAATGTCTAAATGTCTTGAAGACATTTGGCTTTTGAAGCCACAAGTAGCTCACAAGGGCCCACATGGCCATCCAGATGGTGATGGGAGAAACCAAAATTTGAACAATGTGTGCAGTGACGTGGTGTATGTTGACTAGATCCAATTGGAAAATGAAAAGATGCCATGTGGCAAAATTTTGGAGGCATTTTGTAAGGTTGAAAGAAGGAGGTTGTGGAGCTCCAAAATTAATTGAAATTCAAAATTTTAAATGTTGCATATGGAAATGTGGGGCCTACCTAGGTAGATGAAAAATGAAATCATGACATGTGGTATCCAAGTAACATATGACGTGGCAAACACTAACCAATGGTGTGCTACTACATGACATGGTTGGTCAAACCCAGTTTGACCCAAAATTGCATAGATAGAGGGACAATCAAATTACCTAAAATAATAATATTTTATTGTTTCCTCAAGAAAGTCACTTAAATGGTTTTTTTTTTTAAATCAAAAGGATTATAAGATAAATTTTTTACTTTAAGAGACTTTAAATCTTTGAGAAATGAAACGCAGACTAGAGAGCTAGTACAAGAGCTTGATTTTCAAAATGGGATTCTAGGTATTTCTTATAAGAAAATATAATGGTATTATATATTGCTGGAATTGAAAGAGAATGAAATTTCCATTTTTGGAGTTTTCTTATGCATAGGAAGACATATAATCAATTTATACAAGGTTTTGTCCTATATACTCAGTTTGCAACCACATTCAAATATTCAAGTCCATATTTGATTTCTGATGAAATGGTGAACTAAATGAATGTAAAAGGTAGTAAAAATATAGTTAGGGGACAAATTTGTTACATTCAAGTCAGTTAAATAGAGGTATTATCAACATTTCAGATATTTGGGGCAACACAAGGGTTTTCATCATTCATAAGAGATATTTCCAAGTTTGTTATAGGATAATGATGAAAACCATATCAAATTTTCTAGAAAGATAAGAGATGTTTTATAACAAGAAGGAATGAGGATTCAAGTTGACACATGTCACTTCCAGATCAAATCTAGGAGTTCATTCCTTCCCTATATCTTTCTCTTTCTCATTCTCTATAAGGGTTGGTTCCAGTTTGTCTGTGAGACTACACTGTTGGATCCAGAGTTGCAATTCCACCACATTCTTCAATATATTTATCTTGTATGAACAACAATATTTAAGGTAATGTAGCTAATTCTAATCTATTTAATGGTTTTATGAATTGTTTTACATGCATCTAAATGTATAGTTTCAAAGAAATGAATACAAATGAGCAATAATCTCTTAGTTTCATTTTGATTCTTGTCTCCTATCTCTGAAATCTATAATGTTCTAAAGTTTAGGGACAAGGAACTTAGGCCCATTTACATCTCCTTAAGGTTGTTTGTCTAATATATATATATTTGGAACAAATGGCCAAATAAATGCTTGATGTATTTGACAGGGTTGCTAGTTATTTGAGAGAAATACTTCATGAGAATGAGGTCTTTATGAACACCGATTTCTGATTCACAAAGTGATAAGATAGATTTGATATCTTAATGTATGGAATATGCCACTAGTATCATAGATGTATGTGTTTAATTTGTAGAATTTCCCAATAGATAAGGCATTGATCAGCTATAGGATCAACTTGTTCTTTCTATTGCATGTTTGAGATTTTTCTGAAATCAACATCACTAATCAAATATCTTTCCCTTTGATGTTGAAGGAACTGAAAAGGATGCCCTCACTTAGCTTATCAATTTCTTAGACCATGTTATTTTCTATTTTATGTCTAAGATCTTTCCATAAGTGTTAGAAGATTAAGGGTTTTATCTACTTTATTTAGATTCAATCTATCCTTTGAATACTGATACCATATGAAGAATCTAATAGGTCCACCCACCTATGCTTTTCAAAGCCTAAGGTAGAAGAATGGTCTAGCCTTATAGTTGGCCCAATGTCTAAAATGATATGTTGAGGATGGGAAGTAGCTATGAGGATGGGAAGTAGCTACACATAGATGTATTTTGTTCTCAACATAGTAATTTGAAACAATGATGTTTCAAAACACCAAAAAGTTGGACTTTGATTTGAGAATTGTGAATCCTAGCTTCAAGATTTCTTGAACTTGAGGTAGCTAGGGTGTGTACCTTTATGATTTTAGTCTTGTATTTTGAAATGATTTCATTTATCACGTTTAATGTAGAGCAATGATACATGATGTATAAGGGAGTATATTGTGAAGAACCTACCATTCTTCCTTTTGTATTATGTGGGAAGTAGTAAGTTTCATGGTTGCACCAGATATGTCTTACTTTATGCATTGTTGGGCATTGTCGGGTTGGAAATATACATATTACGTAGGATCCCAAAGAAGGTACCTATTGTATTATGTGGCATTCCAAGATTGGGAATTCTACATGTTAGGTAGGATCCCAAGGAAGTGTAACACTTCATGGTTGAGAAGGAAAACACCTCAACCATATTTTATGTGATGATTGAATGGCGTGAAGGCTATACATCACAACTTGAGCTTATATGTTCATTAAGGACTCTATGGTGATGAGATTGGCTTGAGGGCCTAGGTCACTAACTTGATAAAAATTGGATTTATTGATCCTCGTAGGTGATTGGTGAGCACACTTAGATGATTTACTTATTGATGCAAATCATATGGTAGATGGTATTGCACTTGTATGATGTGCTCAATGTGTCATATTTGATGTGTAGGTCAACATTTTCTATGATGTTTATTGAGGTATGATTCTTTAGATTATACTTGATGTATTTATTAAATCATGCATTTTGGTGGATGGATGATGTGTAGGTCAGCATTCTTGGATAATGTCACACATTACAATCTTAAATGGATAGTTATTTGTTAATCCCTAATTTGGTTAATAAAATAATTGTTGACTATTCAAACTAGAGTTTTGCATTATTTTTATGTGTTTCTTGCAATTGATGATGGGTAAATTATTTAGTAGGACATGGTTCTTACACATGATGAAATAAAGTTTGACATGTAGGTCAACTTCTTTAGTATATTCATGTATGGCATATTCATGTCATGATATGTTGTGTTTGACAATTTGTTCAATGGATAGTTTATGAAACATAATTATTATTGTACCTATCATTTTGACATATAACTTGGAAACTAGAAGGATGTGGCATAATTAATTGGAAGATATTTTATATACTTGTTGATTGAATTATGTGTAGTTGAATCCTGAGTTATGTAACTTGACTTTTTGGCCTATGTGGCAAGTGTATGGAAATATGGTCTTCCTATGATAATGCAAAAGTATATGTATAGATCCTTCTTTTATTTATTTTTGGAAATATATTGTATTGGTGTTATGTATATGTGATGATTCACAATGTATGTGACTTTTACTTTATAGAAAGTTGTTGACTCATTTTACTTAGTCAACTTGGTCTATGAATGACTATCAACAATTTTCTCATCTTGAGTTGTCTATTTTGGGCTCCTAGTTGATGTGTTGTTCAACATAGACTTGGTCATTATGTATTTGACTTAAACCTTTGCTTGACATGTTTGATTGGGATTTATTTTTATTATCTATTGATGTAGAACATTGGGTCAATGTTGCTTGATACATTTGACTATATGGCCTTTAGATCATTCATTTACTTATTATATTGATTAGATGTATGTCATTAATTTTGAGCTATATGATACATTATGATGTAATTACATTGTATGTAAACTTTTGCAAGGATTTGTATGCACAATGATGATCAAATATTGATGATTTTATATGTGGATGCCATTATATTTCATGATGATTCAAGTGATGATGAATTATATGTAACATTATTGCATTACTTGATTATGTTTTATGAACATTCACCTATTGATTTGGACACTTGCTCACTTAGTGAGCACCACATGTTAGAGGGTACATACGGTACATATGGTTGATTATTTTTGTTACTCATGCTCAAGGTGTGACTAAAGATGATTTTAAGGGACAACATTAAATCTCAATAATTATAATTAAACAATAATCTTCTTTCACTACTAACATTGGAAATGAGCTAAAAGTATTGTTAGTGTATATATAAGTATGGCAGGAAGTGGATATGATGTACCTACTAGCAGGGTCAAATCCATGTGATGCCAAGGTATGGTAAGTAAGCATAGGTATGTGTGTTATATCATACAATTGTAATGTAATATGCTACTTAATTTTGGGAATCATTGAAATAAGGAAGTAATTGATTTACTATTTCATTGGATAATTAATTTGATTTAGGATTTATGATGGACTGATATTTGGTGTTGTTCCTATGAATGAACAAAGGGAATGACACATCACAAGAAAGGGGGAATATCATCAGAGAGAGGTAGTCTAACCTTGTAAAACTATAGGATGGTAATGGAATTCACACACTCACATGTAGAAAATGTTCTTGAAATGATTACTTATACACTTGCTTATATAAAATGTGTGTTATTTTCTCTAAACTTGTTACTTCACCTATGTCTTAATATTGTCCTTGAACAAATAGCTCCATGAGAGTTAATGTGTTAATGTGTTAGTGAAATTTAGGTTTCATTTAAGGAAACTAACAATTTTGACTTTATTTAATTAGATGAAAGTCAATATTGTCAATAGAATTGAATTCAATACATGCATTACTATGAATAATAGAAGTTATATTATTGATCATAACAATATGGAAAATTTGAAATTCTACGGATGTGATTGTAAGATTTAACATATCAACATTGAGGACGATGCATTTTCTTAGTGGGGAAGGATGTCACAAGTTGTCTTACCTTATCCTAGTAAATTGGCATTATTGTTTCCACTTGGATTTTTCCACAATTTTATCTTTTGTACAATTATTAAATGAAAACTAATTTTGGATGGAGTGTAAGAAAAAGTGATTGAAATGATAAAATATAATAAAATGAAATATCATGAAATAATAGATTTAATCCAAGAGAGCAAGAAGACTTTTACCATACAAATGATACAAGATCAATGGAGCAATACAAAAGAGGAAGCAACACAAGAGACAAGGATTTGATAAGGGGAAAGCAAAGAAAACCCCTAGTGAGTATTATGAATGAGGCAAAAGCCTAAGAATGAGTGTGTGTGTGTGTGTGTGTGTGTGTGTGTGTGTGTGTGTGTGTGAGAGAGAGAGAGAGAGAGAGAGGGAGAGAGAGAAATGGAGCAAAATAGCTCATTTACAATAGCATCAAAAATTTGATGTGAATAATGGAGACTAGATGAAAATGAGAGAGAGAAGCACCTCTTTTAAAGAGATGAGAATGGAGTTGCATGTTTTTGCATGTGTAACTCCCATTTCTATGAATTCCACATTCATAAAAGGTGTGTGCAAAGTGGCAAGTTCCTCTTAAGGAAGAATATCTATTTTCCTTATTAAAGGAAATACAAAAATGAGTTGTCCTCACAAGTGGACAATAGGACAAGAATGACATGTCCTTTACATGTGGACTAGAGGAAAAATAAATAATACATAAGGGATACCTTTGTTTATCCCAATAAATAAATAAATACAACCAAGGAAAGATTATTAATTCTAACACCCCCTTTTAATCTTT
Source organism: Cupressus sempervirens (assembly GCA_028749045.1). Taxonomy (NCBI): domain Eukaryota; kingdom Viridiplantae; phylum Streptophyta; class Pinopsida; order Cupressales; family Cupressaceae; genus Cupressus; species Cupressus sempervirens. The sequence continues at coordinate 831,584,416 of CM053790.1, read as the reverse complement.
ACTTGAGGAGATGTTGTCAAAACCAATTTACAATATTACAACTTGATTTTTTGAAATAGCTTCATTGTGCAAGAGGTCTCTTATTATCATGGGTACATCATTGGAGAGCCAAGAGAAGTGGATAATTCTTCAAGTGTGTTACATCTTCATGTGGATTCATGTGGCATAGGATCTGTACAACGAATAATGATATCTTGTATGTGTCTTGATGGATTACCTGAAACATAGAAACAAAGGAAACTATTCACAAGGATAATTTCATCTTATATTCAAGTTAGAAACTTTTTATGTATAAGTAAATTCTCATAGAGTAAATATAAGTGTAACTTGGTATCGCAAAGAAATCAAGATAAATCATATTCTACAAAGAACAAATATGTTATCAAAACTTTCAAGAAAAGACCATATAAAAGGCTAGCTAATGAATCCAACATCAAAAATGCTTCAATCACGTGGATATAGACAATCCACTAATAAGTCATTTTACTGCAAGTTAATGGGTGATCAATCCATAACCTACATGACTCATGATTTAAGCAAAGAAGTATATAGAACATTATATGGCATATTTTCAAAGATATCAAAGGGGAGGAGTATGAGTATTAACAATTGACCGCCTTCAAGATGGGTCAAATTAATTAAAATTGGAGGGAAACTCCAAGAATAAATGGTATAAACCATAAAGTGCCAATATAGCAATAGAATGATGCTAGAAAAGCATAAACTGCACTTATGTGCCAATCAATAGAACAAGATAAATGTTGAAGGCAATAGTTTATAATAGCTCATAATCCCAAGGAAAAAAAAATTGCATATGTGAAATATGTAAAAATGCACTCATAATTGTCAACTCACAAAATACAAAATTTTTGTATATTTATCGGGATATATATGTGGGCCCCCATATATATACATGAATAAATATACCTAAAATATCATGGTATGAAATCATGCAAAGACAATTAAGATCATATATAGAACATAATTTCTAGGCAACATACTAAGGAGAAATGCCAATGATGATAAATGAGAATCATTAACATCAAAAAATATTTGTAGTAATTAATCCTCCTAGGTTGAAGTCCAGCCATTCTAGAAATTGATCTCTTTTACTAAGTAATTTTTGAAACTATTTATTTTTCTCTTAACAAATTTATCACTAGAGGAAGAGTCATGATGTATAAATGTACCATTTGTATAAACATTAGCATTATTACCATTATCAATATTATCATTATTACCATGATCTATAAATGCATCATTATCAATACCATTGTAAGAAAGAATAGGAGAAATAAAAGGTAGATATATGAGGAGTATGGTTTAGAGAAGGAGGTTGGTCCTCCACTAACACAATTCTGCTTCCATGAACTTGTTCATTTTGAGTATTAGAAGAATCATGCACACCATTTTCTGCAAGACAAACATTTCATGCTATGTGCACTTTGTTAGTAATAGGATTATAAGCTTGATAACCTTTGGTATTTTGCATATTTTCACTCATGCACTTTATAGATGCCATCTTAGATGAAGCAATAGGAGGTACATTTTCAAGTGTGTTAGATGAAATACGCTCATTTTTCAAATGAGCAAGCCTTTCATGCTCCATATTAAAAGTAATATCTTTGTGGAAAGAGTGTCTAGAAGAGGTGAACTCAAAAAATTTAAATAAGTTATCATGGCCTAACTTAGCATTAGCAACAACTTCATTAGTGTTAGGATCAATAACAGAGCACATGTCCCTATGAAACTTAAATTTGTAATTTTGACATAATTTTACAATAGAAAGAAGATTGTATTTCAACTTAGGAACATAAAAGACATCATGTAATTTTTTATTTGAAATACTAACATTACCAAATCTTTCAACTTTGCAACTATGATTATCAGCTAATTGAATTGAAATATTACAAGGATCGGGTTTTAAACAATCAAACACTTCTTTATGAGAAGTAACATGTTGAGATGCACCAATATCAATAATCCATTTTAAATTTTTAGGAACATTGTAACTTATAGTAAAAGCATGATGAGATGGATGAGAGTTTTGATTATTTTTATTCATAAGTATCTTATCTTTTTGTTTTCTAAACAATTATTAGTTACATAACTATCTTTCCCACAATAAGTACAGTGAGATTTTTTATTAGATTGATTAGGATGAGTATTATTATGATGAGTGTTTGGATGATTATTGTGATTATTATTATTATAAGTATTGGAAGAATCATTATTAGAAGATTTGAAATTTTGATTTTGACTTTTAGACACAAAAGCATGTTCATTAGATCTAAGAGTACCAAATTGTAACAACTTAGCTTCCTCTTGACGTAACAAATTTTGAAAAATAATATAAGTTAATTGAGTAGACAAAGTAGGAATTGCAAGTTGAGAATGAACATTAGTAATAAATTGTTGAAATTGTCTAAGAAGAAATTTCTTTAAAATAATGGTAATTAATCTAATATCAGTGAGAGTAACACCTAATCCAATTAGTTGACTTTTAATATAATCAAATTTAAGTAAAAATTCATCCATAGATTTGAAATCAATATACCTTAAGTCTTCCAAATTGTCTTGCAATTGAATCTTGCGTGATTCAGATGGCCTATCATACATTTGCTTTAAAATATCTCAGGCTTCGTGGGCATTAGTGCAATGAGAAATTAGAACATATAAATCTGGGTTAAGAGATATACCAATGAGGCCAAGGGCTTCCTCATTTTTAGTATTTCATGCATTTTTTTCATCTTGTATAGCTGAGGTACCAGGAACTACAGAAGGGTCAGTAGCAACATCTAAAATATGCTTAAAACAAAATATAAACGAAAGATGAGTTTTTCAAGCATGATAGTTTGAGTTATTTAACTTGATTTCTGGAATTAATGTCGACATGATTTAAAAATTACGTTTAAAATTTAAATAATAGATTTGAAATAAAAAAGTGAGACTTATTATCCACAAGAATGTTAAATAATTATCAAGAGATTTAGAGAGTCAAAATTTAAAACTAAAATGTTCCCTGCAAAACCACTAGTTAGATGGAAGAAACAAGAAAAATAAAAATTTTAAAAACTGAAAAAAACGTGTTACACACAGAGAGAAATAACTTTTTTAATTTAACTCTATTTTTAATAAAATTTAAAGAATTTTTTTATATTTATGTTTTCTAAATGTTGTTCAAATTTCAGCCAAACCTAGATCATGGATTGAGAGATATCATAAAAATACGAACTGTTGTCTTAAAACTTGAAAAACAAATAATACTGCACATATAGTATAATAAATTTTGCAATAATATTCTGATACAAATGAAATTTAAAAGGTTTTTTTATTTTTATATTTTCTAAATGCTGTTAAAATTTCAACCAAACCCAGATCATAGATTGTGAGATATAAGAAAAATACAAACCGTTGTACTTTCCTTTCCAAAACAAAAAAACAAAAAAAAAAAAATTGCATTTCAAAAAACTTAAAAAACCTACAACAGAAATAGGGTTAGATACAATAAAAAAAATCAAAAATAAAAAATTCTTTGGCGGAAAGCCTTCCAAAGGAGGCTAGAAAAAATAAAAACTGAAGAACTCTTTGGCAGCAAGCCTTCCAAAGAGGGTTAGAATGAATAAGAAAGAAGAAAATTTGCAAAAGAATAAGATAAGACATTCAATATTTCAAACTTCAAGATCTTCGCAATATCAAGCTCTTCTAATGAACCCTTCACACAAGCTCAAAATAATGATTAGTAGCTCTGATACCATGTAAGAAAAAGTGATTGAAATGATAAAATATAATAAAATGAAATAGCATGAAATAATACATTTAATCCAAGAGAGCAAGAAGAGTTTTATCATACAAATGATACAAGATCAATGGGGCAATACCAAAGAGGAAGCAACACAAGAGACAAGGATTTGATAAGGGGAAAGCAAAGAAAACCCTTTGTGAGTATTATGAATGAGGCAAAAGCTTAAAAGAGAGAGAGAGAGAGAGAGAGAGAGAGAGAGAGAGAGAGAGAGAGAGAGAGAGAGAGAGAGAGAGAGAGAGAGAGAGAGAGAGAGGAAATGGAGCAAAATAGCTCATTTACAATAGCATCAAAAACTTGATGTGAATAATGGAGACTAGATGAAAATGAGAGAGAGAAGCACCTCTTTTAAAGAAATGAGAAAGGAGTTTCATGTCTTTGCATGTGTAACTCCCATTTCTATGAATGCCACATTCATAAAAGGTGTGTGCAAAGTGTCAAGTTCTTCTTAAGGAGGAATATCTATTTTTCTTATTAAAGAAAATACAAAAATGAGTCGTCCTCACAAGTGGACAATAGGACAAGAATGGCATGTCCTTTACATGTGGACTAGAGGACAAATAAATAATACATAAGGGATATCTTGGTTTATCCCAATAAATAAATAAATAAAACCAAGGAAAGATTATTAATTCTAACATGGAGCCATTAAAATTTAAGAATTAGTTACAAATTACTACAAACCACTATCCTCTTCTTTTTTTTTTATGCATTGGTTTTAGAGGATATGGGGTGACTCAAGGGGAAAATGGTAATGTATGGCTATAAATGAGAAGACAAAGAACTTGAGGCTACAAAGAGCTAGAAAGACCACGAAGGATTGGAAGGAGAGTTTGGGAAACAAGTTTAGGCAGGGAGTTGGTACCAGTGATCTCAAGCACCAGGTTCATTTTTGTCTCCATTCAGAGTCTATATACATGTGAAAGATTTTTACAAATGATGGGGATTCATATAGCATTAGAGATTGGGCTCTATTTTTGTTGAACTTATCACCAATATCATTTTCTTTTCTTCTTTATGAATAGAAACAATAGACATTAGTGGGGTTATTCTCAAGCTACATAAATCTTTAAGCCACCTTAGGAGATTCTTGACTTAGCTAAAGCTTTAGTGAAACTGATTTGTTAATGATTTTAATTTGATAAATGACTAAGCATTGAAAAAAAACCATACCCGCTCTTCCCTAATGGGGCCTTGATAATATTAAAAATAAATGGATTTCCATTAAATCATCCATGATAGGTTTGGATATAATTGTAAGAAAAGACAAACATATGATGTGGTTTCTTGATTTTGAACCAAAATTTAGAAAGGACAATGTACAAAATTGGTTGCATCACTAGTCAATACTTATCTTGTTAAATAAATTTTCCTAGGAGCATTAGAGTCCAATTGTAAATATGTTAAGTTAAATTTGTTTCTTAGAAATAAAAATGAAGATGTTATTGTAAAGATCAAAGGCTTTATTTAGTGTGTGTTGAAATTATAACCTTGAAACACAACATATATTGATACTTGGTTGCATATGAACACGGATATCATAAGCATATAAATTTAGAGTTCTGATTTAAATTAGTTGTACGCAATTAATTCCATAAAGACTTATTAGTGAACTGTCCTCTCTTTACCTATAGCTTTGTTTCATTCTTGCTCAGTGAATTTTAATTTCATACTAGATCTTTGTTGGCTATGAAACCTAATTATTTAGGTAGAAATATTAAAATCAATGGATTTTCTAAACTATATCTTATTGATATGTAGAGAAAAATTAATTAAATAATAATAATATTCCATGAACCAGTCTTGTACAAAAATGAACGTTTATATGGATCTTAAAGATGCATTTCACCATTGTGTGTACATTTTGAGTAGAACAATAAAAATTAATGATGGATCACATTCTCAAAAAGGATCTTATTCTTAGAATATATCAAATTTTCCTTGCCTTATCCTCTAAGTAAAAAAATCAAGTTAAAAAAAATCTTCTATCAAGTGGCTTTGGATTCATGCAATTAGAAAATGCGCACAAGGAGATTGTGTAAACATTTTACCTATGTATTGATCTTTCAATAGTTTCAGACATATGTACATATTGGATCTTACCATATGTGTTAAATTTGGTTTATTATGAATCTTAATTGATCTAATAGAGTAAATGAGACTACTTTCTATGAATGATTATCACCCCCTTTGATAGAGTAATGATGACAAATTGTTGTTCTACGATAAGTTATTATGGCTACATTGAAATTATTCATTAGGGATTAGTATAAAATTCTCAAAAGTTATTAAATGGAGTATTTACATTAAATATTCTGATATAGAGAATTTGATAAAAGTAAATTAGTATGAAATTATTTAGTGTGGTAGTACCCTAGAATTTTGTTTTCATGTAATTGTTACTTGACTATGCCAATCTGTTCATGTGTAGCATTGGAATACAAATATGAGACTTTGAACATAGATATGACTCAAATTTTTCCATTTTTAAGTGTTAGATAGATATTTAAAAAAAGGAAACTCAAACCTACCATATTAGATATTGCAATGATTTTGAAATCTTTCATTGTTCAAGAGTTATGTGTTGATTGCATGATGCTTCAATGTTCGGTTGCATCACATGAAAGAAGTATGGTATATTATGTCCTTAGAAAAATAATTATGATACTCATAAATGCATTGGAAATTCAAATAAACTTTGAAAATATAACTAAATGTCTATAGCAATGTTTGGTCATAGACTATTACCAAATTTCATTGAATTGCTTGACTATAGGTTGGCTAGACTTGTCTGTTGCAACACATATTTTCATGTACATTGATAAATTCTTGAAGACACTAGGAATAATATGTTGTAGGCCTTTGAAGTCAACATTTCTCTCATATATATTTGACTATGTGATCATTTTTATCCTTCATCCTATTTACCATATTGGTTATGGGATGGTTTTATGTGACATATCTGATGATACTACTTTATGAATTGCTTATGATGGTTACTTACACATTTCAAATGCATTTACAAAGGTTGTGATGTGAATTGGAAATAAGGATGATTAATTTATTTTGATTATTATAAGTTGGATCCTTATCTAATTATGTGATTTTGTGAGTTTCTAAGTGGTTATGAATGGTTTTAGGACATGATACTATTTACCACACAATTCCATTATTTCTTGGAGTTTTTCTTGGTTAGCCTTCCTCGATGCTAGGTTGTGTATTTTTCATGTTAGGAAAGATTCTAGGGAAGCTTAACAGCTTTGTGGTAGGGCAGTAATTCATTCCTACAATATTCTCACCCTTATGTTCTTAGATAGGTTTTGGAGCTTCTGTCAAATGTCAAAATGGTCAACAAAATCAGTACATCTTGGTATTCTAGTAACTAAATTATGATTTATTTTAGACTTGATCATATATTTATATGTATCATTTAGGTTAAATTTAATGATAACTAATTAAATAATGTTTTCTGGTCAATATTCATACGAATTTGACTACCTTTGACTTCTACATTTTATGGAGATTGTTGATGTGTCACTGGTTTTGGAATAGCAATGTCTACATAGTGAGAGATGGGTTATAGTAAAAACAAAATAAAAAGTAAAAAAGAATCAATGCCTTATAATGACTTTTGAATGGATCTCTAATTGGTTAGCATATAACTAAGAAAAAAAATGCAAACTATTGTCAAAACTGACTATTCATATGAAATGTGTAGGAAAACACTAATTTAATTAAACTTCAATTCATTACTTTGACTTCTTTCCCATTCTTGGAGATTTGACACATTTTTAGATTTATACTAACTTATCATACTAGCTACTGGCTTTCCTAACTACCCCATAACTATATTCGACTGGTTTTGCCCCTTGGTCCTTATGTCATCAACATTGATGTAACTTTATTGTCAATGTGACTACTTAGATCGATTTTGTATTTTTTTCATTTGTTCCTTGTTTTATTACATGAGAATGGTATTTTATTTACCTTATAAATCTAAATCATGACAAAACCTTTAATCTATCGTATCAACTTGCCATTAGCCCTTATTTGGCATCATTAGCCAACCTTGGCAACTTTGAACACATTGACATATTTTTTCCTCAAATTATATTACAATGGCATTTATAGCCACAATTACATTATAGAATGACCTAATAAGGATTATTAGATCTCATACTACTTTGGATCATCATATGATCCTAGTAGTGGACCTTGAGCCCATAAGGTGCTCCTACACTAGAATTTCTTGTTAACAAATTAGAATTTTTAGAGGATCAATAATGATATGCACGAGAAGAAATTAAATTATTTTCTAATATTTTTTATATTAATAGTAATAAAAAAATGGGTGACTAGCCCAATAGAAACAACCATAGTGAAAGAAACACTATCAACTGACAAACAACTCGCTACATGATTTTCTAATGTTGTTAACTTACTTAGATCTATTTTACTATTATTTTGAGTGAACATATGAAGAAATAATAAAGTTTTAATTATAATTTTTATGAAATAAAAATAATTGCATTAATAATCACAAAATTTTTTGTATTTAATATTTCTATTAAGGATGTTAGAAAGGAAGGTCTTTTGTTTCATACTTGAGATACTATAATAGGAGAAATAAAAATGAAGATGAATAGGGATTAATGGTAACTTTGAACATATCCAAATATTTTTTAATATATGCTTACTTGAAAGCTTCTCATGAGTAACCCATATATAATTGTTTGATTGATTTCATACATATATAATCATTTGATTGATTTCATATATTACTTACATATAAATATATATGGATAAAATTGAAATGAACTAGTACTCTTAAGCAAGTAGCTCTATCATGTCTTTTGGATAAACAGAAACTAAATATGCACCTTGATGTTTTAAATATTAATAATGTGTCTTGATTATATCTATCTATCAAGATATCCATAGTTTTTGTCAAATTATAATCAAACTATTTATTTATATAAATAGATTAAATATGTAGTTAACTTTCTGAAATTACTTAAATAATTTTCAATTTTTGAAAATTTATTTATTCATTTATTGTATGATATATTATGAAAATTGTGTGATAAAACAAGTGCTAAAATTTACATGGATAAAAAAAATGATGAGTTAATAAAATTTGAACATAATGTCTCATTATTTATTTATATAAATAGATTAAATATGTAGTTAACATTTTGAAATTGCTTATCTGTATATAACTGATTTTCATTTTTTGAAAACAAAATTGCACATTTGCAAATTTATTTATTCATTTATTGTATGGTATATTATTTATCTTATATTATGAAAATTGTGTAATAAAACAAGTGCTAAAATTTACATGGAGAAAAAAATTGATAAGTTGATAAAATTTGAACATAAAGACTCACTATTTATTTTTTATTATTATCTTTTTACTATTTTAACTTTGACAATTTAAAATTTATATTAAAGAATTATTAAGATTATGCATATTGAATGTTGTTATTCCTAATATTCTTTCCCAGCCATCTTCCTTCCACACATTATGTTATTGATTAATGAGTTTATATAACTTTTTATTATAGAACCAAGGTGTTAGTCTCAAATTGGTTTTGAAAATTGAGTGTCAAAACACTTAACCAAATTCTCAAGATGATGTTGAGTATAATACAAAAGCCAAGCTATGGTGTGTGTCGAGCTAGAGAATTCAATAGGTGTCTAGTGAACTTTAGGTGCCAAGCGAAGTTCAACTGCCGAGTGGTAGGTGATGCCAAGTCACTATAGATGATGAGAAAAGTATAGATGTTTAGCAAAATAGAATTACTATAGGAGTTGAGTAAGACAGAATTTCTATATGTGTTGAGCATCAACAACTTGTAAGTGTCAAGCAATACATAATCAACATATGAGTTTGTATCTTCACAAACTCAGATGTAAACTATTTTTTGAAGTCGACATAGGATGAATCTTGAAGGATCTTGAACATAAGATTGATTCTTTTGCATTACCTATATAATCAACATGCAACCAATAAGAAGAATGGAAAAGGCATGCAACCAATAGGAAAAGTGCAAGAATTGAGCAGGAAATGAAGAGTAAATATTGATCATAGATTCATACCTAACCCTAAGTCTTCAAAGCCTTTAAAAGGAGGACAAAACCCCATTGTATATGTGTATGTGAGAAGTGTATGGGTGAATTATAGGAAAGAGAAAAAGAGTGTAAAGACTTAGAGAAGAGTAGAGCAACATTGCAGAATCTAGTTGATCAAGAACATAGTATTAGAGTTTCAAAGAGTGACATATCAGATCAAGCAAGGATTAGAGTAGTCAAAGTTGAATGAGGATCTGGAATCAACAATTAAGGATTGCAACTCATCAGGTCAAGACATTATACCATACTTTCTAATCATTATATTGTGAGAATGGAAATACTATGTTGATAGGTTGGCTTAGCAGCTATATTGGTTTAGCAGCCATATTGTAGATCCTTAATAGGATTGTAAAACCTTTGATAGGGTAACATTCCAAGTGAATGTTTGTAAATCCTTTAACTAGGTCACTTTTAATAGGGTGTAAAGTATTTAACAAGATAGGCCTTTCACAAGGTAGACCATTGGAAGTGGTCAAACTTTGTAACCTTAAATAGTTACATATTGCTACAGTGATACTTTGTGGGTGTCATCCCCACCCCAGTTTTACCTTCTCATTTTGGAGGGTTTCCGGGTTACCAAATTCTTGTATTATATGTTTTCATGCATGTCTTTACTTTCATGTTTATTAGATAAATCAGATGTATGTAAATGATTTTAGCTAAAAGGTTTGAAAAGATTAAAGTTAGTTACTTCTGATTCACCCCCCTCTTAGAAGTAAATCTTCCCACTTGTAAAACATGCATGTTTATTAGATAAATTAGATGCATGTGAATGATTTAAGCTAAAAGGTTTAAAAATATTAAAGTTAGTTTCTTCTTATTCACCTCCCCTCTCAGAAGTAAATCTTCCCACTTGTAAATTCCAACAATTGGTATCAAAGACAAGTTCTCACAAGAAGGAGCCTTATAGCTTGGAGTAAAGATCTAGAAATGGAAGTCTACAAACTTGGGAAGATCATAGAGAATCAAGTAATTGATATACAACTTACTTTATATGCTTTGGAAGAAGCTAGAGAGGAACTGAGAAAATCCTTAAAGAGAAGAAGAGAGATTGCCATAACTGAGAATGATACATGTAATGCCCCGCCAAGGGATCCAAAGAATTAACCTAGAAATTTTCACTAAATTTGGTAGCATTTTTTTTTTTTCATGAAAGTAAATACCATGTATAACTTATGCACATTAACAGAAGCAATAGTAATGTCCATCTGAAAGTAAACATAACATACATAATAGATTACATTCTTTAAAATCCCTTAACATTGAATTACATACATAAATCCAGCTAGTGCAACATCCACATGAAATAATAATGATAAGTCTAATGTTTATACATTACATTTCAAATACTCAATCATCCACTATACATGTCATAGGGTATGACAAGCTCAAAGAATATACATACATAGAATAAGGTACATCATCCCATTCTAACCCATGATACATCAAAGTAAAGATAATCACATGATATACATGATAAATCATCATAGAAGACATATACATCCATCATAAAGATCAAACATAATAAACTAAGTGCATGGTTCCTCCCAACCGTTAATAACATCATTAGACCATCGTGGATCCTAGCCGTCCCTCCATGCGTAACATCCCAAATCACCGAAGAGATCATCGGTATAAACATAGTAGGAATGTCACTCCTAACAACATCATATGTAGAAAGTAATCTAACATAAGATAACAACATCTAATATATGCTAATCATCAATGAAAAGGATACATTTCCACCATCATGAAGGACACATCAGCCACGATGTCTCAATGAATCTAAAAATGATAAGAGTGGAAAATACACTACCACCCGACCACGTGGTACCTAAGTGGTCCACTACCACCATGCTGAGGAGATAATCTCAAGTCCCAAACAGGCTATAAAAATCACATAGCACAAATCTCTATAAGTCTAGGAATCCTGAAAGTATACTAACTCAAAGGTTCCATACACAAAATCCAACATCTAATTCCCAGAGGCACAAAATGACATGTAGGAACCTACTATGCAAGCGGGAAAGTGTCATCGCAATTATCATGTACAAGTTACCCTAGCAATTAGCTAAAATCCATGGGTCCATACTGATCTCATGTGGCCACTAGTGGGTATGCGCAAGATCATGGTGTACCAAACTATGGCCTTAAGTGGCAGTGAAAAATCAGCAAATCAGGTTTATGTCAACTTGACACATAATTTTGAAGTGGTTATGTACTTTATATCAAAAAGTTGTAAGAAAATAATTAGTAGAAAATTGAATGTAGTTTCTAAACTACTAGGCCTTATCAGGAGAAAAAAATAATTGATTGCTCAAAAGTTTGAATTTTAATGCAATACTAAGAAAATTTCAGGGCGAAAATAAAAAGTAGGTGTATGTCTGACCACCTTAATCAAGATCAAATCATAATATTTTTTTAATATAATTATAGATATGAAAACTAGACTCATGCCTAGATGTGACGCATATTTTTTGATATTTTTATTCTAAATAAATAATTAAATATGAATTTTCTACCAAAACTTTTTCGGATTAAAAAAAGTCCCATGTCTGACCACCCTAACTAATAGAAAATTTGATCAAATTTTTCTTTTTTTGTTCTTTTCTTATACTAGGCAAAGTGTAGAATGTGACACAACTTTTAGATTTAAAAAATGTTATACCGTTTGAAAGTTATAGCTATTTTTCATTTAGTATGTCAATCAGCACTTTATAATAATCTTCATTGATAATTAACTAATAAATACTTATTGAACACAGAATTTGACAGAAATTATATTGATGGAATCTAGAGAGCGATATTAAAAAACCCATTTCATTTCATTCGATTTCGATCAAAATAACACTAAAACTCTCTATAAACACGTCTTTGGGGTTAAACGGGCAGGCTTGGTAAATACCAAGCCTGAGCCAATTCAAAATTGGATATCCGATTTGACATCGGATATCCGGTATGGCTCGGTAGTCAAATTCCAAAAATCTTCAAATTTTGGAGAAAAATTCGATTTAAACGTTCTAGTTTTTTATTTTTAAATTATTTCACTTATATTAATATGTAAAGGCATATTTTAATATATTATATATATATAATAACGTAATGTAAACATACAAGATATAATCTATTAATATATAATAATATCTTATGTTAATCTTATTACAATCTATAAATATAATATATATTATTATTATTTTTACTAAATATAATAACGTAATTTATATATATATATATATAAAATAATGTAATATTTTCATTAAATGTAATATTTATTGTATATTATTATATTAATATGTATGTTATTAATATATTTATATAATAACGTAATATTTTCATTAAATATAATAATGTAATATGTATATGTATATATATATTATTATATTGATATGTATATTATTAATATATATGTATATTATTAATATGTATATTATTAATATATAAGATTCAAAGGGGGTCATAGGGTGACCTATAACCCTCTTTGACCCATTAAACGACGATATATGTCTCTAGGGGTCCTAGGACCCCTAGGGACATATGTCGTCCTTTAATGGGTCAAAGGGGGTCCCTTTGACCCATTAAATGATGACATATGTCCCTAGGACCCCCAGGGACATAGTCGAATCGTTCTTATCGGTCACCCTATGACCCCCTTTGACCCATTAAACGATGACATATGTCTCTAGGGGTCCTAGGACCCCTAGGGACATATTCGAATGAGTATTATGGGTCACCGTATGACCCTCTTTGACCCATTAAACGATGACATATGTCCCTAGGGGTCCTAGGACCCCTAGGGACATAGTCAAATCGTTCATATGGGTCAAAGGGGGTCATAGGGTGACCTATGACCCCCTTTGACCCATTAAATGATGACATATGTCCCTAGGGGTCCTAGGACCTCTAAGGACATATTCGAATGGGTAATATGGGTCAAGGGGGTCATAGGGTGACCTATGACCCTCTTTGACCCATTAAACGATGACATATGTCCCTAGGGGTCCTAGGACCCCTAGGGACATATTCCAATCGTTCATATGGGTCAAAGAGGGTCATAGGGTGACCTATGACCCTCTTTGACCCATTAAACGACGATATATGTCTCTAGGGGTCCTAAGACCCCTAGGGACATATTCGAATGGGTAATATGGGTCAAAGGGGGTCATAGGGTGACCTATGACCCTCTTTGACTCATTAAACGATGACATATTTCTCTAGGGGTCCTTGGACCCCTAGGGACATATTCGAATTGTTCATATGGGTCAAAGGGGGTCATAGGGTGACCTATGACCCCCTTTGACCCATTAAACGATGACATATGTCCCTAGGGGTCCTAGGACCGCTAGGGACATATTTGAATGGGTAATATGGGTCAAATGAACCATTAAACGACGACATATGTCCCTAGGGGTCCTAGGACCGCTAGGGACATATTTGAATGGGTAATATGGGTCAAATGGGGTCATAGGGTAACCTATGACCCTCTTTGACCCATTAAACAACGACATATGTCCCTAGGGGTCCACAGACCCCTAGGGACATATTCAAATCGTTCATATGGGTCAAAGGGGGTCATAGGGTGACCTATGACCCTCTTTGACCCATTAAACGATGACATATGTCCCTAGGGGTCCTAGGACCCCTAGGGACATATTCGAATCGTACATATGGGTCAAAGGGGGTCATAGTGTGACCTATGACTCCCTTTGACTCATTAAACGATGACATATGTCTCTAGAGGTCCTAGGACCCCTAGGGACATATTCGAATGGGTATTATGGGTCAAAGGGGGTCATAGGGTGACCTATGACCCTCTTTGACCCATTAAACGATGGCATATGTCCCTAGGGGTCCTTGGACCCCAAGAGACATATTCGAATGGGTAATATGGGTCAAAGGGGGTCATAGGGTGACCTATGACCCTCTTTGACCCATTAAACGACGACATATGTTCCTAGGGGTCCTAGGACCCTAGGGACATATTCGAATTGTTCATATGGGTCAAAGGGGTTCATAGGGTGACCTATGACGCCCTTTGACCCATTAAACGATGACATATGTCCCTAGGGGTCCTAGGACCCCTAGGGACATATTTGAATGGGTAATATGGGTCAAATGGGGTCATAGGGTAACCTATGACCCTCTTTGAGCCATTAAATGATGACATATGTCTCTAGAGGTCCTAGGACCCCTAGGGACATATTCGAATCGTTCATATGGGTCAAAGGGGGTCTTAGGGTGACCTATGACCCTCTTGACCCATTAAACGACGATATATATATATTAATACTATATATTGTAGCTTAATATAAATAAACACTATATATTTACACTATTATATCTATATTAATAATATTAATACTATTATAGGTATAATAATAATATTAATACTATAGGTATATTAATAATATTTTATATTAATATTATTGATATTTTATACTAATACTAATACACTATTAACTTAGTTATTAATTAAAGTCGTTTGCCTCCAAATATTTTCATAACATTAATATTATTGTGGCAAAGGAGGGAAACCTTAGCATGTTTTCCCCCCAAAAGTCCTTTTCCTATATCGGATATCCGATTATACTGGCATCAATTTCAAATATTTGACTGTCCCTACAGACTCGACAACATTACTTTTTAACCTCTTTTTTCAAGGGATTTGTAAAAAGTCATGTTTTGGGGCCCAACCAATCGAAAAGAATTCGAAAATATAACCTTAGGTGTTCAAATTTGTCATCTGAATGGGGAGCACCAGTCATCAAAAGAATAAACGTAAAAGGAAGATATCCAGTGAAGACATTGCAGCATATAGGGAAAAGGAAAAAATGAAATATCGAAAAAAAAGACAACGTATGCTAAATATCAATCAAGTTGACGATGAATTAATAGAAGGTGAAATCATAGAGTCAGATAATAAAAATGTACAATTGGGGAATGAAAATGTACCTATTGAAAATGATAATGTGGAAATTGAAAATGTAGAGATTGAAAATTTTGAAGAAGAAATGCCACCAAGTCATAATCCAAATTGCATAATTGACCATGTCGAAGATGACAATGCACAGGAACTTAATGCACAAGAACCTTACATATCTCCTAATTATAATCGACATGAAGGTTCTAAAACACCAAAATGGATAATTGAAATTGATGAAATGATTATGACTAGTTTGGAAGGAAAAAAATCAGAAAGAACCATTCAGTTATGGGCTTCAAGACTATATCAAATGTTTTTCGGGAACAAGATAGTGGTAGAGCAATGTCAGCTTTTCATGCACTTATTAAAGATGCAAAAGATGAGACCTATGCTTTCCAAATTGAAAATTCGTGTCAATAAAAAGTTGGAAAGAAATGCCATTATTGTGAAGAATCTTTTCAGTGCTCTCAATAGCGTTGGGAAAAATAGTAGAGAGAAGGATAATAGAGCTGCTCGAAGGGTTATTACAACCTCTTTGGTAAGTCATCATTTGAGAAAGGGTAGATATATGAGACAAACTTTTATTAATTTGAATCTAAATCGTACTACTTTGAGAAGAGCACTTAGTCGACGAGAGAAAATTGATGATCCTCTTCAAAATGAAACATGGGCATTTGGTGGGAGACTTCCACGTTTTGATAAGAAGCTATCCGACGACGTGAAGGAAAAAATTATACAATGTTGGCACTCTAACTCATGAGTATCACCCAATGCTAAAGATGTCTTAAAGTTGAGAATTGGCATTAGAGACCGCACGCCACATCCTAAACACTATTTGGAGGTAAGTCAAACTATGTTGTTCAAATAATTTAGAGAGAGTCATCCAAGTGTTCATATATCACAAAGGGCTTTTGAATCTTTGAAGCCATTTTATTGTGTGCCCCTCAAAATTTGAAATACATGTTGTTGCAAATATCATGTTGAGTTTTCTATGCACCATGAACTATTATGCTCCATCCATTCTACTTTGCATAGTAAAGAAATGTTGGATGATTGTGGGGCTAGTGGGCTTCCAAAATCATCAAGAGACTTGTTAGATCAACTCTTATGTCGTAGAGTTGATGGTTGTTCCTTTTATAAAAATGCTTGCTTAAATGAGAAGTGTTCAGAATGTGGTGGCTTATCCAAGTTTGACACATGTTTCCATGAGGGGTGTGAACAAGATCTTAGAAAGATAATAGTGAAAAAAAGGGTCTATGAAATGGTGAAATACGCATTGAAGAGTGGGAGTGAGAGCTCTAGATGTGAATTGGTTGGAAAAGATATCAATGTGGCTAATTTTATTTCAGATTTCAAGGCAAATCTTTTTTACAAGTATACAGGACATAGTCACAGGTCTCAGTGGTTGGATCAACAATTTAGAACGTGTAAGGAGACTTTTCCCATTGGCACTATTATATCAGTTGTTGATTTTGCTGAGAACTACACATTGCAACCTCAAAATGAGACACAATCTCAATATTACAACTCTATTTAGATTGCAATTTTTGTTCACATAACATATAGACATGCCCGTAATAGTGCGGAAGATAATCGAAAGATTATTAGAAAGTATCATTTTTATATGAGTGATGATAGATCTCACTCTCACAAGTTTGTGCAACATTGTTTCGAGAATTTTTTTTATTTCTTACACGAGAATGCAATTGCTATGGATAGACATATCATTTGGTCAGATAACTGTACAGGTCAATTCAAGAATGCTCGCATGTTTTATTGGTTGTGTAGGATGCACGTAGAGAGAGGGGTGCCTCATATTTGGAGTTTTTTTGAGTCCGGCCATGGAAAATGGGAACATGATGGAGCAGGGGCATGTGTGAAGAGAGCTCTAGTTAAGGAGCAACTGAAGATTTCAACAACAGAGCTTCTTGATGCTCGTAGCATTGTTGATTGGTGTAGTTTAGCATTATCACAGGGGGGGACTCTTAATTCAGTGGTACACAGGTTCTTTTGGTTGTTTGAGGAAGGGTCCATATGTGATAGATCAGATTGTGCTACAGTGACAAACTCATCAAAAATGCATTCATTTCGGAGCTCTAATTCTAGTACATGGACCATTTAGACACGACAACTAGCTTGTTTTTGTCGTACTTGTTTTCAGTGTGATTGGGATCACTGTGAGTCAAGTGAGTGGGTGGACACATGGGCTCCACATTATCTTACTCCATTGTCTATCATACCCTCTATCAAAAATGATGACATGGAAAGTTCACTTGAGCATAATCATCTATTAGATCTACTTCAGCCAGGACATGTCTTTGCATTGGTTGCACCATAGGGGAATGATGAGAAATCCGATTATTGGTTAGCACGTTGTGTAAGAGGAAAACAAAAACTTGCACAACCGATCACAGATGATGATGGATTCACGTATCCTACTGGTTCAATGGTTGTTTCTGGAATATGGCTGCGGACATACATGCTTAGAAGGAACGAAATTCCTGCATTCAAAGACTATCAGAAGCACAAAGTAATTCTCATATATTCACATCTTATTATAGCAACAAATGTAAAGTTATTGAAGCATCAAGGAAGACCAAAAGTAAAAGAACTTTTTACTATTGCTAATGCTGATCATGAAGCCTTGTTGGAGACCCTAAAACAGAGAGAGGACCCTATTGGAATACTTGACTAGGTATATATACTTCTTATGTTATTTTCTTCATAATGATTTAATGAATTGATGATTATCTTGTTTAATACAATAAGTTACTAATTTTTGTATGATATTGGAATGTAGGTACATCATGAAGAGTTGGAGGGGGGTGGTATTGGGGAGAATTTCTAAAATTTATGATGTATTATGATGTAAAATGTGTAGTTTTTGGTATATGGTTTTTGTATTTTGGTAGGTTCTTTGTAAGGAATTATAAGAGGAAGATATTGAAAAATTTCTTCCAAATCATATTTGCATGTGATACAAGGCTATAACGACAATTTTAAGAGCATTTATAACTATATGAAAGATAATTGCATGCAGATATCTTATTACAAATTTGGTTTTTTCCTTATTTGACATAAAGATGTTATGTGATACCATTGATTGTATAAATTTAAAACTTAGTAGATTGCTTACAATCTTGTTGTGCACTCAATAATTTGGTGAGGAAGCAATGTTGATAGATATTGAGGATATAGTAATATACTAATTGTCACATTAATATATATTGTAATGATTAATGAATGTGTGTACATTGGTAATGAGGATAATAAGTAATTTTGATCCCCTTCCCTTACATGCTAGAATCACGACCTAGTCCATATGATACAACTGACAGACCCTAATAGAATATTAGTATCAGAGGCTTGTTAGGATATGAATTACCTCACTAATTTATGAGTGTTGTATCTTGAACTTGCTTGTTTGACTCGTGACACTAACTTGAACTAGACTCTTATCCAATCTATTTGAAAACCACCTGTGACTAAAATGTTAACACCTTCACACTATTCACATGAGTCTTGAACTCCTATTCAATGATAACCTTGTTTTACAATATGTAATTTCTTATGCGACTTCATAAGCTAAAAAAAAAAAAAAAAATTGTTGTGTTTTTACTAGTAAAATTTAGGGCATGACACATGATCCACGATAAATTGAACAATACAAGATACTAAATTAATATGTATATCATTGTGCATGTAAATGATAAAAATATATATCAAAATACATGTATCCATAGAAAAAATTTTACACAAATATATATCAAAGATCATGTATCCATAGACAAAGTACTCAAATATATATATATATCAAAATACATAGATCCATATACAAAATGTGACTGATCCTGCCATCAGAATGTGTATAATATCAATGTTTCTATATACAATGTGGCATATGCCATCTCAAAATGTCTCATGATGCATCCTACGAAAACTATACTATCCTAGGGTGCTGGTGGATGATCAAAATGCAGCCTCTTCGCTGCACTAGGTGGATCGGATGCCTCCTACATAAACAAAAAAGGAAAACCCAAAGTTAGACTACTAAATTTATATGATTCTATGTATCTAACATTGAATTACTCAAATGCATAATGATCTTTTCCATATTGGAGATTAATACTATCAAAATTTCATAATAAATACCTCTCTCATCGACCTCCTGCGCCAGTTAGGAGTCCTCTCGTATGCCCTCGGCAATGCTGGTACCTCTGTGATTGTGGGCTGTATATGTTCAAATACCTTTGTAAGATGAATCTACAATTTAAACTATAACATTATAATTCATAGCATGCTAAATTTATAACATATTTAATCATGAATTCAAACTACAACTTACTATTGTAGGCTCCTCCTCAGGAGTGAGTGGCCGCGTCATCAAATCTACATAACTGTCCCGTCGAACCTCATGTGCACTAGGAGTCTCCTATGAGATACAAAATAGTAGTTGTTAATATCACGAAAATTAGTTTTGAATTTGTTTATGAAGATAAGTGATGCAAGAGCATCCCATGCTCATCAGGGGAACATTGAAGATCCAAGGCATTACAGAGGTCATGGAACATCTCTTGAAGTCAATTGGGCAATCCTTGCACCAATTATGGCTCATGGAAGCATACAAAGTTATAATGTTGGACTCATATGTGGAAGAAAGTTGTAATTGGGTATGAGATAGGATTTTAGGATTTCATATGGTAGATGTGTCATTTGATAGGTTCATGTAGGTTGTCATGATCATATCTTGTCATTAGACAAGTCAAAACGTTCTAGAAGTGAGTTGGTCCTTGGGAAGGAAGAAAACTTGTTGTGAAAGTGCCTCCTAAAAATAAAATGGCTAGAGAACTTGAAGAATTGAGAGAAGAGTTGGCAAAAGAGAAAAGAGAGAGGAGAGAACTTGAAGCATCTAGAGTGAGGGAAGAAAGACAGATGAGAAGAGAGAGGCTGAAGCTTATTGCAAGGATAGAATCCTTAGAAAAGGAAAGGCAAGAACCTAGAGGAGAAGATGTTAGAGGAAGAAATCATGGAGAGAACCATGAAGAAGAAGAGGTTGGTAATGCAAGGCAAGAGAATGAGACAACAGGTGATCCTGAAGAAAGGAGATTTATGAGAATCATTAAGGCAGTACAAGGTAATGGTGGGAAGAACCATATTGATTTTCCAATATACCAGGGTAAAATGGATAGTGAAGAAGTGCTAGGGTGGATAGAGGCCCTTGAGAACTACTTTGATCTTGAAGACATAGAGGCAGATAAGAAGGTAAAAGTAGCAACAACAAGACTGAGAGGAACATCACTCACTTGGTGGACTAGTGTTCAGAATGAGAGAGAGGAAAGGTGGTGCAGGGCACCTAACCTATGTGGTAGGGGGGAACAAGTATCTCTGTTGCTGGACACCTTGCCACTCCATGAAAGCGAGGATTCAAGTAGATTAGGAAGTTGGAATAAAGGTTTGATCCATATTTTACAAGTTGGTCTATGTTTTGTAATAAAGGCACATGTAAGGCCCACAAGCATTTTGGTGTGGTTATAAACCAAGTGACTCCATAGGACCAAAAGGCCCTAGAATAGGGTATTTAGAGTCTAAACAGTATTAGAAAAAAGTGGTTTTTTGTTTGTTTTATGGTTGGGAACGCCTATATGGTTGTTCCAACGGTCATGTAGACCTTTATATATGTCATATGTGATCTCAGTTGAAAGGGGGAGATCAGAGTGTACGGTGGTTTGGAGAAAAAATAATAAAAACTTCAATTTTCTGGAAATTTACTTAGTTGCATTTAATAAATCCATATGACCAATTTTGAGTCAATGGAATAGTTTAGAAAGTTAGGGAATGCATAAAAACTATAGTTTTAAATTTGAATTTCAAATTCAAACGGTCATATTAGTTTTGGAGGGAAAGTAGTAATTTGGTATTTGTTTGATTAAATAAACCTTTGTAACCAACTTGGTTGGTTGGACAGGTGCATATAAGCCTATTTAAGTTGTAATGAACATATGCAAGACATGAATCATTATTGGTACGAAAAAAATCATAGAAATTGTATAGAACAACAATCATACTTTCCTCTGCATCAATTATAAAAATAAAAAATAAATGATACTTATACATACAATGGGGCTCTCTGTGCGAATGAAAATCCCTGATGATCTAGGACGCCAAATCTGTACAGGCTCATCGCCAGTAGCCACACCCTATATACAATAAATAATATAATTAAATGAGATTACCACAAACATTTTACAAGAATGCATCAATATTTAATCAATTAGAAAACATCTAATTACCTTTCCTTTGTCAATGCATGCTGGCTCACCCCCCGCACTTTGTCCCCTCGGGGTAGGTGGTATCTGCAAGATAAAAGAAAGATTAGCAACCATATATGCTACAATATCAAATAGAAAAAAGAAATGCGAACACAACATAATGTACCGTAGATGTCTCAAGGCCAAATGAAATGGCCGAGAGTGTAGCATCATCTATCTGTCTGAGCTCCTCCTCGGTCATCAACTAAACATGAATGAAGATCACATACATGTAAAAGTTAGTATGGCTTAAAAATTAAAATTACTCTATTATAAAAATTAACTTTAAATTACATATGTCATAACAAAAAAATGTATACATGTACCGACATCGAAGGAGTCCATGCCTCTACATTCCCCTCCTCTCTCGCATCAGGGTCTGTAGCCTCTGCACGTGTGTCTGGTGTATCCTCGTCTAATACAAAATGATACTTAGGAAGATCACCTATGGGACCCAGGCAAATATTCTTGCATGTAATGCAAGTGTGAGGCACACAAACATGTGATGAGCTAGCCGATGATGAACTGGCACCAACATCATCAACACAAGGAGGCAAGACTGACCTAGCCTGAGATATCATTAGGCTACTCAGCCTATGAATGGCTCTGATGGTCTAAGAGCTAGCCTTTGACATAATATCTGGATGCTGCACTTGAGGAGGGGGGGAGATATCAGGGGGGGGGGACAAAAGTGCCAAGTTTCTTCCGCTGGGAAGAGGGTCTATCCTGAGGAGCTCCTAGTCCTAAGCCCATGTTGGGCTTCATGCTCCAATAGTTCACTTTAAGTTTCAACACAAATTATGCATATAATTTTTTAAGGAAATAAAATGGTATGTCTAAATTTCCATGTGGAGGGATATCAAAGACCATCTACCAACGGTCCCAAAAATTTGCACGTATGGCGTCATTTGTGCACCATTTAATCGATAGTTTGGTTTTTTTTGGGTCAACTGGTATACCCATTTTTGGGTTAGCAAAAAGGCTTGCCAAATCGTCTTTGGTTATGTTGAGGGCCGCGACCTCATCGTAATCCAAACCATCATCAAACATCTGGTGCATTTCATCACGCCAACGAAGAGCGGCATTTTGTTGGTTTGTAAGAGTTTCAATGTTATTCACTATGGTGTTTAACGTGGATAACATAGGAGCCAGTGCAGGTACATTATTGTATGTTCTATGCAAACCTCTCAACTCAGTGAGATTTTCATTTATCAAATCCTCGATTCAAGGAGGGTTTTGAGGAGGCAGAGGATCATTTGGTGGATGGTTTTGTGGGGATACTGGATTGTTTGGTGGTGGGTTGCGAGGAATATTATTCCCTGCCTCAGTGTCATCATTTTGATCAGCCATTCCTATTGAATTGCAAAACGTAATATATATTAAAAAAAAATCTAAATTTTAACCATTTTTGTCAAAAAAAACCCTAGATTCAACTAAAACAAACAAAATCTTGTTGAAATCTATTAAATTTAGGCTAAAAATGAGTCAGGGGGGGCGAAACATACCTAATATCTGATATCCAATTTGCTATCTGATATCTGATTTATTATCTGATATCCGATCTGACTGGCCCAAATTCGCGTGAAAATAAGGACCGCAGGTCTGTGATTTTGTGTTTAATCCATGCACAGGTATCGGATATCCGATATTATATCGGATATTCGATATTATAATATATATAATATAACATATATATTACATTTTATATATTTTAATATTATATTTTATATTTATTATATTAATTTACTATATATTATAATATAAAATATTATTATTATACTATATTATTATAATTTATAATATATTATACTTTTTTATTATATATTATATTATAAGATATTACTTTTTATTATTATATTATATTATATATATATATTATATTACATTGCTATATAGTATAATATATGAAATATTATATTATATTATTATAATATAATATGTTATTATAATATTATTATTATAGTATAATAATTATTATAATAATAATATTAAATAATAATAATATTATTATAATATAATAGTATGATATATTATTTAATAATATTATTATTATATTATATCAAAATAATAATATTAAATAATATATCATACTATTATATGATTTTAATTATTAGTCGGATATTGGATTTAAAATCGGATATCCGATATGATATCGGATATCTGATAAGGCTCGGCTTAACCTTCTAGGTTTGGTTCCTGGATAGGTAAAAAGAAGTCAGAGCGGATTTTGAAGCACTTTTAGGCATCTTCAAAATCTTTTTTTTTTCACATCGCCACTTTTTGGCACACCATGATCCTGCACATACCCTAGTATCCTCTCATACTGATGAGGCATACTACAGAATGCAAGGTCGCAACCATGCGCTCTCAGTACTCCCATCCTAGCCTATACAAGCACTCAAGACATGGGCGAAAACAAAAAACTTATTTTTTAGGTTCATTCAGTTAGTATTAGGTGTGAATGTTATCACTTATTAATCCAACTTACAATGAGTTACCCTGGCAGCCTCTTAGGGCCCTAGCCCCCATTGCAAGCCACTTCCCGTCACTGCATGCAGATATTTTTACCCTAATGCTCATGGAATCATAAATCTCAAAATCACAAAAGATAATCCATAATAAAATCATCAAATATGCATAAAAGCATCAAATCTCCATGAGCAAGCATCCATAGAAAATCATGATCACAACAACTCTCTATTGGCAACTAAAGCATAACTAATAATCAAAAGTATCCAATGGTTCTCAATAACCAAAATCTATCTCAATCATACTGATTGAAGACTCCAAAAATGGTTGAGTCAAACATGTCACAACATGACATCATCAAGAATAAATCCACATTTTAGTCACATCATGGTGACTAGAAAATAATGAAGGATAACTGATCGATGACCAAAATAATGGTTAAGTCAAGTATCTCATACATAAGAATCTCAATTATAACAATCAGTAATCACATTCAATACATAGAGCATTCCATCACATAACCATGGTTGGGTTTATAAAGATCGAGATTAAACACATCATCATGACATCACAATCACATAACTCCCAAGCCTCTGGTATACATCCTATACTGGTCAACACTAGTCAACCCAAAATAGTAGCATAAAGAATACACAATGCAAACACATGTTTTAGTTTTGCTAAATTTCAAATTTGAATTTCAATGTGGAGGTTTCAGTTTATGTTTTCCAATCTAGATATCAAGTGGAGAAATTTCATGTTTTACCTAACCCATGTATTTGTTTGATAGATAAAAGTTTCTCCCCAAAAGCATTAGACTCAATTTCCTAATTGATCTAATAATATTTTTTTTATGTAAACTTTGTTTGAAAATGACATTTCCAATGAATTCAATATTATCAACAGAATTTGCGTATTTCAAAGCTTTGACTCATAAAACGTTCTAATAATTAGCCTTAATTAAACTAAATTTAATTAAATTAATTATTAATATCTCTTCATTTATTAATAATTGATAAATTCATATTTTAAATCAATGATCTTTTTAAAAACATAACCCATTAATTCAATCTTTTAAATATAATAATTATTTATAAATTAATAATAATATATATACATATATACTTATATATACAA